>WFKH01010211.1:31488949-31495912 GCA_016163765.1 Magallana hongkongensis
TGCTAAGTTACAAGTGTCTATTTTTACTGCATATATTATACAATATTACAATACAATACAATACAATTCCAAGGAGACAGGATTATTTCATGCATGCATTATCACGATGTCATCTACGGTTCAAGGTCTTTCAAGATTATTATACATGTATAACTAAACGAGTGTCAAAAGCTACTGAACAGCACTGCATAATGGTGTCATATTCTACTTTAAATTTCCTTGCTGTGTTATTATGTCTGATTATAATCAAGAAGGTTTGATTTTAATCAGACTGGGTGTTATTGAAAAGTTCTTTAAACTTGTTTCGCAATGTAGACAGGTTTATATTGAAACAATGTAATACGACACTGTTCTTTATGTACAGAAATTTTATTAACCTATCAAATGACGAGATTTTATATAAACTATACATGTGACTGTTTATTACACAACACATATTGCATTGATGTGATAAAGATAGAAACATTTCTATATGCCCACTGTGTAAGAGTGACCTCACCCAAATAGTTTACACAAAAATTACTTGAAAAGGTTTCGTGATTTATCTATGTTGTTATTTGACTTGCATGTAATGCGGTAACTTGGCCCAACTTTCATAAAACAAATCTCACAGTGGTTTTTTGTTTACGCATGTTTGGCATTCTGTGTAATGAAACAGAAAGAAGGTTATCTACAGGAAGTTTACTCATTGACCAGTTATAGTCATGATCGACCCAAGGGATAAAGGTATAAATCAAAGCGAAACGGAAAATTTAGGGAATTCTTGATTAGGAAGTGGATTTAATTCTGTCTCGTCAAAAAAGGTTTTGAATTTAAATTATTCCAATAAATTTGAAATTCAAACAATAAGCCTCAAATGACAAGTAAAACTACCAGGAAAAGACGCCGGATGTTTAATCACCGAGTGTAACAAACATATAAAGATTGCCAAAATTGTTAAGTTGTAAAATTCTAACAACGCCTGTGAGTCATTTCTTCCTATACATTGAGGAACAGGTCATACAAATAAATAGGATTATTATTAATTGTACAAACGTTTAATTTAAACAATAAATCGATCTTAAAACTAATATTTTAAAAGTTTTTACTCAAGATAACATATACGTACTCTTCAATATTTTGGTCAAAGGCTCTTCAGAATCTTAGAAAACAGACATATAATTTTTTACCAACAACAAACAAACCAAATGTTGATTTTTTTTCTCACTAACCTCCATACGTGTACATATTCCTTGTCTATAGATCCTTAAAGAAACCGATATACAAGTATCCCACTGGAATCATGAAGCGTCTCAAATGACATCATGCCAATGTCTCGTGATACCTGTAATTACCTTTTCAAAGAGCATATTACATATATGTAAACACTATTGTCTGCCCATGTTACAGTAAATGGGTGGCGAATAGTACCAACCAGTTATCGATGATTTATTTTGTTCGTTTACTTTTTATTTTAATTTTTCAAAATCAAACCTTTAAGCCATTGTCCTCACTAAAACTAAGATATATCTACTTTGATTGTACAGAACAGAAGTATACTTCAATCATGATATGAAATCACATATTGACAAAACAATTGATGCTTCGAACTTTGTAGAAAGTAACGGAGATTTTTAAGTTCATCCAATACCAACATAAAACATTACAAAATTGTACGTACGATAAGCTGACGTAAATAAACTTCCGTTATCCAATGTTAAAATGTTGAAATATGAACGACAACTCTCAAAACAACGAAAGGTAGTTCTTGTGAATAGGTATAAATTTAGTAGCAATAGTAAGGCATGTGCGGATCCAGAATTTTCCAAGGGTTATTTTGTTTAGCTGGGGTGGAGGGGGGCGGTCTAAGGCTTATTTCCCTTTTTAACTCCACAGTGTGAAATTAGGTTTGAATTTTTCCAGGGGGAAATCAAATCGACCCCCTGACAACCCTTCTAAATCAGCACATACATGAGGGTAGTAATATTTACATTCGTAACATAGTGCAGAACTCTACAATGGAGGACTGCGCAATATTCCGCTAGAACGTTATACATGTATTGCGAACAAAAGGAATCCGAATGTGTCCAAACTCTTTTATCACTTTACTAATATAGTAACTACATACACGATACCAAACAGACATTTTATACCGACTTCTTGTCAATGCACTTGCTCGAAACAGAAGCAAGCGAGACCCTGTCAACGTGTACCTTTGTTGGTCAAGTATATGTCGCTGGATAGCATAGAAAATGATTTGCCATCATACATTATAGGAGTTTTGAAAGGTTGATGCAGGATACTTTTTGAGAACTTCATTGAGTTACTGTTGTGCATGGCATCCACTTTGCTACTGATTTTTCGGTATAAAATGAACAAGTATAGACGTTTATTTGGGATTTATTGGAGTGAACTGGGTTGTGCCGAAGGTTACGCCCTCTCGTGCAACTTGCTGTCCCGTCTAGCCTTAGAAGAAGTCACCTACCCACGTTACTGATGCTGTAACAACTGCCATAAATATAATGGTAGAATTCTGAGAGCAGACTATTAATTTACTAGTACTCAAAAAAAAATTTATTTTAGGTTTTACCGAAGAAAAAAAAAACCAACAACAGCATATAATACAAGTTTTGGGGGAGCTTATAATATTCTACATGTATTATTATATAAATTCACAAGATGTGCTTTAAATGGAGCTTTAAATAAATATATGCAGTGCTATGCCACAAAAGAAAATATTTTAGGAAACGCAAAAAAAATATATATATAAATATTTTACAAAAATAGTGAAGAACCCCAGCAGTTTCCTTATCTCTTTCTTTTTCTATGTTTTGCTGCAGTCAATCTCGTAGCGTCATGGGTCCTGCGTCCACTCGTAACCGTGCGAGTGGACGCAGGGTGTCTGACGCCATATAAGGATGGGTCGTATGCAGTCTTTGATCGTCTCTTTTTTTAAAGCATCATGTATGGCCGCCGTCTTGAATGTTCATCTTAATTCTCAGCATCAAATCTTGGGTTTAATATTTAGGCACTTGTAGTTTCAATAAATATCACGATATTGGTGACAGCGGGGCCTGCTCTGCTTTCAAGATGGTAGCAGCTAGCAGCCGCTAGGTCCTATATATCTAGGTCTATTTAACGGACCGTCTGTTTAGCCGCTAGGTCTCAGATTTGAAGTTAGAAGTAAGTAAGGTACAGTAGCAATATATAATTTGATGCTTGGCATGAAAATTTAGGATACGGATATCTACGTAGTGGCTAGGCTAGCTTACCGTTTAACAGCGTAGCTGCTACGTAGCCCTACGTCTCAAGCAACGGTCAGGAATCTCTCCAGCTCTCTTCAGATGGTACTGAGAGGATCGTACATACCATCAAACGTAGTTTTCGCCCAGTAAGGTATGCCATGGCCTAATGTGGCAATTCCTTATTGACTTTTTTATGTAGAGAAACTATTCAAAACCTTGGATTAATTATTATCCTACAAACATTTGTTTGTTAGGCTTATATTGACGTTAAAGGTCAAGGTCAATAGCCGAGATGTAACACCCAATATTTAAAAAAAAAAACTATCATATAAGCCAACCAAAGTATAAAGCTTCTTATTTGTTTGTATTTTTTCTCTTTTTTTTATTATTATAATTGCTAGTTACTACAAAATATAATATTATAATAAGTATTATTATACCTATTGTAATTTCTGGTCATATATTACAAATATACATGCATATATGCATATATTTATCAATATAATATATATTATAATATTATTGTCAATATTGTACAACACAAAATCTTGTATATATGACTATGGCCTTGTATGTCGGAGAGGATACATATATAACAATACTATTATTTCTTATTGTAACTTAGTTACAGAGCAGGTGTAAACTGTGCTTATCAACTTCACTACTTGGTCTAAAGTTTCTTGAAAGAAGCGGGGTTTTTTTACCCGAAGGTGCCAACTTATCTAGAGACGATTTGCCTCACCACCTCTATGCTAGTCCTTAAGAAAAAGAGAACCAGCACAACCATGAGAAGTCGCGGGAATGGATATGTTTAATTATTAGCAAAATCAATTGAAAAATGGATCAAAGAAGGGTATGAATTGTTAAACAAAGAATGTGGTCATGAAGTGTTTCTATTCTGTACATTTTAACCTCTGCTAATGTTAAACGTGCTAATCGATAATAATTATAGTGTACCGAATTTCCTCAAATGAAACCTATTTATAAATCCAAACGATATTTGTTGAGGCTAAACATTTTGTACTGACATGATTATCATTATATTCAAAACAATTTTCAGAGTTTTCTTGGAGACACCTCTACAAATGCCACGGATGCAAGCTTCTCTTTCAATGGGTAGGTATAACAAAAGAACAACATGGGTGCTTATCTAAACTTAAAGCTGACATTAGTCAGACAAGTTTTGAATATATACATAAAAAATGGTTTATGATCTTGACTTGTTTTTCAAATAAAACCAGATACTTGCAGATATAAATTTATTTCAATTTTATTATTTCAAAGGAAATTCATTTAATTAATGTAGGTAGTCATTTTAAGTTGCCAATAAGCTGATGAGTTCTGAATAGTATTGTGTTAACAGTACAGTTCAACTCAAGATAAAACATATCAGCTCTGTTTAGTTTGATCACCAATTGAACCATAATCGACGCAATAAACCAGTTTCATTGCATTGCAAAAGTAGATTGATTTATCTAAGTTTGTTGTTGAACAAAAATAAACAACACGTCAAGATGAAAATATTGTCAAACTGAATGAGCGGGAAAAAGCTGTCATGCTTTACATTTTTACCTTTGTTGATTATCATTATTGATGTAAACTGAAGTTCCTCTGTTATAACAAGCATATTTTCAATGCCTACTATTACAGAGGGAATAGATCTCAGTTGGATAGTAGAGAAGTTTCGTCGTTACGAGGTGATGACAGACGAAAGCACTCTGAAAGACGAAGTCTTAATATACAAAAATGTATGTTTGGTTTGTATTCATTGTTATTTAATAAAACAAATATATTATTAAAATTGATATTAGATTGTAACTTGATCTGAAGTGAAGAGTGTATTTGTAGTCTTTCATTTAACCATTACCGATATGCTTCAGAGTGATACATAATATAGTAAACTTAGATAATGATGCAAATCTTGGATTCTAATATCAAATTAAAGTGCATTTCACATCAATTTAAGGATAACATTCCCTGAAAGTAGTAAAAAAATATAGCTTTATCACATGAATATGAATACTAGGTACATGTATATGGTTGATGTTTATGATTGCATGTAAATTTTTGACCATTTTTTAAGAATTAATTCTCTTGGAAACTTTGTCAATCAACATGCATGTCATATAATTTTTTTCAGAATCTCCTTTAAAGATTGCTGTGTGAGAAGTACAATATGTATATGTATTTATATTGATTTATATGCATTTCGCTACTTTCCTGACAGCCTTACAGATTCTTGATGACAGCGTCTCGTCGCCGTCCCTAAGGTCAAGGACAGGAGGTCTACGGCGGGCATCTTGTAAGTTGCTTTTTTTAGATATCTACATATATTTTGAATTTGAAAGTTTAAACAAAATAAATGTTATGAAAGTATTTTATTGATGATTTTGATTGTCTTGTTCATGTTAAAACAATATTTTGATCAAAACCTTCACATACTGCCTAATGACGAGCTTTAATGAATTCTCTTTGTTGAGTCTGATTTTCTTATCTAAACAATTTGTAATTTCTGATTAGATGCTCCGAAATCTCTCACACCGAGCTCCAAGTATGACACCTCAGTACAGTTTACTCCATCAAAGACACATCAGTTGTTGCAAAATGAGGTAACAATAACTTTTGAAATTCAGACTTCTCAATTAATACTGTAGACAGGGTAATTTTTGCCTTATGTTATTTTCACCAAATACCATAATAGTTGTATAAGATTTTGCCTTGTTATAACTTTGTCATAACACAGTTGTGGTTAATCAGAAGTAACCTGCAATTTTCAATTTGTACATTGTCAGTTAGGGCAATAGGGACGGAAATAATACAGGAGCAATGAATGCAGTACATCATTAGAAAATTCTTTTTTTCTCATTTCTTTGGATTACCTGTTAAGGTGAATATTTTACTAAAGATTATACAAATGTTTTCATTCACAGATTGGGAGACACATGGCAAGTTCTACAATGTATGGGCAGTCCATGCTAACAAACGTGGTAGGTCTTGAGATTTTTTGTTCACATTTCAAAAGGAATAAATTACAGGCAATTGTGCTTAACACAAATTTCATATAAAAAATATTTGAAGCTTTGAAATACATTAACTGTATGTGCAAATTTGATTACTAGAATTTTTAGCTCACCGAGACGAAGTCGGGGGGAGCTTATGCTATACCCTTGGCGTCGGCGTCGGCGTCCGGACCTGGTTAAAGTTTTTGTTGCAGGTCCTGTATCTAAGTTATTACTAGTCCTATCGTCACCAAACTTGCATGGATGATGCATCTGGACCTACTTATGGACTTGAAAGACTTGGATGCTGAATCTGGGCCATGAGTTTCAGATGCTGGAGGAGGTTAAGGTTTTTGGAGCAGGTTAAAGTTTTTGGTGCAGGTGCCCTTTGATAGCCATTTCTAAGTTACTACTGGTCCTAAGTTCACCAAACTTGCATGGATGGTGGGTCTTATGATACTGATGCACCAGACAGGCTTGAATGCTGAATCTGAGCCATAGGTTTCAGATGTTGGAGGAGGTTAAGGTTTTTGGAGCTGGTTAAAGTTTTTGGAGCAGGTGCCCTTTAATGATAATATCTTAGTTTTTACTAGTCCTAACTTCACCAAACTTGCATGGATGGTGCGTCTTATGATACTGATGCACTTGACAGGCTTGAATGCTGAATCTGAGCCATAGGTTTCAGATGCTGGAGGAGGTTAAGGTTTTTAGAGCTGGTTAAAGTTTTTGAAGCAGGTGCC
>WFKH01010211.1:31497149-31634842 GCA_016163765.1 Magallana hongkongensis
CATGAATTGTATTATATGATATTGTAATATATAATATTGTATCATATGATACGATATTGTATAATATGATATTGTATTTTATAAAATATTACTATATCACATGATATTTTATCATATGATGCAATGTTGTATCAAATCATATGATACAATATCATATTATATATCAAATATGATACAATATCATACAATACAATATCATACTATATTATACAATAAAATATCATATGTTACAATATTGTGATGTATTATGTGATATGAAATTGTATCATGTAATACTATATTGTATCATATATTATATAATGATATTGTATTATGTGATCAAATACAATAATGTATGACATGATACAATGTCATATATGTTACAATATTATATTGCATCATTATTTATTACAGTAGCATATTGTATTATATGATGCTATATTGTAAGTATCGTAGGATGCAATATCATATTTTATATTATTGTATTGATAAACATTGTATCTTATAATACCGTATGAAATGAGCACATGATTATCATACAATTTTTTAACATATGATATACAATATTGTGTCAAAACAGTTTCCATGAATATCCAAGATCATTAACTATGATTTTCATATAATATGATAAAGGTGGTCTCATAAAGGTGATGCCTCATAAAGGTGATGTCTCGTCTCGGTGAGCTTTGTAATCTGTGATTACCTATGTTTTAAAATTATATTTACATGTCAGTATGCTGTCAGACATAAATAAAATTTCTTTCTCACATGTCAGTGTGTTTAACTGTTGTGTTCTTTTTGCATCATTAGAAGTTTGGACATATATGTAGCTTTGTGAAGCAAGAAGTAATCTTCTCAATAAGAGTTATAAATTTTTACAAATAGTCAACACGTGCATGGCAATGCTCTACTTAGGCATACATGGTACTGTAGATGTGGCTCAACTTGCTAAATAAAATGTCATATGTTTTCAGGAAGAAGAATTTACAGAAGAAATCACAACAACAAATGTAGCTCTGCTTCTAGAAGAGGACCCAGGAATATCTGGTATATATAGAGAAAGATTCAAAACCTACATCTAGTAATTTTCCTGATCAAAGTGGAAGCCATTGTATCTGATTCTCCAGTGTTTTTGTTGTGGCACTGATTGAAGGCGTTGTCGCAGCATATCATATGTCAAAATGATTTAAAGCAATGTCATTGTAGCTTGTCTTACATCATGACAATGATTTGATACTGTGTTATTTAACAGTATGACTCTGTTGGTGAAGCCTATCATGATATCATGGTAACAATTTGGCGCTGTGTTGTACAATTTGACACAATGTCATCTAAGCTTGTCATATGTCTTTTTAATAATTTGACGCTGTGTCATTGTAGCTTGTCGCGGGATGTACCGAGACTTCCTGCAGTGTATGAAGGACCGACCCTCGGAGACCCAAGTGTTTGATTTGTTGTCTGACTATGAGCGAGTGTGTCAGGAACAGGTGGTCTACATGTACAAACTTGTCAACAGGGCCGCTAGCCGCAGTGAACCCAAGTAAGTCCTCACTGAGAGAGATACACACAGAGAAGTTCAGCTGTAGGCCTAATGTTTGCAGTATTATATCCAGCAGTATCGAAAACATTTACTAAATGTCTTAATCACTTGACGGAGATTTATATCAAGTGTTTAGTATCATGTCCAGTTGTTTCAAACATGATTATCACTAGATAGAGTTTTATGTAAAGTTTAAAGGGTTTAATTTTAAATTTCCTTAGTGAACACTAGTTTCAATTCAGGAAATTGTCATAGTTATAATGAATAAACTTATTTTGGTAAGCAACATCCTTTTCTTTTGCAGATACCAGAAAACATTTAACATGCTTCACATGCTAGAAATGGAGAAACATACATGGCAGCTGATAAATGTTTTGTTTCATGATCGCTTGGAGAAAGAGTTACAGGACATGCAGATGGCTGTAGATGATATTGTAAGAACTATGGAATGTAATCTTTAAAATTATTAGTATAAAGATTCACAATATGTGCATAGAACATTTTGGATGTATATAGCTAATTTAGCGGGTTTTTAAAGATGTTCTAAATGGTTTATGTAGAAAGTGAATGAATTAACTATTTACAGTGTGTCGAGTCATTTAGATTTCGAAATATCTTCATTATTGTTCTTATTGTTGCCAGAGCCCTTTGACCAGCATGAAGCAGAGTGAACAGCAGGCAGTGACCAAGTTGTTTGATAAAGACAGCACCATTAGGGAAAGCCAGGTACTAAATATGTATACCTCATCAAATGTGAGATCCAGGGCTCCGTTTTACAAAAGAACTTAAGACATGCGACCAAATTAATTAACACTAATTAATCACGAACTGATCAATTTTTTATTCTAATGGCTGTAAAATATAATTATGGAAATCAAAATAGTTGTAAATAAATGGTTTTATACAAGTTTTGTTCTTTAAAAATTATTCCACGAGACTGAAAATATTTATGACTTTGTCGTAAGTTCTTTTGTAAAACGCAGCCCTGATGATATATACTATATCATTGAGCCAGGTGCTAAACTATACTACTGTAGAAGCACATATTTTTGTTGGGTAAAAATTTCGTTGTTTTTAAACCAAATACAATTTCGTTGGCATTAAATTTCGTCATATCGTAATCCCTTAAAATGTATTGCGTATCAACTCTGTATTTATTAATACTTGGGTTAAAAATTTGTCATGGATTTAATTTCGTTGATTTGTTCTGCCAACAAAAATAACAAAATTAAATCCTCAACGAATACTTCTGCTTCTACAGTATATCTGTGAAACTAGGTAACATATACCATATTAATAGAAAATAGAACAACGTGATAAACTACAGCATCAGAAGAGATGGGTTACTGTAGGATGTGAAAGCTCAGTATTACAAACAGCTGATGTAGTATTTGTAGTCAAAAAGCTTTCTGCCATTTTAAAGGTAGATGTGTATAGATACATGTATATTAACAAAGACCTCTCAATATCTGTTACAGTTGGTGATAGACTGGTTAGAGAAATGTGCCCATGATGTGATGGATAACTATGGAGACAATGTGAAATTCTTCTCTGACCGAGCAAGGACATGGTAAGCAAAAAAGCATACAATATACTTTCTGCAGTTTTTGTTGCAATTTAATTTTTAGTTTATTTGGGCTGTTTCTAGAAAAAAACGATAGATGAAAGGTCAAAGGTAAATAACTAGTAGAGTTCAGGGGGCAAATGGATCATAGTGTTAAAGAAATATGTTTTGAAGGTTATGTATGTTTGTGAAGAGTTAGGTTCAATGTAAATCGTTTTTTTTTTTTCTCACTACACATTTTATCTTTTAACAAGACAAAAACTTCATATTTTATGTTCTTAAAATTGTGGTCATCATTTTGCAGGGAGAACACACTTCACAAACTGAAGAAATCAGGAGGGGTGACATTTGGAAATGAGAGACCCCTGGTCACTGAAATGGTGTGTGTATCATTTATGGAAGGCTTCAAGAAAATGGCTTATAATATTTGGTTACCTGTTTTAAGTCCTAATAAAACCATATGGTTTTTAACTATGCAGTGTTTAGAGTAAGAGAAGATAATTTGTCCATTCTTCATAAAAACTTATAGAATGAATTGGAAAGCTACCAAATTTATACATATATAAACATTGTTTGGTAAAAAATTACAAAACTACAATTCTTTTAATAGGTATTTGTACTGAATACCGGTAGATGGCAAATTATGCTCCTTAATAACAAGTGATTAATATCATGCAAATTGATACATTTTAAGTGCAAGTCATTGTAACATTAATTTTAAAAAAAAGTTAAATAATTTATAAAGTATGCTCTTAGCCATTCAAATGGGCATTAAAAACAGAAAATATATTAATGAATCGATCATATTTGATGTTACAGGACCCAGATGCCCCGTTTCGTCAGAAAAAGATGCTGGATGATCTAGATCAGGAGGATGAGGGGCGACTTCTACAGTATTTGTTCATCTGTCTACGAGCTGGACAGATAGAGAAGGTCAGGATGCTTCAAAAGTTAATATCATGACTATTCTGTGGGAACTTATTGATATTATACTAATTATTGTAAATTCTTTGCAGATTTTTACTTACATATCCGAGTTTTGAAACAGCTTAGTGTAAATAAAATATTGAGTATTGTTTTGCTGCAAATAAGACACTTACAGCGTCAGTATAATTGATACTTTCCCACTCTGTTTTAGGCCCAGGAGGTGTGCAAGAGTCACGGTCAGGCCTGGAGAGCTGCTACCCTGGAGGGGTGGAGACTGTACCATGACCCAAACTTTGAGGGACCCAATGGACAGATTGACCCTGTGGTGGGGAACCCCTACAGAGTGGTCTGGAAGAGCATGTGTTGGGCCATGGCCTTTGAAGTAAGTTTTCCAGCAATGTATCCTTAGAAGGGCTTATCATTGACACAATGTTAAACTGTTAAGAATATGTTTAGTGGTAACTTTTTAGTGTTCATATCTTTAAAAATTTTGTCAATTTTATACTTCAACTTAGAGAAACTGTACTTGTCATTGAGGATATATTGTTTTATTTACAATTGATATAAAAGTAGCAATGAATACATGTACCCTGGTATGTCAATGAGAACAATTCTATTCTTAAGGACAGACACCCCAACACTTGTATTATGTGGTACTTTTGATTCTTTAGACTAAGTACGATGTGTATGAGAAGAGTCTGTATGGTGCTTTGAGTGGAAACCTGCGGGCCATGTTACCTGTCTGTAAGTCGTGGTCGGACCATGTGTGGGCCCATTACAAGGTCCTAGTGGACATCCGGGCTGAGACGGAGATCAGGACCATGTGTGCAGTGGACAAAAGTCTGGACATTCCACAGGAGTACTGGGATCAACCGTATGTCATTTACATTGAAGCCAAAAACAGTATGTTAATGACAGTATGTTAATACATGTACATTATTGCCTAAACTAGTACTGTATGTCATTACATTTATGCCTGTCTACAAACATTTCTTCAGAATTTTTGTATTGAAATAATTGTTTTTACCTACATACACATAGCCACCATATTAATACCATTTCAAAAACTTTTGTAGTTCATGCAGTTCGTGTACAGGTTTATTAAGCAGAAATTGTATGAAATCAGAGAAAATTATCCACAGAACATTTTTTTATTCATTTTCTTTTTAATTTAAAGATATTGACTGCAAGTTAACTTATTTTCTTGCTTAAACAATTGAAGGTCTGACCCAGAATCCATCTTTAATCGTATTGAAGCCAATGAAGTAAGTTGTACTTAAAATATCTTTATGTTTTCAGTGAAGTATACATGTACATTAAATTTTGATTCATCTTGATAAATAACTACAGGTTGTTAACTTTAGTGTACATAATTTTCAGAATGTCCAGAGAGAGTCTCAAGATTTCTACCATGTGATCCAGAAGTGGGTCATTCTAGGCGATGTTGAAAGTGAGTACTACTCAGGGCATTGCTTAAAATAGCATTGAAATCATATTGAAATATTTGTAATCTCAGATAAGTATTTTATTTAGTTTTATGACAGTCTTTGTTATGGCATGATTTCCGGGATTTTTTTCATACAGAACTTCTAGATGTGATGGCCCAGTGGATAAGGGGACAGGAAAACACCTTGCCGCAGCATTTAATCCGCTTCATGGCTCACGTGGTACTATTCCTCAGAAGCACACAGCATCGAGTGAATGTGAGTTATCTCTTGTAAGATTTCACAAGTCAATATTTGGAAGTAAAGGTTTTAACTTGCAGTGATAAATCCATTCATAGTCAGATTGACATTGATATATCCGAGGGAACAAGATAAAAATTACAGGTTAGGCCACATAAAATTAATTTTTAGATTCTCATCCCCGCCCGCCCCTCTGGAAATGGCCTGCCCCGATGCATTTTATTTTATTTTGAAAAAAAAAAATTGTGGGAAAAAAAAATTAACAGTTTAAAAGAATAGAGCAATCGTTATTTCTAGAACATGAACGGTGAAAAAGGTGTTTTTAAAAAAATAAAAAATAATAAATAAAACCCCCCCCCCCCCCCCCACCCCATATTTTTTGCAATCAGGATGAGAATCTAAACATTAATTTTATGTGGCCTTATAGGCCTGTTGTTTGTGTAAAGTATTTGGTGTTACTTGCAAGTAATTTTTGGGAATTCATCTTATTCACTGACCCTGACAATTGTTACAGGAGGATAAGTGTAATGTGGTATTGGAGGCATATGTTAAATATCTGATAGAAGAGGACCACAAAGAACTCGTCTCATTCTACGTATCCAAACTACCCCCCGCTGCTCAGGTTCACTGGTACGCACGCTTCCTAGAAGGTAAGGCAGCCAAAAATTTAGATCACTTGCTATACATAATTAGCCTTGTATGAAATATCTGTATTCATCAGTTAAATTTATTTTTTATGAAATGCATCCATCGGTTAAATGTGTCCATTGATCAAATTCAATTTTTATAATAAAGTAGCTACTGAATCCTTCAAAGAAATCATCTGCAAGATTTTCTACTTAGATCATTTTACTTGTTGTATGAAGGTACCACACTGCACCTAGACTTAAACTTTTTAAGACACTACGTCACAAGATGGCGTATTAAATGTTTTATCAAATTGTTTGTATCAATCGATTTGGTTGAATATCGTCATAGCTCAGTGGTTAAAGTATTGGGCTTGTGAACCGCAGATCATGAGTTTGAATCTGCCATGGGCTTTTGTTCACATTTACTGAATTAAATTTTGAAAATAAAATTTTGTATCCAAAATTTCACATTTTGTCGCCTACATGTACTTCTTATCCATCATGCTATCTATCATAATCAAGTAATTTTCTGCTGATTTGATAAACTATTTCAAGGTGTAGTGAGCCACTTTAAACCTTTTTAACAATGAA
This sequence comes from Magallana hongkongensis, assembly GCA_016163765.1. Lineage (NCBI taxonomy): Eukaryota > Metazoa > Mollusca > Bivalvia > Ostreida > Ostreidae > Magallana > Magallana hongkongensis. Next base: position 31,504,065 of record WFKH01010211.1, read on the forward strand.
ACTAACAAGAATTGGTATAATTGTATTGTCTAGCAAATATTGAATAGATTTATTAACTCTTTTAGAAAGCGAGGAAAATTTTTACAATACAGTACGGGTAGTGTAGAAATGATTTGAATAACTATCACTTCTGATACTATCTGGATTGCAGGAATCACGGATGTGGATGAGAAGCAGATGTGTCTCCAGCTGGCGGAGGAGGTGTGTCTCGATATCCCACAAATCACCAAGACCGTGGTAGAGAACATCCGCAACAAGAGTGGTGGAGGGCTGGCCGCAGGGGAGGGGCTTAGTCTGGACGTCACGGTGACGGAGGTAGGTCAAAGGTCATACTGAGGTCAAGGTCAATGTAGGAACCTGTCTGGTGAAATGCTAACATGGTTGACAAGTACTGATGTACTGTCAATGCTAACATGGTTGACGAGTACTGATGTACTGTCAATCACTTTATAAAGGAAATTATTTACAAATCATTCTGCAAGACATTGCATTACACCAATTTTAAGTTCTAGTGAATAAATTTTTCCCTTGTACAATCAATGTCAATCATCTGATCAGCAATTTATAAAAGTTATCTATAGGGAATGTATACAATAACTGTACACACATTAGAAGATCTCATGAATTCAGTTATAAGTTGACCTGCAATTTTTTAATAAGGGTAGGCATTTTTATTTAGGTACGTGCATAAACTGATTTTTTCATTCAGGAGGACAAGAAGAAGATCGCAGCCATTGATTGGCTGGTGTTTGATACGGCTCAGAGGGCCGAGGCAATGAAGCAGGCCAATGCTGTCATGAGGACTTTCATTGGTGAGTATCTATCTTATGAATGTACAGTCAAAGTTCGTTATCTTGAACTAGGTGGGACTGATTAAAAACTTCGAGATATCAAATTATTCAAGATGTCGAGGGTCAAGTACTTAAAAAATAAGTGGTTGGGACTTAATAATCACTTCAACATATCCATTGTATTCGAGATACCAGTGTTCGAGATATCAAAGTTAAACTGTATCTTTGTAACAAATATTGGGTTATTTTTTGAATGCGAAAAATTTGGCGAATTGGAAAGATTAAGGTTAACTTATTTTGGCACTTAATTTTGATGATTTTAAAATTTTCCACTATGCATGTATACCCTGTACACAAGCTTATTTGACAGTAAATTTCATTTTGGCAATTTTAATACCTACAAAATGAGTCAAAATGCGTAAAATTAAACTGCCATACATTACATGTTTATGGAAGAAAACAAGAAGTTCTTATGCAGTAAGCAAATTAAATTCCTTTCTAACTGCTGAAACTTTTTGATGAACATTTTTTTCTGCTGACTTGTATTGAATTTATAAGCTAATGAAAAGCAGGTACCTCCTTTGAATGCATGTTCTATGAAAATGAATTTCCATCTATTAAACTTACAACAGTACTGGTATATAAGGTTACAAAACTGGTATATAATTCTGTGAATCCATTGAAACATATACTGTATATTGACCAATGTTTGAATTTTTTGCAGCTGTTCAGAAATTGACAGCCGCCAGAGAAGTGTTCAACAAACTGCCAGTAGATTCTATAGACATCATCTACAGAAATTGGCATCTACAGGTAGGGTCACATGAAGCTATAAAAAAAAATACTACTGCAGACACATCAAGTCAAATACATGTACACATATATGAACAAATCAGGAAGTGTGCAACATGCCAGTAAATTGATTCCTCCATCCTTATTGTTTGTAGACTGGAACAGATGAGCTTTCAGCAGATGATGAGAACGCCATTCGAGAATACCTGTGTACAAAGGCCTACCTGGTAAGTTCCTCTGTCTCTCAACCCAAGTTGGTAAGAAATCTTATTAGTTGACACAGGCAAGTAACCCGTCATTCATAAAATCTAAATTTGATTCCAAATTGGAACATTCACTTTACTAACAACATGCTATATATGGTACATGAGGTACAAAACAAATACTGTAAATGTATTATATTTAGCATGTACGATATTTTGCGGAAAAAGATTTTTCAACAAGTTAGCGTGGATTTGAATTAGCATTTTTTTCTGGTAGTACCTATACTTATTCATGCATGCAAGCTATTTAGCGATGTACTTGATTTAACGGAAGCTGCTTTCCGCCAAAATCGCTAAAAAGAATATGCAGCCAAATGTACTACGTTTACAGTATACAAACACTATGACAAATGAATGAAGGAATATGTCTGCTAAAAGGAGAAAAAAATATAGAGGAATAAATGAAATTATTAGTGATAAACATACCAAGTTTGAGTGCGACTGTGTAATTAGTTTGATATGACGTGTACAAAAAGATGTTTTGATTTCTTTCAGGATGCTATGGATGGTTTCAATGAATGGTTCAACAAGTTCCACCACACAAAGCCAGCGGAACCACCAGCTCCCCATGCCGCATCCTTCACAGAGAAAGTGGCGTTCGAGCACCGCCTGAAGCAGTATGACCAGGAACTGGAGCGGTGGCAGCGCGGGCTGCTGGCTCAAACTGAGGTCAGTACTAAGTGTAGTGGTAGTGGAGTACTCCAGTGCTAGTGACAGTCATTGGTTTAAGGACATGGCAAGATAAATTGGTTTACAGTATGTGAACAGTTGTGATTTGTACTGTTTGCAATTGCTGTCAATAATGCCTTATATTCTATTCTGTCTCACTCAGTTGATACCCACCAATCATGTTCAAGATAATTGCATCCAGATAAACATCTTTTTCAGAACACAACCAAACTGATATACAATGTCCTGTTGTTTGCCAATGGAGGCTGGATGGTGGACCAGAGAGAGGTAGCCATTTCTCAGCTTTATTTGATGTTCATTAATTGTTGGGGATAATGTAATTTTAAGTGGAAAATACAAGGCAGTTTTTATTTCACCAGACAAAGAATTTTTCAGGTGCTTTTAGTCATTGTGCAAATTGTTTTTCAATGATTGAAGATTAACATTATTTAATTTGACAATAAGGTAATTGGTGAATGTTAAATCAATCAACCATGGAAATTGTGAAGTTCCAAAGATGTGTTTACAGGATGTAAAGTAAGTCTGCCATTTTTTTGTAGGATAACTCAGACTCTGGGAGGAAGCAGCAGCTAGAATCATTACGACAGCTGACCATCCCACGACTGTGTTTCCTGTTACACGACATTCTACACAAGACGGAGCAGTATGGCGCCTGTCTACAGATCGCTGATCACGTTGCGTCTGAGCAGTACATGCTGTACAAGGTGGGTGTACTTCAATTATTGATGCCTTGTTTACAGCCCATTACAAGATAGGAGTGTCTTGTTATTTTTAAATTGTGGCTGACTTTTATTTTTTTTTTTTTTGCATTCCCTGAATTACAAGAAAAAGTCAGAAAAGAGAGATTGAATAATAACCATAAACTGACAGCTAGATTTTACTAGTAGCATAGCAACATGATAAAGAATCCATTTTCAAATTTAATGTATATTGAATGTGAAAACTTTGAGGCATGTCATGTTGTACAAATTTTGACCTGATAGTAAGACTGCTGCTATATAGTCCTGAGCCTAGAAGAATAGGACATTTGTCAGGAAATCTACATGCTTTGTTGAGGAGTAAATCTAAGCTTTGTGTTGCAGATTTTTGTGTTGCAGGTTTTCTATCTCATTCTGCATGTTACAATAATGCTGTAGATATGAGGCGTAAATCTAGTCTTTGTGTTGCAGTTTTTCTATCTGCGTGTTACAATAATGCTGTGAATATGAGGAGTAAATTTTTTGTTTTGTGTTGCAGGTTTTCCGTCAGGACGAGTTGCAGCATCTGCTTCATCTATTGCGAGAGTCTTCTGTGGCCGTTCTGAATCAGAACAAAGATCCACTGGGTTACGAAATAGAATGAGCCCACGTGGGCAGTGACTTGGAAGAGACTTGGAAATATGCATTGGGAGTATTTCTTCATGCAGTCATGGATCATTAGTGTTTTGTGACCTAAACTGAAAGGAGGAAGGCCATAAGTGTGTTGTCAATTTATAGTTTTGATACATGTATGCAAGAAAATAAAACAGGTTAAAAAATAAGCATTATATTAGTATTGTATTGAAATGGAATTGGAAATGGGATTACCTGTACACAAAATTCTTCCGAGAAGTATAAATTTAAATACTTGTAATTAATTTTTATTTGAAAATGCAGCCTGCTCAGCTTCTCTGATTTTGTGATGGGCTTTACTATTCAAGTCAGTTTCATATAGAAAACAAATACAATTTCAATTATTTGTTTCATATATTCATTTAACATTTTCTATAGTTTATACTAATTAATACTAATGATGATGCATCAGATAAAAAATCTTTATGAATCTGGAGAACAAAAATTAAAGGCACAGGTCTACTCTGTTGTTTTCGTGTTGCTCAGCACAGTGTAGAAGCCGTGAATTCGGGTGGTGTGTCCTTGACTGGTCAGCTCCTCATACTGGAATGACCCCGGCGTGTCAAACTGGGTCACTATCGACTTGGAGTCCCAGGGATACAGGGTGACGGTGCTTAGCCCCACCCTGGTCTGAGGTGAGGCGCTGGTGTTAAATCCGTACATGTGGATGGTGAGGAGGTCGTTGCCGACATTAAGGAAATGGAAGTACACATTTTCACCCATGGGGACTGTCAGGTTCTTTATTGAACCGTCTGAATATCCGTTTACAGCTGAAAGTAAATAAAGCCATCACTATATAATGGGGGTTTTTTTCCTTTAACATTCATTTTATCAATATGTGATCGACTACAACCAGTCTGGTTGAGAGTCCCAAATCAGAGTTAACGCTGAAAAGAGAGAACATTTTGCACCATTATGACATACAATAAACTTGACTTCCATTTTGTATCTTAATATAGATAAAGGAGCATTGTCTTTCTTTTCTATGAAAATGTGGGTGGAAAATGAAAAAGAAAAAAATCAGGAAAATGGAAAAATTAGTTCACAAATATGAAATAGTGTATTCAAAAATCATTCTAAACAAATTGTGAAAAACTCTCGTTGCTATGCTTGCCTCTGATAGCATTGGCTTCTGTAAATCTGGGGTCATCACTGTCGACAATCCCAGCGTATGTCTTCAAATTATCCTCCAGGTACCAGCTCTGAGTCTCGTCCACACTGCCTACAATGAACACCTTTTGTTGGAGAGTGGACCCCACTGCATCATTGGGCACCATGGAGGAACAGATGATTAGGGGTCCAAACAGTCCAGACGGAATGTCTCGTTGGCTGGTCCTGGAGTAATAGGGCTGATGAAAGAAAATATGAGATTCACATAGAGACAGACTCGGAGAGAGAGAGAGAGAGAGAGAGAGAGAAATAGTGGAGCCTTGTTTACCAGACACCTTCCTTCCAAACTCAAGAGGCATTCGGAAAAATGAATCACTTACGTTATAATATTTTAGAAGTTTTAAAAATTGTTTCCCAGGGAATTTGAAGATTACATATATGAATCAAAGCAACTGTTCCCCTCTACAGTAAAATCTGTATGTTGTTTTAAACCTTCATTATACATGCTGGGTCTGCGCTCCCTGGCCCAATGGCTTCATTTATTTCCCAAGTAATCTGCAATGAACCACCAGGAGTGATATCTAGGTTTGTCCAGTCACTGAGTCCATCAACGTGTAAAGAATGTTGTCGCTTTTCTTTATTATTTACGTCTGAAAATAATGTGATAGAAAGAAACCTGTTTATTTTACTGGCTACATAGTCTCTCTCTCTCTCTCTCTCTCTCTCTCTCTCTCTCTCTCTCTCTCTCTGGTGGTTGTTGACAATTTAAGGTTAACTGGACGAGGATTTATACCTAATTTGATCTTGTCTCCCACTTTAGCATAGAGCTGTGGTCCGTGTAACATCTCGTCACGAGCATTTGCTGGAGTCTTTTTGTAGAAAAAAAAGTTGCTGTAATATTCTTCAAACATCGCCTTCTGGAAGGCTGGTCCCATTTGATATCCGGGCAATTTGCTGAAATACACGGAAATAAGCAGATGAGAAAGACATTATTATTATTGGGTTTGTTACTGACTGTCTACGGAAATATGTTGGGCTGTTAAGTTTATTTAAGGCATTTTAGTCCGCTGCAAAAGAAAGGCTGATAGCAGGAATATAGATACATATATGGAGAATTACCTTGCCCAATCTGGGACTTCGGAATAACTCCATTTGCCCGCTTCGATTGCTATAAAACTAGAGTATTCCTTGCCAATGTATACAAAGTCTACGGTCTCCCCACAACCGTCAACGGAGAAAATGAAAGAAACATTTTCATTCCGGAAACTTCTCACAGACCAGTTACCTGTTTGAAAAGAGTGTTAAAATCGTCAAACATTGCCATTGATTATTTTTCAGAAAAAAGCTTAACATTTTAATCTGCATCTTAAAAGCCTTAAAATCTTAAAAGTTTATGTGTTGAGTACATTCTAATACTCTGTACACAGAATAATTATATGTGACATGTTGCATATTGGTGCTCTAAATTAATATCGCCGTTCGTTTGGCACCAGTAAACATTATTACAAAAATTCATGTAATGTAATGTAAAACTGCCTGTTGAACAATACAGTAGATGACCTCTTTGTACCTGTTTTCACAAAAGTCACTTTGTAAGACGACATGGAGTTCTCTGATGCAGCCAATACATTGAGCACGTGACCTTTCTGTTTCATGACGCTGCCTCCGACGAGGAAGCTCTGAGGTTCTCTTGTACCATACGTCATTAGGTGAACGGTCAGGCGCTCTTTCAGACACACGGGGCCAGGGATTAGAGACTCCGAGGGGACGCCATTAATGCTTTCGATGTCGGTAGAAGTTTTACTGTGTATGACGAATAACTCTTTTTCCGTTGATACCTTAAATGCCACGATATGCAAGAGTTATACATCATATGAAAAAGACTTTCCTGAGCCACTTAATGTTTTCACCTGTTTAAGTTACAAAAATTATTTATATCTACTCTAGTTCATTTATTTACTTAGTTTACTATAACTTAATAACTTATTTACTTATAAGCATGTACTCAATAACTTTATTTTAAAATGCAGCTTTTGCCAATACAATATAAAGAAATAACTACTCAGTATACTAATACTAAACTATTTGGGAAAACCCATCATAGCAGATTTTCAAAGGGCCAAACAGGAAAGAATCGTCGCTATGGCCAATGCCAGAGGTGTAATGGCGGACCAAACAGTCGTCGTCAAACAGGGAAACGGACACCTCTTCCGGTACACTCCAGAAGTATGTCTTGATCCTGTTAGGTGGTACGGCGCCTTTACCTAGGGAAAAGTGAGTTTGCTTGAACTACATGGAACCAAATTCGTCAGGTCTCTTTGGTACTGTTGCATTGGTGACTAAGTAATTTCAATTTTTTTATGAGAAAATTTTCACTCTAGCAGAATAAATAACTTTTATCAAGGAAATTACTATCCAGGCATAATATAAGCAATTCATTTTAGGATGACAATGGTTTTCTTTGTTCTGCATGTTGTGACTTTGTTATTTTAAGTACGAAATACAAATTACGAAAATCCAAATCTCAAGTACCATATGTGAAAATATCTCTACGTGAGATATTTACAATTAGGTATAGTATCGAGTATGGATCTCTCCAACATAGTAAACTTTTTCTGAGCGGAAGGGTTACAACACCGGAACCAACCTGTGACGTCATCATACAGCACACCCTCAAACATTTTGCCGACCCGGAGTCCGTGAGGATACAGTGTCAGGTTCCTGTCCGCCCGGTTATAGAACACCACCTTGACCATGTCTTTGGTTTCTGCGTAGATCAGAGGGCCCAGTCTCCCGTTGATTTGGAGGTCGCTGGGTTTTTTTGTTTTGAACGTTGGATCTGTGTACTCTTGAAATACGATTGGTCCTGGTGTGCTACTACCAATATTTAAAAAAAAATAAAAGGGGTTTTTAACCGAATGGAAGATTAACCTGTACGTTTCGTTCCATTAAGAGGTACCGGTATGAATAATACAGGTACTAAACAAACAGGGAGAAAAGTAAGATAGAAGACAAGAGCATTTGGGGAAATACATCAATTCAATCATAACTTCCATTTTCAAAAGGCTTCAAACACATGGAACTATCCTATTATATATACATGTATTCCTGTTAGGGCCCATACACACGATAAGGTTTGCCTTACAAGTCTAAAACTTACGTTTTTGCAAGCCTTACGTCTCTAGTGTCCACACGCTAAGGCAAGCCTTACATTATTATAAACATCATTTCCATAATCCCCACGTGTTTTTGTTTTATCTAAACATTACAAAAATGGAAGAAGATATCATAACTGTAGTAGTAGTTATTTTATTGGCTACGGCAATTAAACTAATTAAAAAGAGGAAAAGGGTAAACAGGCGCGTATGGACAAGTCTTCGGGGTCAAAGAAGAACTGTGCACGTTGCACACAATGCACTGCTGCATGAATTGTGCCTAGAAGACCCTAGCATTTTTAACAATGTTGTACGGATGGATCAGCGATGCTTTGCAGAGTTATTAAGTCTTTTAACTCCTCACATAGCATGTGGTCACTCAAATCTACCCACATGTACGGTTTGATATACCAGTAGATAGATTGACATTAGGGTAAATGATTTTCATTGGCTATGATACAAAGGTCAGCTAAGTCTTGTATTAGGAAATAGAGCAGTGCTCTATTCGTAAGTTTGACTTGTAAGGCTAGCAAAAACGTGTATTAAGGGTGTACACACGGCAAGGCAAGAACTTAAGTTTTAAGACTTGTAAGGAAAACCTTATCGTGTGTACCGGCCCTTAGTCTTACTTGTGTAGATTATGTATACTGGATTAAAATACATATTAAATCGTTTATTACCCGCCCTGTTCTCTCTCTGCTGCTATGTAGTAGTTCCGGATGTTGCCCGAAAGTTGCTGGGCCGGACGTGAAGAGTTGCAAGGTGACACAATAACACGCCCATGAACTGTACCAACAGAAAGATTGATGGTATCAATATTCACTTCACTTTTTGTTTTGTATCAAGTTTTAAGTTAGAAAAAACCAAAATACGGGATTTGCTATATATAAAGGAAGTTTGTTTCATCGTTCCGTAGGAAATTACCATTCTGACATTGACCTTTGCACATACAGTACACTAGTATAATGAGCTGTATTTGCCGCAACGAAACAAACGTGGAGAAAACCGTGTACTGCATTATTAGACAATGCTTACGATTATCAGATGTGTGTTGTGTTGTCAGTTGCCATATTCCCTCCTCTAACGTCCTAAAGTTTGCCTCGACCGCCGCACCAGGATAGAGGCTCAAAGAATCGAATCTGTAGGTGATAAAACATCGGTCATCAGCAGGAAAGAAGATAGCTGCAGAACTGTAGCTCCACTGGAAATTCGGTTCCACGGTACGTCAACCCAAATGTCCAATGCATGGAGCTACAGTTTTGCAGCTAGAAAGAAGAGACAATGTATGTACAGTTTAAGATCTAAATACATTATATGTTTCCAATATTTCGTATACCTTTGGCTCTTGACTTCAAATTGGTGTCCATATAGAACAACTGTATGAACGTCATTTTGACCTCCAAGTGACGTCATATACAGACGAACATTTCTGTCCAAACAGACTTCAATATCTGGCAGATTTCCGCCAGTGTAGCCATTAATGGTTGAAAATGTCGTCTGGCGAAGACTTGTACTAAGATTGGTGGAACTGTACCAACTTTCCTCCTCATAAAATGTTCCGAAGTGGAGGAAAATACTACTGTTGGTCTTTTCATCTAAATGTAGTAAAAATAAACATTTTAATTAACTATACTGTCGTATTCATGTGTACAAAAACAGTTTCACTGTCATCGTCGGGAGCCCACAGTCAGTTTCGCTTACTCCAAAGTGACCGTTGGCCAACTCCTTGAATTTTTCATGACCTCATATTTAACCTGTGCCCTGTTCTGATTGGCTCCTTCACACTGTTGAGAAATTATCTTAACCAGTCGCGTTAAAGTTTACGACTGTGAGCCTATCTATTTACAGCTGTTTTTATGCCTCCAAAAACTAGAGCTGTATTTTCTCATTGCTTAGTTGATAACAACAAAAAAACATTAATGAAAACGAGAAAAGTTCAATGAGGTGACCAACGGTCATTAGGTGTATGCGAGACGTGCTGTAAGTTTCCGACGATACATACAGTGTATATGCGGCATCACTGTATGTACCCGCGACAAAACTTGTCTTTCAGTTCCGATATCGGAACTTGTTAAGAGGAAACCTCGATGACCTGTGCGTGTTACATCATAATGAAAAAATCAATTGCAAATAAAAAGGAATCTTGTCACTTTCTGTCATATTTAACGATGGTCGAACGACCAAATTTTTTATCTGATCGGTCAACCCCCCCCCCCCCCCCCCGCAATATTGGTAAACATATTAAAATCGGTAGGCACAAAGCAGTCGCCATAATTAAAGAAAGTCTGCTCGTTTATGTATACATATACAGTACTTTCCTATAAGATGTCAAAATGCTTGTAATAACCTTGAATTCGTTGCATTGCCGTAGACTTCGAGCAATGATACGGTATTTGGCGACAATCATACTTTTATATAGCGACAATTGGTCGACCGACAGTCCCCGGATAAAGCGTCGACCCAACTAGAGCAACTCAAATTGGTCCGGACGATAACCGGCGATCTCCGTACAATCTCATAAAAAGAACCCACTGTAGCCCCCGAACTATGATCTAAAAAGACCCACTTGTAGCCTCCAAAGATATTTTATTTACATGGCTATATTTGTTTTCGGTTTTTTTATTGCATGTAATGTTAAAATACTCTGTATATTTATAATTGAGCGTATTGAACTACTCTATAAAGGAGTTTCTTATTATTCTCAAATTACAGGTGACACTCGATAACTCGAACGTCAAGGGATTTTGATTCAAAAGTTCGAGTGATCGTAAATTGTGTAAAATATGGAAATACATATATTAACCTGTAACAATTAAGAGAAGAAATTGTTCAAAAGTACTCTACATGTATTTATGGGTAAAAAAAACTTGGATGTACCCAAAAAATAAGAACAAAAATCATTGCCAACATATATTGTTTTATTTAATTTATAAAAATATATTTAATTTAAATAACATCAAATTATCGACAATAAATTAAATTTAATTAATCGTATATTTTCTGTTTGACTTAAAAAGTTAAACAAGCTGGCGTCACGTAGAACCCGTCCTCTCTCCGTTCGTGTGTCATCTTACACAGGTAGATGTTGTCAAGCACCTGCTGCCCAAAGTCCACGTCTGTTTTGTGGGAGTAGAGCCAAGGCGGGATATATTTCTGTCCCGTGGAATTCCCCACAGGTCGAGTCACTTTTATAATAGTCATGTGTGGAACAAATTCGTGATTGTCGCGTATTTCGATACCCTCGTTTTTGAAACACAGTTTTATATGGTCAACAAACTCGTACAATTCCTTCGCACCTTCGATTTTAGCGTATAGAGCTCGGTTGAAAAAATGACTGATTCCTTTCAAAATTACAGGAATTTTCTTTGGTGCCATGGAAGCCAGTTCCGGTTTTAAGCGATTAAGAACCTCAACGCAATGTTCCACTTGTCCAGGTGTGTCCAAACCTATCGTGCACAGTGTCATGTGTAGGCAATGAAGAGGCATGCAGCAACTCTCAAAACGAGGCTCGTGTTCCAATATGATATCCTGAATACCCTCTGTTGTTTGGACTACGTCCGGATCAGTAATTCGGACTGCCAAGAAATAATTCGGTCGTTCTTTGTTTCTCCAATATTTATCATAGCCATCATCACACAAATCCTTATCAAAGCCAGTTGCTTGATCATCATCATCGTCGCCATCATCATTGTACATCTGCGAATTTGTTGCGCCGCTATCAATAGTTATCGATATTCCATCATCGCTATCATCATCGGAGTCTTCATAATTTCCATTATCTTGTTTAGTATTGCCAGAAGTTCCAGGATTGTTTTTCTCGTAATTAGCGATGACGTCATAAATTGTAGTTTTACTCCCAGTCGAGCCAAATACGTTATCGATTCTTCGGGGTTTATCCCAAACTTTGATATCCTTATACTTAAAGTACTCAATTCTATGTTTAGGTACAGCCAACACGCTGTAATCAACGCTAGCAATGTCTTCCCAGCTGAAAGAAGTAAAGTATTTCTCCTGGATTCCAAGGAACCTATCTATATAACCCACCAAAAACTCGTCTTGCGGGAGGTTGGCGTCCCATTGGATGCGCTTAATGACGTCATCGGCTGTCTTCATGGAAGCTTTCTTTTCATCTTTCACTTCCTCTTCCTCTTGTTTCTCTTTCCGTTTCTTCCGCTTCTCTTTGTTCTTGCGGCTAGTGTTTTCGTGGTTCCCGCCCGATCCTGATTTGGGTTTGCTGCTGGAGTTTATGTTGTTGACACTGAGGTACTGTTCTGCTTTGTTCAGCATTGTCTGTATCATTGGTGTTCCGTCCGCCTCAGTGTCCATGCATTTAACCATCTCCTCAATCTGCACCTCTGTTAGGACAGGACAGCGGATTATCACGTTTGGCTTGGCGCTAGGGTATTTCCCTGTAAGACACAACAGCATTTAAATAAACTTGGTAACACGTTCATGGGTATAATATACTGAGTATTTTAGTTTTAGAGCATTTATAACAAAGCGTTATAGCAAGAATATACATTCATGTATTAATAATTAATTTAATTTGAAAAAATATGTACCTGTCATTTGAAACTTGTAAATGATGTCCTTTCCGCTAGGTTGTAGTGTAAGAACATGTGTGAACTCGCCTAAATCCTTTATAACCCGACAAGTTCCATCGAATTCGGCTTTTATGGCACTAACTTCAATTTCTTGGACCTTTGTATTTCCCGCCATATTCGACAGAGAAGTTCGCCCGGAAGTACAAATAAATTCGTGCAGAGACGAGTCTGAAGACAATAAATAAACAATATCATTCACAATAGATTGCAAAATGTATCAATATATTAGGGAATGCGTAATTTATTATCAAGAGCATGCTAAATATTAATGATGGCGGCCCCGCCCCTTCCCCACCCCTCCTTCTCAATCTGATCAATATATAAATTAAAATTCTAACGTGATGTATCGTGTTGTTGTGCATTCTTACCTCTGACACCCTCGGTTATAAGATCAAGGTATGGAGACCTCTCATCGGGTCTTGTATATATACCACGGTTATTTTCTTTCAATCCGTGATGCAATACCCGTGTTGTCACCTGACGTATTTCTCTAAAAATAGCATGGCTCGTCCAAAGGTGGAAACAACAGAAACACAAGTTGTCGCCCGTTTGGTTCATTCATTAGGAAAGTTATGATCAAACTATTCACATGATTTTATTTGATTAATTTCTATACAATCATTACACACACAAGAAGGATTAGTAATCATTTAATTAAAAACACGACAAGAATATAACAGATAAATAAAAAAATCTACACAAGATAATAGATATATATACTAGTAATTCCGATTTATATCTATCTAAATGGTGTATTTTAGGACTCCTAACTGCATAATAATAGTGTATATTAAAGCAGCCAGTAGTTGAACCGTTTTCTGCCAACATTTTGATTTTCAACTAGATACATCTACATTTGTACATATACTCATTTATTACCTATAAATGGATTACACAAGAACAACACCCCATTCATTAAGGGTCCTCCACACCCTCTGGAAATGTCTCGCATACAAGGCCATTTTTTATATTTCTCAAAGATATGGAATTCAGGCATACATTAAACTTGAAAATGACAGAAAAAACTGAATGATTTTCTGGGAAAACTCAACTTTTGAAAATTTATTGCTGCTTATAAAAACAAAAGTCCCTGCTGTATTCGAATTCGGGATCTGCAGGTTCGTATTATAGACTGAAGCTATGCCCATTGCGCTACAAAGATGTACACCAATTTATGGTGACGCAACCAGTTTCACAATGGGTTAAGATTGCAATGTTGTGACGTACTGTCCTAAAAAGTAAAATTCACGGGGTGTCGAGGACCCTTAATTCGATTGTCCCTTTATTTTCTCTTTACATACAAACATTCTTTTAAAAAATCAAACATTAAGAATACCAGGTACAGGTAATAACCTAACAAACAAAATAAATGATATAGTTACATAGATTCATAAATTACATCTACTAATTATCTATACCTGGCTGACACACGATCAGCATCCCCACCAACCCAGAGTTGGTGTCTTGCAGGAAGTTGACATCGGAATAATACAGTGACGTCACACAATCTCCATCGGACGACCCTGACCTAGGACCATTGTTGGTCACGATGTAGATGTAGGTCAAGGTGGTACCAGGGTTCACATGACTACCCAAAGAGGCCGAACCTAGGTCATGTAAAAGAAGGGGTGTAAATACAGTATTTTAAAGGATACCAAAGTTATATTTCATGATTAATCTGACAAAATTCTATTTTATTTGGACATAACATTTCCTAAATGAGGCCCGGCACGACATTCAAAGCTGGAACTCTTGAATCACCACAACTCTTTTCTATAATTTGCGCATTAAATTATTTTGTCAGTTAGTTTGTATAAAACCGTCAAATCGCTATAAGTGTACGAGTCGTACATGTATATAGAATGCCATTTCTGAATACAAGTAACAAGGTTATCCTTGTGCATTTTTCATTTTTTAATGTAATCGCCACTTGGTTGTTTTGAGTTTTTGTATGTGTAGTGATTATTGTTTAACTTTGAAAATGTATTATTGCTTGCTGTAATTTAGGCATGCATCAGGCTTAATTTAATGTTTTAATAATGCATATTATATATTTCATGGAAAAAATATAGCAGAAAAGAAATACATGAAATCGCTTCTCGCTCAATGTACATATGTACATGAGTGACTGTTCGCCAGTTTTGAATGACAACTAGAGTTTCCAGTATGACATCACAAAACAAAAGTTACATACTATACTTAGCATGTACCCCACACCACCCTACCCCTCACTTTCACACACACTCACACTCTCTCATCGGGTACCTGTTATATTCTTTTGGGTTTTGAGACCATCAGTGTAGAATGAGAACGAACGTTTAGCGTTGTTTCTGACGTGTATCTTTAAGGTTTCCCCAACAGATGCCCTCAACACAGGACCAAGAAGTCCTTGTTGTAACGTCACTGGCTTTCTGGTCGAGAATGATTGGTCCGTGTATTCCCGATAGACTGCTTTCCTAAACACGGCATCACTGAAACAGATTCAGCTGTGCTAAGGCTTATATCAAGTACTTTTGTATTCATTATATTTATTCTACTGGGCATTGACACCTTATAATTATAAAGAAGTCTTAAATCTCGTTCTACATTTTTACAACTATCAAACAAAAATTTTTTTTTTCATAAAGCTACAGCTAAACCAGCCTTTGGAAATTGAACTACATTCTGAGAATTAAATTCTTTCTCCTTCTTTTGTTTCAGTATTTTGAATATTGGACCTTTTGAATCTTTTTTAAAAAGGGCATCGCCAACTTGAATAATACGTTATGAAACTGTCAAAATTCACCAATTTCTTTCAGATCCGTTTTTAATTTTTAGAAAAACGTTGGATACACTTACCTATTGTCCGTCTGTTTGTATGTCCAGTCCACCTCATCTATACCGACATAGAAATCAACCTCTTTACCTTGAGAGATTGTTATGAAGGCCGAAAAACACAGAACACATCTCCAAACAATATCCATATTTTATTTATTAAACAATAAACATGGACCTTATGGCTCACTCCCATTAAAATTCGGTCTCAGGAAGTAAGTGAAGTGAGAGAAAGTTTCCTTTCAGATAAACAAAATATTTACTTATCAAAGAGGGTCTATACAAGAAAATACAATTATCTTCCTCAACATTGCTGCGAGGATATCCGCTGGTGCAAGCCCTTTAGAGAACTTCCTGCGAAAACATAATTATAAGAAGAAAAATATTTTTAATGTTTACATGCAAGTAAACTCAAATGTAGACGATATGCATGTACATTATTCACTTACAAAGAATGTTAAAAAAAAACTCGAGAGAAATCTTGCATTTTTTAAAAATGCAAGCAAAACATGATTCCACCCTTTTTTGACATTATAACTAGTTGTATTGGAATTTTTGTTCCTAGAGTTTCTGAAGTTGTATTGATTTATTCAACGTTATTCTTTACTTTCAATCTATCTGTGTGGTCAAAGGAGCTGATAGCGACCGAGAGACTTTACGCAGATTTGTGTTTCCCACTTTATCGGGTGGTACATGTAGTTAACACTACAACGACAATTTTGAACTACCATCAGTAGAATAAAAAAAAATGTGACACAACGCTTGATTTCGTTTGGCAGCAAGTTTAAAGCCATGATACCATGACAATGGAACTGTATCCCACAGGCGCCTGCATTGTATCCGTAAACTTACTGGCTCATTGCAATCAGGAATCATTTCAAAGCAATTTTAGTTACTTTAAAAACGTCGTCAAAGTAAATTGTATTAAACACGTCATCATACTTAATTGTGACTAATCATCATATCTAGCAATATGTATATGTGCCAGAATTGAGTAGTTATTCAAGTATTTAATGCCGGTCATATTTTAACAGCTACTTGTACAGAAAAGACACAATTACTGGGTTTGATCGAGACGTGGAATATTTTAGAATTACAATCGGTGTGGTACCGACATTGTTCTGGCCAAAGCTGAAGGGGTGTAGCAATCCGGGGAAGTTTTGTTTTCTTTTTCCACTTTTACAATTGGCGGTACAAAATGAGTTTGATGCATGGACTGCTACATCGTGTTGAGTTCGGGTCCGGAGTACGCATCTTTGTTAATGGGAGAGAAACGTACATTGCGGCCACGGTTTGCAAAACTGGGTCGTTGCAACGCAGATATCAATGCCGATTATAAGAATCCAGGTAGCAAATAACGCAAGACTTTTATATCAATTCATAAACATGCATTATTTAAAGAACTTGTTAAAACATACGAATAAATTCCGACATATAAAGGCAAAACTTAAATACTTTCTTTGTTCGTTTGAAAAAGAGACGCTGCTGCGAGGCATTTATTTACAATAATTTTTTTTATTTTATTCCGCAATCCTCGCAACCGTTTTGACTTTATAAAAAAATCCTACATATTTTAATGTTAAGTTGAAGAACAAAGAAAAATCATACATCCCCATCCGCTCCACATTCAATCACCATTATCAATTATTCAAAAATATTATAAAATCTTAAAACATGTATTTAAACATTTATTATTTTAAAAAAGCAAAGAAAATACATGTCACAATTAATTGATATGTGTAAATGCGTATACATATGTGTGTAAATTCTGAAATTACGCACACAAAATAAAAAAAATAACCTTCAATGGCTTAATTATAACCTATTCCTGTAAGCAGTGATTTAAATGCTGATGAACAACAAAAAACAATTAAGTCATTCGTAAATAAATAATGAAATATTCTAGCTTCTGTGATCTTGCAAGAGTAATGAAGGTAAAAAAAAAATGATACTCAACCTCTTTTAGTTGCTAAGGACGCAGCACGTTTTTTTTTTCTGTATTTCGTAACTATGAATTACTAGTATGCCACAGTATATCTCTGGCCATTTCAGTCTATTGAGTCACAAAATATTGCACACCATGAGCAAACGCGTGAATTGGTTTGATTGTAGAACAAAAATCACTTCATCACAGTCTCTATGCAACTCTTCGTTAAAATGTCCATCGAATAATATTCATCGGGGTTAATGCATAAAAACTGTATATGGATAATACAATGTATAATAATGAGTTTAAAAATCTCAATAGTGAGAAGTTTGGGACTTTTGGTAATCATCACATTATCTGATTCTTCCGATAAATTTCTGGTACCCAGGGTTTCATCATATATTGGTCATCGCAAGTTCTGCCATTTGGATATCTGTATTGAAATTTGATCGTTGAGGTTTCTTGCAAAGCAAATGGACATCATCTGCGAAATAGAAATATCTTGTGTTAAACCAACTTTTCATTTTGGTGAATTCTAACCTTATTTAACGTTGGAAACACCAAATGCTCAGATTGAAGTCATACTTCATATCGTGGTTATAACTTCCATATATAGAAAGATTGGCTATTCCTTCTATGTATCGTACTGATCGGCATATTGATATGCAACTGTAGAAATATTCATATTTACACTTGTAGAGTTAAAATTACGACAATACCTATGGAATATGGCGACTGTTAATTAACTTACCTGTGGAATGAGTACCCCTATGACAATACAGCCAAACACAAACAGGTTGGAGCCCACCCACTCCCTGACCGCCTTCAGACAACCCCTCGTGTAGATCTGGTTGTTCAGAGCTGTAGACTGTGTACAAAAGAGACAAAAAGATACTAATATTATAGAGCCCCTGAGGCCATAAAAACTCAGACGGGCTCACCCCTGATCTCAGTCTCTGTCTTCTACTATGCTTCCTTTTGATAAAGTGAGACCGAGATCAAAAGTTAATCATATTTTACCAATATTTAATTTTAGAGATGTGCTTAATCAAATATACTTAGGGCGCTTTCCATTAACGTTGCCTCGCCGGCGACGTTATCGGGAAACGGTGACGTTAATGGAACGGTTGGCAACGTCACAATGCCCAAACGAGGACGATTGCAGCTTGAAACTGATACTTATCTTGGAATTTGATCCAGCAATTTTGGCTATTTGCAGCTTTATTGTATTTCAACGTAGTAGGACAAGTTGTAGAAACAGAAATCCCGATTTTGAAGAATATGATAACCTCGACGCCATATTGTTTCCTAATCGGCAATGGTCCAATGCGTTGCCACAAATGCTCGCCGGCGACGCGCGTTCCAGCAATCGGCGACGAAGGCAACATCGGCAAATCCGGCGATGCCAGTTAAATGGAAAGCACCCTAAGTTATTATTTTTTAAGATAATAATTTCTGTCAAATATGGTACTACGCTTAACGTAATTCGTTCACATTATCATATGGAGAAATAAGTCCGATTTGTCTAATTTGCATACGGCCGCCATCTTGAAATTCAGGCTGCAACTATTTCAAAGTAATGTATTGATGAACATTTAAAAATACTCAAATTACTCGGAAACGCTTACGCCGGAACTATTTGCCATGGTATGAATTTCACCTACACACCGGTAGAAAGAAATTGATGCTCTTTGATTAAAAATTGATTTATTTTTAATTGTGCCGTTTGAATATGAAAATTTGAAGCGAGAAATGAACCATTTACATAGTAAAATAGTAAATTACGTCGATTATTGCCAATTTCGACACAGAAATTCGAAATCTTTTAATTGATATAAGCGAGTTGCCATGGTGCTGCCTAGTATTTGATATTTCATACTTTTAATTAATGTACATTTTTATTTCTTTCTAATGAAAATAAGTGTGCCAATTAGTTTTTAAAATTGTCTTTTTTGGAAGTGCTGCTTGTTGGTAAAGGGGCGACAAAGGAGCCAAACCGGAAAGCTTCTTTAATATATATTTGATTTAAGTGACATTTCAGGGGCACACAAAGGGTGTTCTAACTAGCTATTGTTTTCATACACAGAACAACTGGATGTTTTACCTTTATTCTCCTCTTTTGTTTGAAAATTTCCCTCCGACAACTTTCCAAAGTCAATACTACGACTTTGGCGCACTTTGAACTATATGCATTGTGACGTCAGGATTTACGTAGTGTGGTTAATGAATATTAATGAGAAAAAATCGGACTTATTTCTCCATATGTAGATCCTAATTGATAAAATTTAAAATAACTTAAAAAGCTAGCGCTATGTTCATTTAATACTGTATTGCGTTGCTATATGTGGCATGATCACTTGCCTTCCTATGCATCTACTTACACTTGTCTGTTTTAACGCCCCGTTGCCACAAAGTAAATTAAGCCGGTCCCCCTAGAAGAGAAAATATTGCCACAGTTAGTGTAAGAAATGTTCATTTGTATTAAAAATCACGCACTTCACAGCTAAATATATCGTACGTATTAGTAATGCTATAAAGTTTAAAGTAATAAAATAAATTGGTAACAAAAAAATATCTTTCCAATTCATACAGAATGAAAAATCTAAAATGGGGCCACTTATGTCTTTGAGGACACAACATAAAATAAACTGGAAACAAATATATATCTTTCCAATTCATGCGATGAAGTTTAAAATAAATGCCTTACGTCTTTGAGGACACAACATGACCAGGGCACGGCGCACTTCTCGGCGCTCCTATTGTCGTCTGTACAGTTAAAGTACATGTTGTTGTTCCAGGCTTTGTAACCCTCGTCGTCATCGCTAAAGCCGCAACAGTCCATCTACAAAACAAATGAAAACACCACTTTACAACAGGCTATGTACTAAACAAAAGAAAACGTCATCTTATCAGTCCACAAAAAACCCCACAAAAAACAAAACACAAAAACTCAAACCAGAAAAATCGTTATTGCAGTCCGTCTACATTATAAGCAAGACAGTGAAGCATTTCAACAAGAAGAGTACAATATATTAAACTATTATATACTTGGTATAAAATACGTGGATGTTGCACCCCTGATATGAACAGTGACACGCACCTTTATCACACCACCCGTATCATCACCCTTTATTTCACCCTTTATCACACCCTTTATTACACCTTTCCGGAACACCTTTGTATTTTTTATTCGTATTACCTCGGATCTTATTCTCTTTTTCTGTGCATATCTGAAGTCAAAACTATGACGTCATGATCTAAACATTTCAGTATAGATGACGTCACAATACATTTGAACGTCGAAAATACGCGGTTTGAAGATAGTGATAATATTCTTGCAAGTTTTTATCAACGTGGAAAAGAAAACTAGCTTTCTAAATTCAAATATATAATAAAAACAACAATACATGTCAAAATGTGTATCACATCCCATATCAACCCTCGACCAATATCAGCCCTCTGGCCTTCGGCCCTCGGGCTGATATTGGAGTCTCGGGTTGATATGGGATGTGATACAGATTTTGCCATGTATTATTCTATATTTATTAAATAGGTTTTAGGACTGACAAAATTACATGTATGTACAAGAAGTAACGTTACGTTATTCACTAAAACTATAATTACGGTAATTGCCTGACCATCGCTGTAACAAAACGTACGAATTCCAGTGGTATAACTTATACTATATTCAATTACCCAAATGATACAGAACATAGAGAATCTAGTGAAATAACTGCAAGAATTCAGTTACATGTACTTTGTGAAGCGTAAAGAATCACAATAATGAAACCAAAAGGGGAACCTCGCCGAAGTCCAAATATCGGTTTATTTCGGACAACAATTTGTACAGAATCACGGTACAAGATTTTAGCAATCTATCTACCAAATGAAAGAACGTGGGGGAATAAGCCGAGGCATAAAACCACTCAGTTAAGTCCATTTGAAAAACCCCAATTTTTTTTTCTTACAAATATCACTTTTCTTACATCTATTAAACATATGTAATCATTTGCAATCAGTATTGCCAAAACCTTCAAAAATTGACTTCAAATTTAATTGATATTAAGACATCAAAATATGTATATGCTAATTGAGCAACAAAATGCTAATGAAATCGGGTGTTTAGACTATAGTTTTTTATAGAGTGGGTCATCATACCATTTATTTTAAGGACGTATACTGATAAAACATGTAAATGTCTATCTTTTTTCAATTTTCAAAAAAATGGCACCAAGACCCACTCTATGGTAAAAAGCAAGTTTTCTTCCTTCAATTTTCAAAATGATCATCAAATGGACAAGACAAAGTTATGTTTGCGCAATACTAAATTGAGTTTGTTATTTAAATGGATTAAAACATAAGGTGTAGCGGTTAGCGAGGAGTTCTTGGAACTAAAGTATGTTGAAGTAGGTGTTCGATTCTAATGAATCGTGTTGTAAATATTTTTTTATATCTTTGTTTACTTTGTTTAAATTCGAAAAACTCATTTGACGTAAAGAAAGTAAAAATTGCGTTATTATAAATTACACACATGCACTTAATCATTTTATACTTTTTAGTTAACTGCTAAATAAGTTATCTTTAGTATATTTTTTTAAAATAAACATGTTACTTTTTTGAGGGGGTACAAATTATGGACTTTAAGACAAAACATTGGAATTCTTTATTCTATGTACACGCACATAATAAATTCTCTGGAGATATGTAAGCACGGGAATAAAAATATTTGAAGTTAATACACATATTATACTAAATGCGTGATTGTCATTTGAAACATACTAGTGATAGGGTTGTGGCCACGTGTGGGCATAAGCCTCGGCTTATTCCCCCAGGTTCTTTGCGAAACTCGAGCACAATCATTGTACAACAAAAAGCTTTTAGTTCTAGCTACAGAGCTGTAGCTCTACGGGAAATTCGGGTTGACGGACCGTAAAGCTACAGTTCCATCCATAAAAAAACCTGTATATTTATTGCGCACGGTTTTGGACTTATCCCAATTTAAAAAAATCTTAATACCCAAAAATTCCTGAAAGTTTTTTGTATGGGCGGACCTGTAGCTCTACAGCTCTCGGTTCGTCAACCCGAATTTCCCGTAGAGCTATTATAGAACCATTTTAACAAGACCTTGGACTTTCGGTAGGACGTAACTATTTCTTGCGTCAAAACAAGTTAAAAATGACACTGGTTTCGAGTGAAATATGCATAGATTGCGTAGTCTTATATAGCTCAAAAGCCAGACAAATCTTGTTGATTTTAAAGAGCCAACAGTTAAATAGACAGGCCTACATCACATTGCTGTTTGACACAACTACCCAAAATCCAAGCTCTTATTAAAATGCTTCTAATGTGAGACAACCTGAACTGTTTATAGAATAACTATATACAGTAAGAAAATGTTTGTTCACCAATGGAACCTTACTTCTTTTTGCCAGCCGTCTATAAAGTCTTGTTGATCCGGGTCATCCCGGTATTTGACTATGGCGTCCTTAAACAGGTCGTCTGGATATATTTTAAGGGTGATGAATATACTTTTGTCATAATAAAACAGGAAAACGAACACCACGCCAATAACTTGGATGAAAATAAAAAGTGTCACCAAGTGGGAATACTGCAAAACAAAAAAAATTGTGTATTTTAACCTTATTTTAATCCAAGCATCGTGTGTCAATGTTTAAACTACTTCGATATTGGTCTAATTAATTTTGTTATACTTTAAGTACGTATCAAAGTTTAGATAATACGATATATTTATAGAAACAATACCATGTGACACAGTATTCACGTTTTGGAATATAAGCGCTGTCATGAGCGCATGCGCGCGTCCATAAAATCTTACCGCTGTGAGCATGGTTTGGTGCTCTCTGAGGGCCCCTATGGCCCCCAGGAAAGAAATGAGAGTTGCGATACATCCAGCGAAGAGAAGTAAGAGAGAAGGGTCCAGCACCACATCGATAAAGGAGGTAATCTTCTTATCCTTCTCGTGGATAATCCAGGACGTTAATCCGACCGTGGCCACTCCAATCAACTAAAATAGGAAAATTCAAGAAAATTTCAGGAATTGTATTAAGTGCTGATTGATGAAACACTCGTAGTTTTATGATAGTATAATTCCTATTTTTATTATAGGAAAAATATAAGTCAGGCGAAATAAATTAATAGTCAATGACATGTTCGAATCCTTTTTTTTTTACTTTGTTAATAAAATGCATATAGGCCTCGTGTTTTGAAGAATTTAAAAAAAAAAATAAAAAATAAAAAAACAAACAAACAAACTAAATACAACTAGAGTTTAGATATCAAAGACCGTCTGATACTCTGTATTACTGACTTGCAGAAAGAATTCATAATGAAAGGCTAAATTTCTAGATGGATTTTTTTTTAATGCACAATACTTCTATCGAGAATCATTGAGTGTAACGTCACTAACGTATGTTTTGCTTTTCTTCATTTATAAAATATTGAAAGATGACAATATCGACATGTTTTTGCATACACAAGATGTGACAGCAAATCAGTTTATGATGTATGAAAACATTTTCTATACGCTTATGTAATAGAACTAAAGAGGACAGAAATCCATGCTCCCATATGATTTCACAAATAAATCATAAAAGAATGTTATTGCTTGACACTGCATGACCGAAAGCTATATAGTCTGTTCAATGTTCTATAATGTTCGAATCTTACTAAATGCATATTTACAGTCTTTTAAAATATGCGTACGTAATTTAAATAGATTACAGTAGTTTGACTACGTAAGATTTGAGTATATACGAGACCTCAATTCTAATCGATCAATTATTGATTGGCGAATAAATATATAACATATACTAATAGTAGCATTGCTGATTTCATATATGATATAATAATGTACATCTGAATTCGTTCCATTTACCGAACTATCTAAAATTTAATTAAACGTCTTGATTTGTTTCGTAACATCCGTAATATGAGTTTAATACTTCGCCCATTTTTGAACAAACATATCTGAAAAATACCCCGGAAGGAAAATGAGTAAAATCTTAACATAATTTTTAAAATCTGTACTATATATATAGCAAACTGTTATGTCATAAGTAGATTAACATTCTTCAAGGGCCTCCTTTCCTCTTATTCTTACTTGAATATGGTTGAAAAACGAGTAGTAAAATGAATATATAACTGTATATTTTGAAAATTTGCAGCACACTCATCTTGAAATAAGAACCACTTTATATTGACTTAGTGTTACACGGTAAAGCCACTATTTTAGGGTATCAACTTGGGGTGTGTGCCTTTTAGAAGACCTCTAGTATCACTGTTGAGGATATAAATAATTGGACCTCGTTGGTATAAAGTTTTATTAAGGAGGGTACGTCGGTTTTTATGGTTAAATGCCGTGTCAGGTGATGCACTTGCGTTGTAACAATTGGGGTAGATCTCTCAGGCCAGGTAAAATTACATAGACGTGACTTTCATAACAATTAAGACACCGTCATGTGACTAGAAATAGAAAAGGAAGTAAACTAGTACATACATACCATCTGTGTAGAAACATATGTACGGATAAAAAGATATTTTTTAATATAATCATGTGTAAAAGATTATACACAAAGTTAGCAATGTTGGACAGTGTAATATCAGTCACATTAAATCCTTCATCATGCAGTCAAGTTAAAAAACAGTATTTGTACACATTTTATCTACTCTAGCTAGCTAGCAGTCTACGTGGGTATCGAAGTATCGATTTATAATGTTTGTTATCAGGGCGTGGTTCTTCAATAGATTGAGAATCACGTTCACATTATTTCCACCGTTCCTTTAGCATGTTTAGTATTTAACACAACCACTAATACATACCCCTCCCTCCTCTCTCTCTCTCTCTCTCTCTCGATCGAATTTCAATTATATTGATTTTGAATTGAAAATTAATGAAAGGGTAATTATAAAATAGGGAAGAGACTGTGTTTGGACATAAGTTTCAGATAAACATCAATTCATCTTTCCTTATCATAAACATGATGAGTGAACCTATTATTTTCAAAGCCAGAAAAATAAAATAACATCGATACAAAACGTTTGTGTTTGCTGCTGGGACCAGCATTGGATTTCGACCCCAATTTGGCTATATAGAGTATCTCTAGCTACTTTCACAATGCTTACAACACAATAACAGTATACTAAAACTCCATGTTATGTATAGTAGTAATCGAGTTAACCTGACGTAACTGAAAACGCAGTCAAAACAAAGACCATGGTCTCCCACGCTCTACTTACCAGGAAGACGAAATTAAACAGGAAAATGAAGTATTTCAGACACGGGTTTACGGAGCTTCTATCCCTTCTTCTACCCGGCGCCATTTTAAAAGTTAAAAATATCCTTATGTTTAAATCCTTACTTCCATACACACGAAGTCAGACCCTAAAACAAACACTGTATGGTGTATACAGCACACATACTGAATACCGATTACTCGAGTGTAGTTGCCACTTCCATCACGAAATTAATTTCTCAGTTTTTGCGAGAGTAAGTGTTTTTAAAACTGTGTTTTTCTGCTACTACACACACTCTGTTATTGGAACACAAATGACACAGACCCCAACACACACGCGTGTTTTGTTGATAAGGATATATAGTCATACAAGAGCCTGCGGGGCAATAGCTCACGTACGTACATCTATAGAGATCTATCTAGCCGTACGGGTTTATCTTCTCCCAAAATTTTCACTCTTGGCAAATTATTGATTAATCAGTAAAAAAAAAACCCACACACACAGAGAAGAATATATCCTCTGAAATGATGTGCATTTCTTTTTTTAATAAGAAAAGGATGAGTTCACAGATCGATAAACTGTCTTTCTACACAGTATACACGGATGTGTCAATCCTGCGTTACTTTCCCAGATTGTGGTCTTAAAGTATTATGTACATTAATTAATCATCGCGAGAAGTGCATACAACGGTTCTCGCAGGTCATTTTACACAGGAGTCCCTCATTACAAGAAGTCAAGATTAGCCAAATCAATTATCTCATAGTTATATATATAGGGGGCGGATCGACATTTTCCCAGAGGTCCTTTGTATAATTATAATAAAGTAAATTAATTTAACGAGCACAGGGAATTAAAGCCCAATCAAAAGCGGTATGTCATGTGAACTAAAAAAAAAAAAGTAAGTACGTCACCAGATTTTAAAACAATTTCCAAGAATTCTCAAGAAAACAATTATCTTCATGAAGAATGGTTATAATTCACGTAGCTGTAGCTCAGTACGTATATCCATGGATACCTCTCTATGTAATAAAAATCTGTATTTCTTTACAATAATATACCCCTGCTCCCCTCTGGCTTTTTATACCCCTTCCTCTTTTTCCGGAGGGGGGGGGGGGGGTGGTGATTGAAACGATCAGAAATTGCGTATCGTATGAAACAGAAATTTTTCATATATCATCAACACATGTTGATCAGCTGTTTGTACACAATCAATTCAATGTACATCTGTGGCTAGCTCACTCGGATACATAAATATGTCATGAATCACACCAGGACCTTCAAACTGTTACGTTACTCAGTGGCGTCGGAAGCAAATTGAAAGTGGGGAGGGAGGGGGGGGGGGCGAGACTTATCAGAAATCTTGAAAAGCAAAGGAAAAAAAAATGTTATGTACAACTATGCCACACAAACCCCCCCCCGCCCCCCCCGACGCCTACGTTAACTACGGTAATTCATGTAATAGATAATATACCAGGAAAGGAAGGGGAGAGAAGCAGGTGACTCCCCAACCCCCACCCCTTTAGATCCGTGCATTTTCAACCAACCTGTTGAAAAGTAATTTATAATTCATGTTTAAGAGAAAAAAGGATTTTTAAAGCACATTTAATCACATTTATTTTTACTGTTATTTTCAACATGAGTGATGATAAATGCTCATATTTTACATGTATATATATTATATATAAAAGTTTGAACTTTACAAACTCAACAACATACTAACATTTTTCAGATAAGAACATTGTAATATATATTTGGAGTACACAGTTAGAAAGGAAACAAAAGTATTATAAAAAGATATGTACACGTATATATCCTGGAATTCAATGTATTAATACAGATATGCAATATCACAATTGAACCATCATTAAAATATGCAAACAAAACTCATGTAAACAGATATATAAATAAGGTCTATGTTTCTACAAAAAAAAAAAAAAAAAAAATGAAATGTATGGATATAAGTACATGGTATAAATAGTCACTCAGTTTGTTATCACAGATGGCTATAGAATACATATTTCAAGGACTTCAGCGTCCATGTAGGCATAATTAACATTCAGTGGACGGGAACTGACACCGACAATAGACACATAAATGAACTCTTTTTTGTGCCTCATATAACAACACATCATTACCTATATGGGCGTAAATGTGTCTAACCTACAGGAAAGCACTTAATAAAAAAAAAAAAATCCCGACTTTGGAAGAAGAAAAAAACCCTGTAGAATGTGATTTTCATGAAGAAAAAAATAAAGTTGGAAAAAATTTGATGAACAAACATTTATATTCTCTCCATACAAGGCACTTCATATTTTGGGGGGTTTTTTTTCCTGAAGTAAGGAGTTGCTATTGTGGGTGCAAGTATTCAAGTGTAAGGAAAAAACCATCTCACAATTTCTCCTTTACTCTTTGGTAAAGTGTGTCAATAACAATTTTTTTTTATGAAATTAAATTAGAAAATTATTCCTTAAAAGTAAACTACAGAGATTTGAAAAAAATATTATACATCTGTTATGCGATTTTATTTGATGCGATCATTTTGATTTTTTTCGCTGAAAAAGAATGAAATTATTGCATAAATTCTACTGATATGAAATTGGAATGAAAAGCAGTTATTGCAGAAGTCACAAAATTACTTTGGCACAAAAGTGTATACATTTATGGTGAATAAAATAGGGCAAGACATAATAGCGGTCGTTAACTAATATTCACTCAGATCTATACATCAATTAATTAGTATATTCTACAACATAAATTTACATTAACATCAACACTAACTGTGTATGAGTCAAAAATTGTAATATCACTACAATATACAAAGAAAATTTTCACTTGATTAAAATTTTGCATTTCTAAAAGATCTGACTAATGGTGCACTGTAAATGTTTAAATCTGTCTCCTAATCTTGTCTCTCGTCACCAGACATCCAAATCATTTCCTTAAGGTGTAACCAATTTACATAAAACAGCAATATAAAAGTTTAAACAAGTTCCTGGTCTTTGTCAAGTTCCACAATCAATGGAGACCCTTTTCTTCTGCCGGGCAGATCATAAGGTGGACTGGTCTACGGTACAGCTCAAACTACACTCTTGCCTTAAATATACCCTACCCAGGTTCTACCAGTATAGCTATATCTCTCCTGTCTACTTGGACTGAAACTTTCCTTTCATTTTGCGGAAGGCGGCAGTAATACCACCACCGCCGCTGGGCATCTTGTGGTAGTTGGTGTCGTGTTGGGCGGCGATGGACTGGATGTCCTGAGAACTGAACTCTCGCACCCTCTGCATCAGTGTGTCCTGCATCTCATAGTCCGCTTCAAACCCGTACATCTGGTCCTTGAAGATGCGAATCTGGTCGACTGTCTGGGCAATGGACCTGAAAAGGAGATGTTGTTATCATGAAACATGAGCACATCCATGTCATTTGCTAAGAGACAAAACAAGATGCTCACTAGTAATAAACCTGCTCTGATGTGAATATACAAAATAACAAAGTCGTTAACAGGAAGTAAACATCGAATTTGATAAGAAATGAATCCCACTATAAGACATGCCTAAAAAAGAATGTGGTCAAAATCCAAGCATCTGCTATTAATAGTTGCCGAGAAAATTTGGACAAAAATATGTTAAAAAATTTAAGCTATAAATAAACAAAGTTGTTATTTACAGGAAGTTGACGTCTGATTTGTACAAAATTGAATCCCACCATATGGCATGCCTAAATAAAGAGTGTGTTAAAATTTCAAGCCTCTGCAACTTATAGTTGCTGAGAAAAACGTGACAGAAATTTGTTAGGGACAGACGGATGGACAGACACACAAGGGTAAAACAGTATACCCTCCTTTCCTTCAGAGTGGGGGTATAATTAGTAAACACGAATCAGTTTGCCACTGATTAATAGCAAAGTTAAGTCATTACTCATTTAATATGCAATCATTTATGAAAGGACACACATCAGGATCAATTTATTTTGGTAAATCTTTACTGAATATGGTGAGATGATCTATTTACCAGTTTAGTGACATTTGACAGTAATTTCCATAAATCTGAATGTGGGATTTGGAGTTGGACCTACCTGATCTTGCTCCATTTGACCATGTCATTGGCCAGCTTGAAGCTGCCAATTTCCTGCTGCTGAACATGTAACAGGAACAACAGAGCAGAGGGAATTGTGGGATACAAATGGCTGTCTGCATGCTTCATCAAAGACATGGCATCATTCTTGAGAAACATCTGAAAAACACATTGCAATGATGTCAAGAATTAAATCTTAACAGCTGTGTACTCTTTTTTAAATACCGGTAGTATTATATTTCTAGAACCTTTACTCAAATGAATTACATAGTTTGCAAACCTTGGACAAGAATAAAATGTTTTGCCTTGAGCGTTCAAGACACAATAAGGTTCTAGGAAATTTTTGATTTTTAAAAAATACAAGACCCCCCTCCCCTTCTCTTTCTCTTTCCACCACTTTCAACTCTTTGAGTCTTCGTACCCGGACAGATTTGAGATCCTCCATGACAGCATAGGATTTAGTGGGAAGATTCTTCCAGGCGGGGAGTTGCTTGATGATAATGTTCTCCAGACCATCAGCTATAGCCAGACAGGTCGCATAGTTTCTCATCTCCTTACACAGCTGTGCAGCATGCAGGAACTTACTCAAAACAGCAACTTGGCTCTGCAAAGAACAAAGTTTTTAACTGTAGTTCATTTTTCGCAAACGCTACAGCTCGTATATACAAGTAATTGAAATGTAACTTGATTTTTGTGCTAATGAACAGTTGGTAAATATAGCATGCTTTTGTGCATGTTGTCTTTGACTGAATTGCTGAATTTGTAAATAATATGAGTAATCAAGTGTAAAAAAAAAACAACTAAATTATTCTTTATAGTCTTTAATGACAAATCACTTTAGCTGAGACATCAATTTTAGATTACTGAGATTTCTATTACCTTGGATGAGCTACAGCTGACTATCTCGGCAGCTACCCAGTGTGAGATATCTCGCGAGTGGTCAATCATCCTCTGTATAGCAGGGTCATCTGAGATCTCAGACACAAATAAGCTGTTTCCACTTGGTGCAGCAGCTTCCTCCATGGTATTTAACCTAAAAATATCAAAAACGTCAATCATTGTAATGTAGAAATGCAAAGCCAAAAGCAAACATCACTGCAATAAACCAAATTTTTGAAGTTAAGCTGATCAATTTATTCACACCTAGAAAGATGCAGTACATGTGTCACATCTATTGTATCAAACAGCATTCCCTATATTTTTTTTTCAAATATCATCATAAATAATATCATTGTACTGCAGATTTCGTATGTTACGCGAATACTTTATTCTGTCGTTTTGTATTAAAGAATGCAAAATCACTAGTGCCATAAAAATAGCTGACCTCATGATGGAGGGAGTGCGAGCCCCTGACATGGTGAGGGCCACACTGACCCCTAGGGCCTTGGAGTTCAGGTAGTGAACAGGGTGGGTCATCTGGAAGATGCCTTGCTCTATCAAGGTCAGTTGTTCAGCCACGCACTGCGAGGTGTAGTCCGCCAGTGTGAAGGCATCCGTCCGTCGTGCTGTTTTCGGAAAGTACACTTCCTCCATGTGGTGACTGTTTCTGCGTTTCTCCAAACATACAGAAAACCCGGACTTCATGCATGTAGGGTCTTTGCGTGTGCCTTTGTTCGTCACAGTTTTTAGAGTGTCCCACTGAAATATTATACATTGATTACTTGAATGAATCAAACTGTTCACTATGTTGTTCAAATGGATCTTTGTGTAATACAAAACATGGATCACTGGAACATCAAAAGTACAAATAGAGATGAGAGAAAACTGTGATCCTGCACCTGTAAGATCTACGGTATATATATATACTGATAGTACCTGGTACCATAACTTGTGATCAATGAGTTCTAGCCATAGGTATATGTACTGTATGCATTGCAAAATTGATTACCTTCAATTTTCAACTAATTGATGTAAATATAATATATGCAGAATCTTTATATGGGTTTACATTAAAATGAAATGAAAATTCAAGAAAAAGCTTTTTTTATTTTATTTTTTTACAAAAAAATTAATTAGTTAGAAACAGTAGTATAAAGTTTTTAAAAGATAACCACTTCTACAGTAAATTTCATTATTTCTATACTATAGATTAGAAATTTTAATAGTTTAAAAATTATGTGACTTAGAATAACTGTTAGATTTTTAGTACAGTAATCTTATGTTTACCAACTGATTTAATGATGAAATAAATGATGGAATATTCAACCATAGAAAGAATTTTTTTTAATTGGTTTGCCGGCTTTCATATATATTACAAACAATGGGATTTCTTTAAGTTGCAAGAATACTTGTATTAAATATTTTCGAATTGTTTTATTAATTCAGAGGAAGGGAAAGTTTTTTTCTTTTAAATAATGTGATGCACAACATGGCAAAAAACGGAATATCACATAGAAATAACAGAAATTCATTCAAAAAAAACTTGGTATATTTTTTTTTTAAAATGACATAGTGGTTTTCACGTACATGTACCTTAATTCATTGCAAGGTAAACAATGGAAAGTATTACATTAAAACATAAAGTCATGCAGTGTGAAATTGACAATGTTGCAATGGAGTAGGTTTTTTTAAAAATAAATTGCAAACAAAAGGAATACCAGTCTATCTACTGTAAAGAATGATGAGGTATATAGAATGATGGATTACAGACGATGACGTGGAAGCATGATGGGAAAATGATTACCTCGCGGATTTTGTCAGCCAGTGAGATCTATCAAGAGAGCACGTCACAACACAAAATTTAAAAAATGTCGCTCAAGTTTCAATGAATGAAATAACATTTTTTATGAAAATGCGTGCTATATATACCGGTAGTTTCTCATTTTGATAAATGAGAAGAAAAAAAAATCTGAATAAGATAAAGATTATAAACATTGTGATATCAAATATTACAAGATATATAAGCTATGTGATATAATGTACAAATGTTTAAAATTACACTAGTTTGATATTTTTTTCCACATAAATGAATCTACTGTTTATTACAATGTATAAGAGATCTGTGCTAACCTTCTTTGTGGATCCGTTCTGTTTATACACGTGGACGTTCTCTCCCACTATACCACTGGTAAGCAGGTCACGACTATTGCCTTCCATACACAGGCCAAGTAACTCCTGCAGTTTTTTGCCTTCTTCAGAAAATGACGCAATGTCCTAAAACAAGACAAGATTAAGCTGAACTATTGCAATTTTATTAAGTATTAAATTGTTAAACAAAATCTAGGATAGATATAAAATTTTGACAGATCTAAACTAGCTAGTTTAGATACATTTTTACATGTTATATGGTACATGTACATTCATCTGGAAAAAATTGCAAGACATTATGTATGGATCTGGTATATTTTCAATTTTATTTATAATTGCTCTATGAAGAATTGTAAGATGATTTACACATCACTTTGAAGTCTATGGCCACACAAAAACCCCTCAATATTTTACCTGTTCCTCCAAGAAGAATTGCAGGGAATTAATCAGGTCCTCGTTGTCCTCAAAGTCTACAGGATAAAAACCCTCCACCCAGAAATGGAGTAGATCCACCAATCTTCTCTGTAACCTCTGTAAATTTGTCTCTCGGGCCTTGCCCCTGTAAAAAAAAATCTCACATTTTTTTCCAAAAGCTTTCGTCGTTTACAAACCATACCATTGCAATTTCTCAACAACTATTATTCTATATTTCTATAATTCTGTAAATCTTTGTGATAAAATTAATATTTAACAAGGAATGGATTTGCGTATTTTGTTGTTTTAATAAATTGGAAGACCTTCTCTTTGATTCATGTGAACCCGCATGGAGCCTGAGTGTGCCTAACTTTGTTTACCTGGAGATGGCAGCAAATCTAGACGTCAAGAAGTCCATGAGAGAAGCTGGGCTGACAAAATACCGGAAACCAAAAAAGAACTGATGGACATATCCAAAACTTAATGCAGTCCTGTAAAAACAAATTCACAAATAGACAGAGGCCAATAATAAAAGAGAAAAACTGAAAAGATACTCATTATACTGTGGCAAGGAAAATGATCTGGCTTTCAGGCTATTAACTAAGATGGGCTCAAATTTCATCCAAGTCTCACTTTTATAAAAGGAATATTTAGTGGAAAAGTGATCATAAGAATGAGATCAAAAGTAAGCTTGTCTAAATATTAAGGCCCACTAAGGTTGTACTTACGAAGCAAACAGGTAAGATATGAGGCCCTCCACCGTCCCCGCCTGCACCACCTGGATCTCACAGCCAGTCTGGGGCTCCCTGAAGGTCTGGAATTGTATCAGGGGGTTGTCACACTGGGGCTTCAACCTGAGGGGGGCCTCCCCCACCCCAGCGCTGAGGGAGAAGAGGAAGGTGGGGTTGATGCTGGCCAGCTCTGTCTGCAGCATCTCAATGTGGCTCCTACACAGCTGTAGGTACCGAATCTTCTGGCTCATCTCCTCCAGGTCCTTGGACACTGTTGTCTTCTGGTCTGTTAATAATGCAAAACATAAGCCCTATTAATAAACAATGTCAGCTCGATAAGCGCACAACTTAAGCTCTATTGGTAAACAATAAAATTTACTTACAAGTATCCGTTATTCTTTTCACAAACCACCATGTAATGATTCTGTATGACTTACTATTACCTTATCAATTTTCCTGATATAAAATTTTTGTGGTTCACAATAAGATTCAGGGTTCAAATCTTATTCAAGAACAATTAAATGTAATGTACCACATCATTCCATTCAATGAGAACCAAGAATTTTTTCCAATACGGGGAAATGAATGGAAATTAATTAGTAAGAAATATTCAAGATCTCACAGATTATACAGGTACATATCTAAATATTCTTTACCTTTTGCATTTTTGTGACTGTCTGATATTTTATTGAAGAAGACTTGTGTTTTTCTCTTTGTTCTTCTTTCCATCATGATTTGCTGGTCTAAGCTTGCGAGCTGTATTTGGAGACGTTCCGCATTTTCCTCATCCTGCCATAAAGTTAAATATATAAAATAGTTTTACCGCAGAAAAATATTTTCTCCCTAATTTACTGGTAACTTTAGTCAAAGTAAAAAATCTTTAACCTGTGTTATTGGTCAAAAGAAAAAAATAGTCAAAGAATCCCATAAAAACCATTTAATATCTTAATTAAAATTTCAAACTTGCTATTTGTGTTTGTCACAAATTCCATTTCATCAGACTTACAATATCTTGGAGGAATTTCTCCAGGTCCTTGGACATGTTGAGCTGCATCATGGCGTAATGAAACAGGATGTGGTTCCGCTTGAATGGCGTCAGGGTCTCTTGTTTCTCCTCGCTCAATGAGAGCTGAGACAGGTGGCGAGTGAGTTTGGTGGGGCCACGAACATCAGACATGCTGCTACTGCGAGATGACAAACTACCCTCCACCGCAGCGTTCCGGTTCTTGCGGTAGTGTCGAGATATGTCCGATTTCTGGCTCTGAACATGAATTAAGTGAGGGCTATCTTGGCCACCATCCGAGGACCTTTCTTTGGTGGGAGTGTCATTTAAATGATTTGGCTGTACATGAGATCCGCGAGGACTTGCACCAGAACTGGACTGAAATGAATCACGTGGGGAAAGTCCATTATGAGGTAAAGATAATCGGCGATTAATTTCTTGAGTATTTTGATCTTCAGCACTGGCAGTTTGAGCATTAATATTGGGAATATCTCCTTCAAGGACACCATTGTCACCATCTGAAGCAACAGAGAAGCCTTTCGCATGTGAGGCAAGGTTGTGCATGGAAGAACTCTTTGCTTTTTCCAAATGTTTTCTACGATGCCTTCGTCTACTTTCCATCTTCTCATTGTCCGTAGAATCTGAGGTATCGTAGTTTGCTTGTAAAACATTCACAGACTGTGGGCGACTTCCCAGCCTATCACCACTCCTGTTACTGAAAACTTTATCATTCCTGTTTTTTCTGTAAGGGTGCTCCTGATTGGCCTCAGACATGCTTGAAGATGAGCCATCTGGGTCATCAGCATGTTTAAATCTTGTGTCTGGTGGTTGCATGGAATTTCTGTTTGGCATGCTGGACCTGATAAGATAGAAATTAATATTTATGAATTTTACATCTAAATTGCATTGTTTCTTTATTAGTATTTATTGGAAATCATAGGTTAAACATTAACAAGCATCTTTAGTTTCATAAAACTAAATAGAATAAAGCTTTCTCATAAATGAGCAACATCTCAAAAAGGAAAACTTACTGATTGAGGATGGCTGGCTTGATTCCATTGACTGCCTCAAACAAAGACACCAGCAGGTCCACTTTCCAGTACATATCTGAATATTTCTCAGTAATGGCACTAGAAAATGTCTCCCACTTCAGGCTCCCAAGGGACATAACATACTCGGCTATAAACAAAACATCCAATTTGTATCAAAGCATATACCGGTAATATTTTACCATTTGTTAAGTTTGAATCAGATACTATCACTGTATATATTTTAATTTTCAGGCAGTCATATGTTGTAATGAGCTATGTACTATGGACAAATTCATAGTTTTCCAATACCATTTGGTGAAAGTTAAATAACAACAACCCACAATTTATAATGGTAAGGCCAAAATAAAATTATTGTTTGTTTGGAATTGCCTCTCCTCTCATTGAAATACCCCTGCTGATAAAATTTTATGAGCAAAAAATAAAGAACTCTTTTTATCTTTTTTTTTTTAATCTTTTTGACCAATTTTTAATTAGTTAAACTTCAAGTTTGAAAAATAAAAAAAAATTCCCTCCCTCCCTCCTGGGTCTAGAAACCTCCAGGCGGCAATACCAAACAAACATTTTTTAAGGATGGCCTAACCTTGTTAGAGGGTTTCTGATCAATTTGATATTGAACATAGGGGACCTACCCATGTTGATGTCTTCCACTCCATTCTCCATGTAGCCATCAAAAGCAAACTCCTCCCTCAGCAGGTGAACTAGACGTCCCATCTTCTGCTGCTGGGTCAGACTGGTATTGCTGTTCAACAGTCTCTCCATCAGACTGCCCGGGTCGGGAGGTTTATACACGCCATTCACCCCACTCACCCCGCTGTCCTTAGAGGGGGATGGGGAGGAGGTGTTGGACCTAATTCTCTGAGACTGGGGGTGCAAGAGATAGTCCGCTGAGTTGTGTGGAACACTTTGCCGTCTAGGGAGAGAGTTATACTGACCAGAGGGAAGCTCGCCCTCCCCGTTAAATGCCTTATTTTGACTAGAAAGTTTTTCTGAGTCTTGGTTGGAAGACCATTGCTTTGAGTCGTGATCCTTTGGACCTGAAAGACTAGAAATACTTGGCATGTTTTGTTGTTGGAGGTTCTTAGACCTAATGTTTGCTGTCTTTTGCACTAGATCTTTGGCAGTTCTTCCGTGTCTGCCTTGTTTCTGTTTTGGCAAAGTAGTGGGACTATTGGATGCGTCGTTACCAGACCGTCTCGGTCTTGGCTTTGGACTCCTGCCAGGATCACTCATCCGAGTAGCATCCTCCATATTGGTGAACTCATCCGAGTTGGCTTGACTACCTGGAGCTGAGCTCATAGTTACCATGCCAACTGGAACAATCTGGAACAATCCAGTTCTTGGGTCTTGTTGAAGCTGGACTTGCATTGGGTATCCTGGCATCATGGCTCCCCCAAACTGACCCAGAGAAGGCAGGGTCATGGTCTGACCCATCAACTGCTGCTGGTACTGAGGTGGGAAATTTGACATCTGTTGATTTAATTGCATGTTAAACATTTGATTCATGTGAGGAGGTGTTGCTGCTGCCATGTGGCCTTGCCTTCCTAACATTTGTCCCTGCCCTTGTTGATCGTTTGTCTGCTGCTGCCCTCCATGTAAACTTTTGGCCAGATGTTGTGCAATAGCTGCAGCTAATGACTGTGTGTCAGATACACTTCCCTGTTTCTGGAGTTCTGAAAGCAGATTGTCCAAGGAACCTGTATTACCAGCTTTTGTTTTAACACTCTCCTCTGCCAAATCCTTCTTAATATCACTGGAAGACTTTGCAGATGTAACTTGTGGTTCCTTTTGACTCTCTTTTTCTTCCACCTCCAATTCTTTCACAGGCTGCCTATGTTTCATTAAGTTCTTCTTCAGTTCTTTCAGTTTCCTGACCACCTCTTTGTCATTATCTCCGTCCTGTTCCTTCGCCACTTCTGTCTTCTTCTCTTCCGCCTTCTTCTCTTCCACAGGTGGCGAGGTTCCAGTCTTATGGAGGATGATGGGTTTGAAGTGAGTCGCTGATGAGGTGAAGGCTGATGGCATTCCAACTTTACCCTCGGGTTTCACCGCCACTGGAGCAAATACTGATGAGGAAGACCCAATCTGAGGTTTAATAACAGGGCCTTTGATTGGGCGGAAGGCAGACAACATGGGACTTGGTGGTTTGGGGGGAGGTTTAGGTTTGGGTTTTGACACCTCCACTGGTTTTTCAGGCACTGATTCCTCTGCTGTCTCCAGCTCTTTTGTTCCATTATTGGTGAGATTCATCTACAACAATAAAACTCAATCAGACATCAACATATTGTTTATGATATACTTGTGCATTTTATTTACAATTGCAATGCTTATTTCATGAGAGAGATTGGTAATGGACAAGTCTGTAACACATTTGCAAAAACTTAAAGTACATTTTTTTAACTTCAATGTGGATTATGCTTTGACAGTGAATTCCAAAATGACACAATCATGTGGATTTTAAAGAAAAATTAGTGCAATATTGGAGCTGCCTTTATCTCTTTAGATCTTTGGGCTGCTTTCTGGTCATTTGTTAGAGGAAAATAATAATTATTTAGTTTTGTGATTGACTAAACAGGTGAAGTTTCGTGAAAATGTGGTAACTCAGTGCCTTGAGATCCACTCAGCTCACCTGGTCAACAAGGCGATTTACATACATATACCACATGATCTTACTCATCTAAAACATCAAAAGCATTCACTACAGCAACTTGTTGGAAAAAGAAGGATATAATCAAACAAATAAATGTGCCTGTATCTTTATGCAGAACAAAAATAAAATATTACAAACCATTTTGGTGAATGACTCCTGGAAGAGATTTTTGCAGGTAATGTTAGATGGAAGACTGTTTCCCCCTTCATTGTTATCACATTTCTGAAATGAAGAAAGGATAAGACCCCTTAAAACATGTCAGTGGCTCTTTTTCATTTGATGAATTAAGAAGAAAATGAGGGTACACATATCAAAGATTATATGTACATGCAAAATGAAACAAAAATTCACTTTTTTTTAAAATTTTCTTTTAATTTAAAAAAAAATCAATTACAATGTACTGATATCCTTTTTAAGACAGATTTTAATACTACTGAGTACTACCAAGACTTGCTTTTTCTCATAAATAATAAACAATAATTTTTTTTAAAGTCTAATGCAATGTTGTCTCTTACAAGTCGGGCAGTCTCAAGAGTAGGCCTCTCAGCTGGATCTGATTTCACCAACTCCTCCAGAAGGGATTTGAACTCCTCCGACACAGTCATTGCTGATATGGGTGAGTACTTTTTACCTCCTGCACATCGAAGAGTTACTCCAAGTCCATATAGACAGGTCTACAAATAAATAAACACATAGAAAAATTTGCATTCTCAGTTTATTTCATTTTTAAAATTTAATTTGTAAATCTAGATTAATTTAACCCATTAGGAGATCTTTTTGTCTGGCTATGTCCAACTGTATAAATTAAGTTATAGCTTCAGATACTTTCAATCATTCAAAATCATTGGGGTCATTGATTTTGTGAATTGTCAATTTTTAAATGTTCTTTGGGATGAAATTCATTGATTAGCTTGCATGTATCATAAATAAAGACTTATAACCAGTACGTTTTATAATTTGCTGAGGATGTTTATTCGTGGGTGAAAGCTTTACCCATGAAATCCAAAAAATTGAACCCCAAATTGCATCAATCATTTTGAGAGCTAATCTTCACTGTAAGTTGGTGCTACCTTGTCTGAGAGCTTCCCCTTTTGCTGTAGTTCTGGCGCCATGAAGATGACTTCCAGTGGTTTATCCTCGGGAATGGCTTTGAAGGACAAGTTACCATTTTCTCTAAGGACCAATGTATCTGGTGAGATATATGCCGCTGGAAAATGGAAGAATACTTTTGTACAGAATATTCTATATTTATATCAAGAAGTCATACTGTTACTTTTTTTAATAAAGTATTCTACATTTTCAACAAATCAGTGAAACTTTAAGTTCCCCTGACAAGTTCAGATCAGGTTCGTGTTTTTATCTCAGAAAAATCATTATACTTTTTCAACAACAGATCCAAATTTTTGCATATCTTTTATTTCCATGGCAAATTTAGTATTGAATATTTGGTATTCTGTGACTCTTTGTAGATTCATTCTAGCATTTGGAGAAAATCTCTTTTAAAGGTAGAGGTGAGTTTCTGCTAGGTTTTCTATACTTACGTAAATGCTTCTTTTTGCGCTGTAGCGCTATCATTCCCTCCCGACACACGGCCCACAATTCCTCCTCTGACAGCTCTCGATTGAGGGAGTCAAGAACCTCGTTTATAGTCAGACCCTGATTAAATCAACAATGAGGGTAAATCAGGCAAGATATAATGGATTTGATCAAAAGACCAATTAATTCATTTAATTCAAATTCTTTCGTACAAAATGGTAAAATTCACATTAAAAAAGGTTCAAGGCTGAAAAAAGAAAAAAAAAAGGAAAACCATGAATTCTGTATAAAGCAGATTAAATCAGTCGCCTTGATCCCTTTCTTATCAGAGGTAATGTGCTAATTATTTGTAATTACAGTCTATAGCGAGATCATTTGGTATTTCTTTGAGCTAGTAAATGCTTGACAAGAAAATGGTCCACAAGTGTTGTGTAACAATGGAGGTATGGAGTTTTACACATAACTGCTAACCCTTCTTCAAACTCGGTGAACACACAGCAATATGTACATTTATTTTTAATCCCACTGCTGATCAATTGATATCCAGCTAAAGACTTCTATAAACACAACTAATGCTGGGTAAACTTAATATCTATATGCCAACTGTCAGACAAACGGTCCCCGAATCATTGAAATAATACTTGCACAGTATAATGAACATTAGCCTAAAAACACTAAATGAAAACATACCTGTTTTTTCTTTGACCGTTTTGGCTTTGTTTCAGAACCACTTGTTTCGGACGATTCGGTCCGCTTCACAGAAGATGATTTAGAAACATCCATCGAGGATTCACTCTGAGGTTCCTTGTTCTCAGTAAAGGCCTCCACTGGACCCGCCTTAGGGGTAGAGGAACTTGCTCCACTTTTCTCTTCACTCTTTATCTTGTTAATGTCAGTGGGCGTCCCATCAACCACCAATTCTGAGGAACTCTCTGCCTTTACAGCAGGCGGCTCTTTTAAGCTTGGTTTCTTTGGCAGTGGTGGCTTTGGTTTATCGGGCGACACAGAAGTTTTGATTTCAGCTGTAACTGTCACTTTGGGTTCATCCTCACTTATTCTAGAATCACTTAACACCTCCTTAGGTTCACTCACATTTAAGTTAACATCTTTGGAAAATTTATCACTGGAATTATTTGAAATTAAATTTGAACTAAAATTAAATGCTTGTTTATTGGAGCCCCTAGGTGGATTCTTCCTCTCCCTGTTCCCTGTGGGGAGAGGCATCCCTGTTAACATTCCTCGGACTGGCATGTCTTCTTCGTTTTCTATGTCTTCTGAATATGTATTCTCGATATCTTCCTCCGGGTCATCCACGGATCCAGTTTCTTCCTGTTTCCCTGAATGGGATCCAGTAGGTGTGGAGTGTTGCTGGGGTTCTTCCTGTTGTTCTGGGCCTGTGCTTGGAACGATCAAAGACTGGGTATTTAAGTAGCTATTGAGCCCCTCTGTTATATCGGTATAGTTCACAACAGATGATACATCTGCCAAAATAAAGCAAATTCAATATGAAAAATTAAGTTTTCATTTGGAACAAAACTCAATTTATTGAGCATTCACTAGATGACCCATTCAATTTCAAACACCATTTTTGAAGAGTTAAAATACTGGCCAGCAGTACAAGAATGGTGTCATGCTACCACAAAAGCCACTTATACTCCATCTTTCAGAAGTACAGGTTCTAGTGGAGGTGGGTTTTAAATCGTTTAATTTCATTGTCCATTAATTACATCAATTACACAAAGGCAATCTAAGAAGTTATTTCTAATCGCCACATATCAAAGGTGTTAATTCTTTGAACTATAGATATATCCATAGATACGTGAATGACAATACTTTCAATGCCCCTTCATATATTACCGAAAAAAAAGCAAAGTATGGATAAGTCTTACTGGATTTTCATTCAAAATTTCTAATTCAAAACTAAACAAAACATTAATGTTCCATTTTACAAAAATATTCATCATTGATAAAGATGTAATCTTTCTATTTCTCAAATGATTGATTAGAAGACACCCACCGGGAGCTGGAGTGAATGGTGCAGCGAATCCTCCAATACCACAGCAGATTTCCTGAGATGATTTCCCGCACAACTCTTCCTCACACTGAGTAATGATGGACTCCAAGTCTGGACGAGTGTCCAGGTGCTCCGATGTCATGCATCCGAACAGTTCCCGCAGTTCCAGACAAATCTCCTGGCTGGGTTCTCCATTGTATTCCGCGGCATACAGCAGAGTCATCCCAAGGGAAAACAAGTGGGACTGTCAAGAAATCACAGAAAACTAGAAACTAGTGGCAAAAATTTACAATCCTTATCTAATAGCATTGTTTCACTAAATTAGCTGACAGAAGTTGCATGTACAGGAGCTAAATACCTTATGAAAGCCATATAAAACTTAACTGTTGCATGGCTCCAAAGTCTGAGCATAGAGAAAACCTTGGAGTATATGATATCCTCATAGTAAAAAACTATCCCGTGTATCTAACCTTATCGTAGCAAAATGTAAAGCCTTTGTAGTTAAGCATGCAAGTATACTCTCTTTCCTATCAATGTTTATCAATGTTTCACAATATGTTAATCTAAAAATTCCTGAATTTTCTCTATAAAAGAGAGATGAAGAAAATACCAACCTGCCCTTAAGATTTGTCTACTTTCACCAATGTCTGATAATATTTTAATCAATATCTAAATCCCGGGATCATCAAAATTGATTCACTTTGACCAGACTTCACAGAAATACCTTTCTTCTAGTAATCACTGTTTCTATTCCATACTGAGCAAACAATTCACATTGTGCTGTACCGAAAAGTGTTTCCTATCGGATATTTGTTCAGGAATAAAAGGCAACAAAAATATTTTTATATGACAAATTTTAGCACACATGGCCATGTTGTAAATATTGTACATTCCCATTGGGAGAACAACTTTAGTCAATATTCTTGGTGTGGAATTTAAAGTTTGAAATGCTTAGAAGTCAAAATTTTAAAGAACCAAACAACTTCACAAAATCAAACATTGATCCCCCTAAAAGTTTTCAAAACCACTGCCTACAAGAACTGCTGAGTTTTCTTTTTATAGGAACATCACATTTAAAAATATATATAACCTTTATTTTCCCCTACATACTGTATGTATATATGTAGAAATATTTTCATTGAGGATTATTTTGGTTTATTTAATGAATGAATATTCACAAAATTATGTGCTCAGAAAATTGGTATATCTCATCTTACAATTTAACTTCCGCGAAAAAAGTCTCCCCACTATAATATATACCTGGTATGCATTGATACATGAAATACTTCAAATTCACCTAACATTATTGATGCACTAAAAAAATTCCTCTTGAGTTATTTGTAAAGAATTGATTTCTCAAATTTTTTTTTAAATCCATTTTTTTGGGCTATTTTATACTCCCTGTTAAGAATAGGAACTTACCGGTGCACAAATATTTCCTAATACCAGTAATGGTAGAGAATTACCTTAATTGAGTTCCCCACATTGTCGTACTCTGGCGGTATATATAGGGGCTCTGGATCTGTAATCAGAAACAACAATCTATAAATGATACATGCAAAAAATATAAAACAAAATATGAAGTAATTCTACTTGAAGTGATCCTTCTGAACTTGTGCATGGCTTAGTGTCATACATTGCCCCCTTCTGTGATCCTTAAAGATACTCCAAACAGATCAATGTCTTCATTTAGGGGGTCACAAATGTACAAGCAGTGTCAAAATGGTTGTAATTTTTGTTTCAAGATGTTGTCTAACATTATAAGCAAGTCATATAAAATGTCTTATAAAACCTATACAGGTTCAAGGATTTTAATCACATAATTATATAGAATCCGACGACAGAAATACTTTAAGTTTTTATGTAGCCATAATTCAATTAATAGACAATGAGTTTGAGAGAATTACCAAATGAATGCAGTTTTCAAATAGATTCTAGCAAAACAAAACTTTTAAAATTGTTAAAGATCTGATGTGTTTTTAAATACCGAATATATACATCATGCAGTCATACAGTAATTTTAATTATTACAAATCTCCTATGAAAAATTAGAGTTCTCATCAAACGTCATCAGATATTGCATTATTTATGGCATTGCAGATTTAAAAACAAAAACATTTCCATATGCAAGAAATCAATTGTGAATCTTTCAAGTGAACTATTGGTACAGTAGAAGCACTCTGCTAAAACAAAATTGCCCAAATAATTACCTTTGTAAGTGAGTCTTATGTCAGAAATCCTTTACCAAAGTTTTCACAACTAACAGTTGTT
This sequence comes from Magallana hongkongensis, assembly GCA_016163765.1. Taxonomy (NCBI): domain Eukaryota; kingdom Metazoa; phylum Mollusca; class Bivalvia; order Ostreida; family Ostreidae; genus Magallana; species Magallana hongkongensis. Next base: position 31,548,602 of record WFKH01010211.1, read on the forward strand.
TAGGTACAACATTAGTCAGGTATATATACCGTCAGGTGTACAAAAACATATAGTTTGGGTCGTAGTGCGAGTGATATCTATAGACGACTACAATCAGCTTAAGGGATATACCAATATTGTCCTATCCTCACACCAGTGCTTCCAAACAAAGACACTCCACAATTTCACCCCTACTGTTTAATACGCATTCTCTTATAATAAAACAAAAAAACTTTTTTTTCCATTTTGCATGGAGGCGTGCCAGAATCTACATGAAAAGATAGATCTATGTTGACCCCCTTCTGTTCGTGTAAATGCGAGGTAAAAAGAGTCTGTATTAACTGGCCCAACAATGGACAAAAGTTTTAAACAAAACTTTCAAAGATACATTCAATTTGAATCTGAATAGTGCGATTTAAGAAAATCCTCTTGTTTCTCATAATGGCATGAATTCTCTGAACATAGTACTGTGTTCGTCCAGACAAAAATATCTTCCTCAATGACGGAGATATCTGTAAAGAGCTGACGCCACCCATATTGTGATCCAAGAAAAGAAGAAGAACCTGATATGCTACCTCATATCTGATTTATCAACTAACTAAAGTACTTGTACACTGTTGTTATAGTCAAATAAAAAATTTCAAATTTACAGCAAGTAAAGAAATCAAAACCTAAGACCAGCAACTCATAAACATATTAATATTAAGGTAGTATGGTACACCTGTCGATATTAATGGGGATAAAAGTACATTATATCGGGTAATCAAAATACTTTCACGGTTTGAGAATTTAATTTTTAAATTTTACAATATTTGGCCAAAAAAATAGTTTTAAAATTTTTTGGAAATTAAGGCCCAGCAGGATTCGGAGGAAAATACATGTACATGTATTATACAAAATTATGTTTGATTTTATTGTTGATTTCGATAGGGGGTATCTCAAAATATGGAGGTGTCCCATACCACCTTTAAAATACATTCATTTGAAGAAAGATAACTCTGTTTCAAAAATTTTGGTTGTGGCACTTAAATAAATAAAATAAACAAATGATAGATGAAACCTTTGAAATAAAACCCACAGGTATATACATGCTACTATATATTACATTATGATAAACCTCATAGACAGAATTAAATATTTTTGATGCTATTTTTCTGTTTATAATGAAAAAAATTCAAATTCCTTTCATTTTAATATTGATCAAATAAAACTTGACAAACTTTTATCATAAAACTTTAATTCTTTACATTGAATCCTAATAAGAGCAATAAGGTGGGTGTGCACTCACAAAAATAATCCAAAACTAAAATAAACTATATTGTTTCCCTGCGTTTCTCAAAAATTTTCCTAACACTGATTGCGTGCATTTTTTGCTTGAAGTCTTCATTAATGTCGCAATGTTTTCTGCATTATCTGGCTTGTCTTGTGACATTGTTTTTAATATTCATATTTTTGCCATAACCGGAAGGTTTGTATCAATCAATTGAATACACTGCTATATAATTACTGCATCAGCAAAGATCTTAGATCTGACAAGATTCTCAGATACATAATGCTGCACTGTCCAGGCACACCCAAGAAGGGTATTAACTGACTGAGACTGATTCAAGATGCTTTAAGCAGCCATTGTATAAGCACTGGAATCTAATAAACATTTAATGCAGTGGTTTTTTTCACTAATTTGGGACTGGGGGCTGGGGCCCTTTCAATTGGGGAAAATAGCAACAAAACAGGAAAATTGGGAAAATTTGTTTTTATTGATTATAATTAAATTTAATGATTTCCATCATTCATTCAGATACTAATCAAAGCACAATGCTTCATTTTCTAGAGTTCTTGAAATTATATATTATTCTGTTCAGTCTTTCTTCAAAATTTTGACAACTTGTACAAATATTTTTTTTTTTAAATTACAATTGCCATTTGGGAATTTGGGGTCCAAAATTGGGAAAATGTTAGAAAATTTCCGATTGGGACTGGGGCCGAATTTCGGCCCCAAATCGGGCCCCAAAAAACACTGTAATGTAACATTAAGTTCATCACTGACATGAAATCAGTCCTTTCTTCTGAACATTTTCAACTACTAGCTGCCAATTTTTCTGGTTCTGAAATTCACCAGTCTAAAAATGCTTTAAAAATTTCTTTGGTTAATATAGTTTTGTAAGTCACTCCGACAACAGGAGCATTTAATAAGCTTCCCAACCAGTCCTATCTCGCATAGGCAATCAATGCAATGGCCTAATTTCAGGCGATTAAAATCAACAATAAAATAATTTTACAGTCATCAGGCATTCTTTATCAGATTTCACGCACACAATAACAGAATCATTAATCCAAATATGGAGGACTTAATAATAACTGAAAAGAACTGATTTGGTCACACTTGAATGTAATCGGTGAAAAACATTTGTCATCATATTAACTGCTCCTTAAATTTACTTGCATATTTCGGACAAATGCTAGTGAGAAAAACATGTACAATCAATGTAATATCAATTTGGACAAGGACAGTCATGGAACTGCATGCACATAAAAAAAAATGCAATACTAGGCAAATCATCAACATAAACCTAAATCAAAATTAATTATCAAATTTTTAGTTATTTAATATCAACAATGGTTCTTTTTTGACTGGCTTTTATCTATATAATGAAAAAAAAAATTCTTTATAATACACTGTAGGCTTGAAAAAGAGTTGGCCATGAATGAATGGGTAAAAATAGGTCTATAAACAATGACATGCTACACTGGTTGGTAGATCTAGCATCCATAAAGAACCATGAATTATTTATGTGATAGACATTACACTCGTCTTGCTTTTGTTTGCTACACAAACCACTATTCTGCAGGAATCTCAGATGCCAAACCAAATGATACCGAGTCATGCAAGACAATGTGGATTTCTAAACACTCGAAAATTTTTTTAAAGATGAACCCAGTACATATTTCAACATTTGCATATTTAGCAGAATTTTGCCAACATCATTCATTTCTTTCTTGAATAACATTAATAATTAATGGCCCTCAGAGTCTGACAAAACCATGATACATATGTAACTTTGCAAATTTCTTCTCTAGGGAAGTCTTATCCTAAAACTTGGTCAGTTGAATTATGGAATCATTGATTTTTTTTAGTCTGGTTTTGGCAAGTGTCATAACATTACAAAATTGCATGGGGATAAGTTAAAAACTGGTATCCATTTGATCAAATTTCTTCCATGTTTCAAGGCACTTCGGTAGTTAACAATTAATTGAATGTGTTGAATATTGGAAATATATTGTTGATAAGTCAATGAATGCCATTATGATTATATCTTTGATAAAAAAAACCCCCAAAACTTGTCTGCTATGCAATTTTTGCAGCCTTACAGTGTTCCAAGACTATACAACAACCAAATCAAGATCCTAGCTAACAGACTAAGTATGTACAGTAGACATCTGATTAACTAAAATACCTTTTGGTAGACATGAAATTGTTTCGTGTTAAAATTGACAATTAAAGCCCCAAAAATGGTCAGACAAACATAAAACCTTCAAACTGGTGCTACGTGTAGATTTGGTAATTGATACATCAAATGTTTTAATGTGCTCAAAATGAAAAACACAACTGTATTTATTTAAAATTGTGAACTACATACAGCTAGCTACAAGGTCTTTAGCAGGATTTGGAAAACAGGTGTCTTTTTATAGATAGCACAGCATGTTGACTTAATAACTTACATCTAATTTTGATCTTCCCCTTTTATTTAGCTGTCATTGCTTTGAAATAAAAACTTGTGTAAACGAACAATTTGGAATTCAAAAGGTTAAGTTGGAAAAAGATACGATTTACATGTAGTTAATTTCTTGGTCCCGTTTCACAAGTATTTCTGTGTAATAAACAAGTTAAAGACACTTCAAGATCTATCTATCAAGTTACAATTTATCACCGAGGGCTGACTTCAATGATTAAGGCAAGGTCTATTTAAACAGACTTCATGCTATTTTTCATCAAACGGAACACATTAAATATACAACACGTCACCCCTAGAATTTAATTTCCGATATATAAATATCAATAGTGATTTTTTTTCTGAAGGTTCATTTGAATAATATGTTTTTGACTTGGTCTTTTAATCGGGATACCTGACAAGGTGTTTACTTTGGACCATACTGAAAATTCCTTCAATGAAAATTTGCTATTTGTCAAAGAAAAGAAAATAATTAAATGACTGTTCCCTAAACCTGAAATTCTACAGGAATTTTCAACTAAGCAGATACTTTAATCTCACTCTCTTAAAAGCCAGTATGAAATATATATACCCCTCTTGAGTAGAAATGTAAAACTTTATTTCACAAACATATATATATATATAGACCAAAAAACTTTCATTCTCTTATTTCTTTATTCAAACTTGAATTGCTTGAAATATGAACAACATATGTTGTGAAATAATCTCACTCAACAATACATGAACTTCACTTTTATGCTTCACATGGGTTTGTTTTGGTAGGTTGTGTCAGTAACTCACTTTAATATGTCTATGCATCTGTTTAGTGCTGGTGGTGTGAAGTAAGTGAAATATATTTTAGATACATAATGAGACATGATAATATATATTTTAGATACATAATGAGACATGATGATGTATTTTAGATACATAATGAGAAATGATCTTGAACATGCTTTAAAGCTATGAGTGTCACATAAAACCAAAATCAATGTCAGCCACTATTAAAACAGAAATACCTGCAGAGACAATTAAGTTCAGAGACATTTGCCTACAATTCAGTTCAATATACCATTATTTTCAGAAGGACCCTCTAACCAAAGAAAACCAGAACCAGAATTCGATTCTTAGCTTTTTATGAGAAATGGAAATGATAAATCAAAGGAAAATTCAGCACATCCTAAAATTTGCAGGAAGATCGATTCGGTATAATTATCCAATAGTCTGAGCATAATTGAAAATTCTAAACACTTATCACTTGTCATCATTTCAACATTAGCAATCAAATTAGCACATCATTTTGCTGCAAATGATTTTACATTTCCACAAAAATAAAGTTACAATACCACAGATACTTTTTTGGAAATTCTACAAAAAACACTACATTGTGATTCCACAAGTATGTTACCAAAATTACAAGCTTTGAGGTAAAATGTCTACATTAGATTTAATCATATTTGATGACAAAACCACCGAGCACAATGTGCATACTGATAAAATAACATCCTGTAGCACTGCATCAAAATGTGCATATGAAAGACAATGTAACAGTGCAAGAAACATTGGTTTTTTCCTTTTTTGAAAGTCTATACAAAATGATATAATACAATACACACTGTTCTACATAGTAAATATGCTTGTATGAAAGCTACTACATGTATCACAATTAAACTCATCACCAAAGGTAAACTGAAGAAACATAGTGCTTAGGTAGGTACAATGATAGCTCTTTTCTTTTTTTTGCAAAAAAACTTAACAAAGCATTTTGTAGGAACATGAAACTGAATTTTTTCCTCAAAATTTGCAGAAACACAGTATCTCACTTATCTTTACTATTCCCATTAATCTAAATTTTACACCTTTATAGAAAAAGGGCATCTTTTTCGGTCTCTTATTTCCATTCATGTTGAAAATTCCATAACCATACTGCATATTCACATAACAATGTATCGTCATCCATAGTTCAAGGAACAATTTACTGTGACAGAAGATGAACCAAGTTAATAACCATATCTTCAAATATGGATCTTACATGGGGACAAAAAAATAAGAAATTTTAAAAAATTAAACCCAAATATCAGCCTTGCTTGGATATCGACATGATCTCTAGAATATCAAATTTGTAAATATGAACGTTGTGTTTGGTAATGTAAATGAGTACGGTTCTCTTTCCATAATCCCCTACATAGTCTTTGAAGCACTTGAGACTGATTTGAGCTTACTACTTAACATTTTGTGGGGTCCTCAGAACCTTTTAGCAATCTGATAACAATGAGTCTACATTTTAAAATCTTATCTGGAACAAGAATGGATCTATACAATTTAATTCTGATTGATGAACACAGCGTGTAAACTAGTCACTAAATAAATGTCCGTAAACAACTCTGGACAATGAGGGGCTGCCTGCTCTGTTTGGGAACTAAGAAGCCCTGTAGGAGGCATCGATAGCATTATCATATCAGACCAAACTAACACCACCACCCCATTGAGTGACCAGTGACCAGTGCTTTGACAGGCAAAGCTACGGTACACCGACCAATCCTCTAGGACTTCTAGAAGGAACTTGTTTAAAATAACAGTTCATTCAGAAATCAATAGATTCTGAATGAAATAAGAAATTCAGGAGGATGGGAGGGTGGGTTGTGTCAAGACATTTACAAACTCTATATAACTATAATCAAGTAGGTGAAATGTGAAATTTTGATGCATCATTTTTATATTTATTTTTTTGGAGGGGGGGGGGGGGGGGGGGGAGGGGGACTGTAGGTTTAAATTTAATTTTGATTTTTCATCAACTAATTAAGGGCCCTTAATCGAGGGAGCAACAAGATGTTTTTCATTTATGTAAATATACAATATACACATACACAAGAGGGAAAGAGTTGCATAATTGAAAAGTAGACAGTGAAACATTTACACATTTATGTTAAGGTGATTGGAAGAAAACAAACCTCTATCCAGATCCAGAAAGCACACATTTCCAGCTCCATCAAAGGCCACAGTGTCTGGAGTCACACACAGTGTCTGAAACATCTCCGGTGAGTTGTTGACCACTTCCAGAACCAGGCAGCACTCGCGACAAAGGGCCCATAACTCCTCCTCCGTCAGGGACTTATCTCGCTCCACCAGGATATCATACAGACTTATTGCTTCATCCCCCTCGTTTAGGGGAGGTAACTCTTCCTCTTCCTCATCCAGGTAGTCCCTGTATTCCTGGGGGGTGTATTCCTCTTCCCCCTCCATCACATCCATAGTGAGGCTGGCGGTCCTGAATCACGACTGTGTCTATCCATTCCTCACATGACAGAACGACATCCTCACAGTTTTGTCACACCTAAAAAATCAGACCCCAAAAACATATGAGAAAAACTTGCCAATTAAATAACAACAGATTATATTCGTTTAAAGAGTATTACAGGTTTTTGGGCAGCCACGCAGATCCGTGTGTAACCTTAAGGTAGAAAACAGTCCTCTCAAGTAATAATAGTAAATAGAATTCTCTTAAGGAGTTAAGAGAAAATGTTAAATCAAGCTCTTTAAAGTGCACATACTAAGTGCTTATTGTGTATCCTTACTCTTTACAAAAATCTTTAAAACGAAAATAAAACATCTTGTGAATAGTTTTTAAACAAATGTTCATTTTCAAAACACACAAAAGTTGGAAACTTAATCTTTCACAAAGTTGTTTGGACTCTAAAGAAAAGAGATCCTTCCTATCCATCTACCTTACAAATATATACCTATCACTTAATCTTCACCAAGTCAAACAAAATATCCGGGCACTTCCAATATCAAAACCAATTTCTAGCTGAAATAGAAATTGAAATGCAATCTTTTGTGCTTCGAATATCTCCAATGGAAAGTTAAATCCCATTATCAACATGCAACTAAAAGCCTGCAGAATTAGAATTTATGACAAGGCATACTATAACGATGAAAAGACTTCCACTAGGATTCCTCCCCATAAAAAGCTATACATTGTTGGAGTCATATATCAGTAACGCCTGGTAATTCACTGCCGTAGAAAAGCACCACATTTATGTCAAACTGATATTAATTGACCGTAAAAGTATCTCTCGGGGTAGCTATCCCCAACTGTTTACCTGACAAGGCAATTGTGTATTCCCGACTTAGTATACAAGAGATACTGTCCTGAAACATACTACAGCCTTGCCTAACCCTTATTGGTGATAATCTTTTCACAACAATCTGGTCCTTTGCATTGTCAAGTACACAATAACACCACACTGTCCCCAAGATGTCTCCCAATTTTTGAAGGGAAAATAACGACATCAAGACGTATCTAACTACACTGACCACATTATATTCAAAAGGGGATGAGGGGTCAACAGATTGAATGAAACTGTTTACAGACAACTATTTTGCTATCTATTTTCACTTACCTAGTTACCTAACTTTAACTGGTATATGTATAAAAAAAATTACTTTCTCCAATAAAATAATTTTTTTCTGTCTTTATGAAAACTTGAAAGTAAGAAATATTTATGACAAACTGAATAGAATTTCAGAGGTTCCTAAGAATGATATAATTTAAAAGTAACTGAAATTGAATAAAAGAGTTTGTGAACTTTCATTCCAAAGATACAGTTTTAAAACACTGCAGCATCTTCAAATTAATACTATAGAGTCTTAGCCATGGATATGACTTGTGACTTGTTTATTGTTTACCCGGTACTTAGCAATTAGACAATGAATCTAAACATATGTGATACATGTACCAGTTTGTACACAATGTCAACACAAGCAAGATGCACATTGACAACGTAAATAAAAGCACATTATGCAATGCTACAGTGTCCAAGATTCTCGTGTATAAAAACAAGATTAAAACCGTGACATGCAAGAAAATCTACTTTGATAAGTCAATCCAGTTTGCACCAACTTCACTCCATTACGGTGCCAAATCACACAGTGAGAAATAATCCTGGTCAGAATTTATCCACAGTCAACCAAGGTGCTTGTGTATTGTACTAAATACCTAAATTTGGCAATCTTGATCAATTTGGTTTATGACACACTAATTCAAAAACTATTTCTGAATTTTTCTTTTAAGGTACATATACAGTCCAATGTTTTAATTGATAAACACATTTCACATGTATATGATAATCAATAAAGTGTTACCGGTATATTCTTGTATTTGGTACAATAACTCTTAAGAGTACATATCATGTATATACCATTTAGGGTACAAATTGTCAAAAAGGACTAACTGTTGTTCAAATAAATGTCCAAAACAAATATATAATACTAAATATCACAATGGAGTGTAAATGGCACTCCATTTGACATATCCATACATCACAAAGTATTGTGAGACCTCTAAATTTTTTAGTCAGATAGTAAATTTCTAAAGACAACTATATTCATCAGGGATGTAGGATTTCCTTTTATCAATATTTGAAATGACATCCAATATTTCAATCCCCAACCCTCTCCCCCAGCTTCTAAGCTAGCTAGCTGCTATCCCTTGTAAAGAGAATGACCATGAGAAGTCTCAAGAAAACTACTTGTACCAGTATATGTACTTCAAAAACAGATTGTCAGAGTCAAATCACTAAAATAAATAACTTGAAATTATGCTGCTAAAAAAATAACTTGGAGTTACAACACCGAGAGAAATTACACAATGCGCATATTAACTTGACCTCCCCATAAACACCTCAGTCAACTGTCTGTACGTTAAACAATGAGAACAATGTAACATTATATCAGACTCATTGATGTGAGAGAGAGTCCCATACAAGCATACTTCATCACGAGAGGAGTGCAGCGATCAAGAGATAACCCTCTTGACAAGTGCTCGGGTAACATCATCTCCACTGCTAGGGTACCTACAGCTCTGGTACTGACGTTTCAATCACACCTTTCTCAAGTACTACTTGGACTGATAGAGATATATATCATTTGTCAGCAGAGTTATCCTTTTATATGCTATTCCCTCTATGGGTACCTAGTAGCTTAGTGATTCCAGGGGCTTTTTATATAGGCTGTATATATCGTGCAATACATGAACGTCAATTATTCATACAAAGTGCATTTCCATGCCATATCTATCTGAAAACCCTTGTCGTTAGATGACTCCCTGCTATTTCTGATAAAAAGTTAATTGTTGGACAATTTCAAAGTCCTTCCATAAAAGATATTAACATTTATTGCATGCCATCATGATATATTCACAGTCAAATCCAAATTCAAGTTCTTTTCAAAGCTTTATGCAGGTCCTATATAAAAAAGAACACATTTCTTAATTTAAATCCATCTAGCTAAGGGTAATATTCAACTATTATTTATAGAATAGCATTCAATGAAAATGTGCATATTGCTATCCTGTACCAACATTTCAAGTACTAATGTATAAATCAGCTTTTAAGCTTGTCCCTCATGAATCTCTCAATAGCTTTATAACTGTTACATGTAGGCAGTAATTCTGCAAAATGAGCAATTTTACAAAAATTCACAGTGCCAATTTCTCAGATAATTTTTATCAAATCACTTTTAGATATATGTCTTATTTCTAGTTCTGCTTAAATAACCTTGTGAATTCTGAATCACTTTTTTTTCAGGGTTAATTATGCTAAATATGGTAGAAGAAAAATACACAAAAATATTCACCTGCAGACTAACTTAAATAAAATTTCTAACAGATACATGGTCATATCATGGATGAACTGTTTTCACCTATATCTCAGCATAATCAAGTGTTACAGTATCTATATTTACAAAAATAATCTTACTATCAATAAAAATTTTATGGTATTAACATATCAGAATTATGAAATTCAATTGATATTCTTAATAAAGAAAAACAAGACGAATCTCAGAAGATGCTGAATCATCTGGTCAGCATTCTGAACGCTGAATACACAATCAGTGTTTAATGAAGCTTCAAGCTTATCATTACACTAACAAACACCTCTTGTATCTTATGAATTTCTTCAGGTCGTCCAGTTTGTGAGTCACAATGTCCAGCTATGTACGTTTATATTTGCTTGACGGATTGGAAGACGAACATGAGTATACATTACTTACACATATTGACCAAAACAACATTTACATCAAACTTGCCTTACTAAATCATTGCTAGACTGGCTTAATTAACAGGTATAAACCTTTTTGTCTACAAGTATATAATATACATCCCTCTTATAGATACACAACTCATTTCAGGTCAAGCATACAACATACATGCATTATAGAACTTAACTGATTTTACAGGTTTTTAATATTCCATTTTTCAAACTCTGAGGTGAGATTATCAGTACAGTGATTGATGACCTTCAATCTGTCTTCTGAAAATAAATCTAGCTTCATCAAAAAGTTTCAAGTAGCTATGTGTGTATACAATTACATATTCAGCTTTCTCTGATCAGATCACTTTGAACATATACTTCACCAACCATCATTAATGCAATGAATCAGAAATCAAACAATCAAATCAATTCAGGATTTAAGGTACAAATAATTTCAACAACACCTGAAGAGGTGATAAAACCATAAAAAAAAATCTCTTGAAGTTTAATTACAGAAGAAATAGAAAGTAAGACAGATCTCGAGTCAAGGACGAAAAAAAAAAGGGTGAATTTTATTGCTGAGTTCATCCACAAAATGAAATATTCATCCAAGTTAGATATACATTGATGACATTTTATTTTAATAAAGACAATGTCCACAAATTTATTTATCCTCAAAACTGTGACTTTTTCTAACTCCATGAAAATTACCATGAAAAAACTCCCACAAATATTAATGAAAACTTAGAATCATAGATTGCATTATGACAGGCTATCTGAAGGAATAGAATAAAACCATAAATAAATCTTTTGCTGTACAATTAATATATTAGAAACAAAATAGAAAGTAATACATTTACAGCACTGATTCAAAAAACCCTGAAGTTCTATCAGAGAATGAAAAATATCAGAGGATAGTTATAGATCTCTATATCTGAAAGATTAACTATCTGAATGAACAGAAAGTGACACATACAGGAGTGATAATACCCCCATAATCAACACCAACACTGTAAGACAGTGTCCTAACCATTACACTGCCTCCAAAAAAAGGCACACTGCCAGATAGAGTTCCATGTGTTCAGACAGTCCCCAAGATAACGACAGGCCTTTAAAGTGACTGTAACTCCAGGAATTTACTTATATTGACAAATCTATCTTGTGTTTTCTTACAGAGTATGGCCACATTTGTTCAGAAGATTTACCTTGGATTCAACAGACTGGGTACTTAAGTTACACAAGGGTCTTTTTTATGGAATCTGCTGGGGATGGGGGTATTATTATTGTTCTGCCTTAAATTATTCAAAACATCCCTCAATATTTAAAGGATTACTTGAGTTTACCTATTGACAGCTTCCAAATTCAATGGGAAAACAATATATCAAGAGTTTTGTTGTGTTGCCCAACCTGTTCAAACAGAAATTTTGCTTTAAAAGGAGACCTGCTGATATACACACCTTACAATAAAGACATAATTAAAAATAATTACACTTAATGAATCAATTTCATTCCTCTTCACTGGGACAATCAATTAAAAAACACAGGTACACAATGGGTTATAAATCCTCACAAACAATAGCTGCAATCAGCTGGAAAACTTTACACCATTATAAAAAAAATATTCTCCATTGGAGAATATCTGCAAGCAGAACCAATGCTGAATCCATTCATATGATGGCACAGACAAATACAGTCGAGGTAACAAAAGTGTTATAGAACACAATCAGCTCTCTGAAATATTGATTACCTATCAAATTCCCATGTCCAGAAACATGTTTCCCTAAAGGAAAAGTTAGCTAGCCCTCCTAATTACATTAATAATACACAGGGATCAAATCTTAACAGATAATCAAAGATGGAGTGATAGAAAAATTTTGTTTCAATTTACCTGCGGAGTTTCCCTTAATCCAAGGAAGATTTCACTACAAAGAAACAGCAGTCTGAAGAATGCTTACAAACTTCATATAAAACGCCGTCCTATACATAGATTCCTTCCAAAATAATTACCCGTATGTCGTAAGTTGACAGCCGTCCAACTTTAGGATATACCCAGTGTTTATGTGGAACAGGTAGTCATAATTAGTGGTAGGGCATATCCTGGGTTTAAAATACTTTAAACGTAGCACACACTACTGGCTGAATTGAATAAAAAGCCTTTTACCTGTTCAGTACACGCTTATGTGAATGCAAGTCATGGCAAGATTTAAATGTCTTTGGCGAATATGATTTGGAAGGCAGCTGATAGATCGACAATTCAAATTGGCATTACGGCAGGGAAAGCCATTTACAAATCATCAACAAAACCTATTGGGTATTTTACTTACTTACACATTCTCCACTTCATTGTGCAATTTATTTCAGACTAATGCCCTAAGCTTATGTCAATAAGATACAACCTCCATGCTTGTATTGTGTGCTTCTGAAAGTAAATAATTAAATTAAAAGATAACAACACAAAACCTATTTGTATTAAATAACATTTTGTAATGAATATTCCTATTTCAGAATTTTTATTAGTACATACATTTACCTTGTTACACAAGAGTGAATTACTTTGATAAAATGTAATTTCATGATTTTGATTATTTTTTTTTCTTTAAAGTCTGTACAATTTAGAACAATTTGAATGAAGATAAGTGTTTCAAAAGTAAATACATTAAACCATTGCATACAATATGATATGCCTAGAAGCATTCAAGTTCAATCTAAGCATAAAATAACATAACACAATAATGATTTAATTTCAAGGATATTTTCTTTGCATTACTTACGGCTGTTTTCTATTTCTGAAGAAATTTTGGTCACCTGTTATGTTTCTGAAATTAAAAAAAATATGGATCAAATCAATGATTTCCAGTGTATTGTGACAGAAAAGAAGCGTAAATCTAGCATATCAAACCCTTCATTCAGTTAATGAAGAATATGTTTAGCACACATTCTCTCAATAAAAAATCTACAGATATCCAATTTCAATATGTTTAGGTAGGTATCTCCATACCCTCTCTATGAATTTATTCATCCATTATACAAATTGTAGATACCAAATATCTACTTTTGTAAATGATATTTCATGTAGATGTTTCTTCTTTTATTTTTTAAAGAATCTGAGTTATATAATATTTATTGAAGATTTCTTTTCTCTCAACCAATCACTAAAAACAGAATCCTTTACATGTACAATTAACACTTGAAATAAAATTTATCTTTACAAATTTGCAATTGTCTTACAAATTACAATTTTTTATTTGATTTTCACATTCTCATTGCTGCTCTGCTCGTCCAACAAATGACAAAAGGGAGGCAACTCTAATAACAACTAGAGCAATCGAGAAGTTTTGATTTTGCATGTGTAATGTATTTAATTTACAGGTTTTTTAAAAGGAGATTTTTGTTTTCTTTAATGTAATCAACAAACAATTATCAAGTGAGACATTTATTTGTTGGAGGGGGGGGCAGTGTTTACTTTATCATTTGTGCAAAATTTTCAATCGATATATCTAAATTGCTATAACCATCTGCAGCTAATTTATTACTGCTAAGCCTGTTGCACACAATATGTTTCTATTTAGACTGAAAATCGAATTGGCTACCATATCATATATATTTTTTGGTGAGGTTTCTGAATTATAAAAAGAAATAACTGATGTACATGTATGGACATGCTCCATGATGTTATTAACTTTAAAATGTATGCAATCAAGTTTCAATAACAACCCCTTCCCCATAAAATGATTTTGAAGTACATGTAGTTACTTCGGTAAATGTTGTAAATGAAACAGAGCTAGAGTTGATACTCTCAGGTGCAAAAAGTATTATCTTTTCTTTTTTTTTTCACTATACCGGTAATATACTAGTATTTCATTGAAAACCATTATTTTTCAAATTTAAGATTTGTTCCAGAGTCACTTCTAGAGATCTATATTTATAAATCTGAATTTCTTATGCTTCTCTTGCATAATATTAAAATGTTTTCAGACCCTCCATCTGAGATGGATAATTTAAGGGGGTTTTTTTGCCTTGAAATTCTTAATTATTCAAAATACAGAAATATATAGTAAAAAAAATGTTAACATGCATGTACTTTTGGCACGTGAGTGTATGTGAAGACTGTTTACCCATTCTAATTGTGATTATTTATATGTCTATATTTTTTTACAACTTGCATGTATTTATGTATATACATTAATTGTTGGTAATAAACAATACAATACCCATTTGAATCAGTACAAAATTATCATCTATGTATATTAGGATAGGAGGTTGTCCAATTTTACAAAATAAAAGATCAGGTGGATGCATTTAATTTTTTCCCTTTTTTGTAAAGCCTGCACATTCATGAGTGCATTAATTGATGTCTAGAATTTTTTAAAAAAGAAAGTTTATTATGCCCACAGGAGTCAATGATATCATATCATTATCTTTAAGGTATAACAAATCTAAAATTAAAAGAATACATCCTCTACTAATTTTAGTAACGTTAGAGGGTGTATTTTTTTTTTTATTTTAGCTCCATTTTTGATAAAACTTCAAACTCTTGTGATTATTCCAGAGTACGGTTGGTTATCATGATGCGGGTTTTCTTCAGAAAATGAACGAAAAATGAATCCTGTTTTGTAGATAAAATAAATTATAGGGGTACCATACAGGCGTTTGACCACCTACTGAGACTCAAACCACCAATGGCTAAATGACATTGAACATTGGCACAATTTCTTCTTTCGTTTTTCAAACTCATCCCCGGGGAAAGAGGGTGGTAATTTTAGAGAAAGAGTTTACATGAGGCATTGTAATGTTCAATACCTGTTTAGCTTAATTATGGGCATCTTGCTAATATGAAAGAATGTATAACCAACGATCTATAGACTCCATTTGCCGCCATCTTTCAAAGATTCTGAAGAGAAAAAGAAGAACCAAACATGAAATATCCCGGATATTTTTGCGGAATTCTTACATACGCTTTTTAAGGTATCCTGGCGTCATGGGTTTCCGATAGTCTAACACTAAACGATGTATCTAATGATTGTCTCTTTAGACTATATCATTTTTAACCTCAGACATAGCATCGAAAATTGCCGATACTAAATCAATGAAAAATCGTCAGTATATGCATGCAGTTCTTAGAAACAAATAAACTTGATGCCGCATTTGACCATTAAAAATCAGCGTTATGTGTTTCCGATAGTATGATTCATCAGCAAATTTCTCATTTAATAATTGAAATAAAAATTAAATAACCTTATAAATATATCTAATAATGTTTTCAATTGTTTTTAAAGTTTTTATTTCAACTTAAATCGTTCAGTTATTTAATTTACCCCATAACTACGTTTCATCGCTTAAACGTTCTACAATACCATTATTTGTATGGTTTTAAGTTACATTTTAATTCAAGACGAAGCTTAATTTATAGCGCTCTTCGGCTTCGATTCTAAGAAAAACTTTACAAAGTCACGTAATAATTTTAGCCTGAAAATACGGCATCAGAAGTATATTTTACCAAACGTTAAGCAAGTTTAAATATTGTGATCTTCTAATTAAGGAGGTTGGCTCCTGAAATAATGGTAATGTCAATCATCCGAAAACCACTTGGATATAAAGAGGGAGACCTATAATGTTCATTTATTTTATTTGTGACCCATGTCACAAGCCATTTTTCGGAAATATAAGGCCCCAAACAAAAATGATAATTTTCCTGAAATTTTTGCTAAAATTTGACATAGAAATTGATAATTTGAAGAAATCAAACAAATATTTATAGTTTGAACTATTATTTAGTTATGATTTTAATACAGTATGAAGTTGAACACTTGTAGTGACTATAAAAGTAAAATCAAAGTTAAAATTTTAAAAATTCTTGCTTTACTGGTGGCTTTAAAGGCCAGTACATAAAGAACACAACAACAGATTTTACAAAATTTTGGAGTAATCAAATTATAATGCAAATTAAAAAAATTATAGTAATGTCATCTTTCCAAAACTTTGCATACACGTAGACATACATTTTACGTCTCATTTAAAAGTAAAAAAAAGTAGGGGTCACATCTCAAAAATTTGAGATATAGCATGAAATGAGCTAATTTTAGGCCAAAATTGGAGTTCATTTTTTCTTAACTTCTATGAAATATAAGCTAAATATGCCAAAATATATCGATAGAAATATCAAAATATTGTTTAAATATGTTTTTTAGAACATCATGAATATATCGTTATACCCAAACTATCTAGAAGTTTGGTCTGCGCTGAAAATTAGGAAGCTAAAGTAACAGTTCTCTAAAACTAGTGAGTTATGAAAATTGTTCATTTCATTCTTGAAAACCTTCCGCCACAAAATATAGTCCCTTACTAAATTCTGTAAAAAAGGTAATTTTTTAAAAACAATTTTATTCAATATAGTTTAATTGGTATTGTAAAATATAAATATACTACTAGAATTAATATGTGATGCAGAATTTGCAGACTAGAGATGACCCAAAATGGCTACCCAAAACCTAAGGAGCGAACTTCTTTAAGATTTTAAGCAATTTTAATGACTTGCATTAAAGTAATAGTAAACTATAGTATTTTATTAGTCTCTTCAGTAATTGTGTGATTTCAATCTTTGCAAGCAGCATAAGTAGGGTAGTGCAGATTTATAAAATCGAAAGAAGACTCCGTACGTCCAGTGTCGTAAGTAATTAAGAAAATGACGTCATTTTGGAGAAAACTCACGCGACCAAAATAAACTATCGGAAACACATGACTATCGGAAACACATGACGGCACTATAATTAAAGTTCTTAAAATAAAATAAATATATATTTCATAAAACAAATAGGATTAATAAAAAATGAATTTTAAACAAAAATATAGCGTCTGTAAAATGCACATCGTATATAAAAATTATACATGTATGAACGGCAGTGATCAATGAACGTTAAGTCGATCATTCCATGGAAATAAGTACGTGTCTATACATTGATGGACAATATTACAAGTAAATAATAGATTTCCACAAAAAGTCCATCGTTGCCCTTAAATATATGCCCTTTAGGGTACTCACAAGTAGGTTCTTAAATGCCGGTACCCACAATATATATTTATAGTATTTATAATTATTATAAATATGTACTGCATTTGGTGTACTGTAAATGTCAAATATATTGTCTTTAGGTGTATGTACAACTTTATTCGTGGTTTAAGGCGTTCACGATTACGTGTCTATACAAATACGCACGGACGTATCCAAGATGCATGGGACTGGTACCCTCCTCCTATTTGATAATCGACCTTTCTTTTTTTTTTTTTTTTTTTCTAAAATTGTATAAAATTTTACCCCCCCCCCCCCTCCCCTTTAGGCCCCGTTTTTAAAAGACAAACCCAAATAAACTAATAAATAGTACTGAAACTTTGTCATAAGATAACCCCCTCCCCCCACCCCCTCACCCCCCTCCAGGGTTCTTCGCATGTCTGCATGATACAGATCTATTGCGGCTAAAACTATATACTGATGTCCACCAAGTGTGCGTAACTATGCGTACACAAGTGTGCTTTTACATATTTACAAAATGAAAAAAAAATTGAATTATATAGAAAACACCTTTATCAAATGTAAAAAGCTGGGATATTTATGAAATTTTGCGAATTTCATACACTTTCCCTGACACTTCACTCACGAACCATGCTCTAAAACTTGACGAACGGCATTTTTCTTATATTTAATACTAACCCCACTCTCATATGCATTTTTTGAGACAACTCTAAAAAATAACATAATAAATGGTATTAATGATTTTGTGATATTGTCATAAGCTCATATAACCCCCCCCCCCCTCTAGTATTAAGACTGGACTTTTAATTTTTTTGCACGTTTAATACGATTCTATTGTGGCCATTAGTGGGCATCAATGGATGTTCACGAGGGAGGTAAAAATAACTGGGCGTACACAATTGCTTTAATATCGTTTTTTCAAACAAAACAAATAAAGAAGAAGATTTCGAATATTTTAACAAATATGTTAAATTAAAAAACGGGGAATATGATATTCTGCGAATTCCAGAAAATTTTGATGAAACGTTGGCATTTAAAAATTCATGAAACCATATTGCATCAGAACCTTTTCGAAAGTTATTAAATTCTGTTAAGTTATTATATTGGAAGTTTACTTTTAATAAACAATATAAGTGCTCTGGTGCCAATACCCCCCACTCCCATTCTCCATTAGTTAATATATTGTCAGAATATAGGTACATGTGTACGGATGCTAATAAAATCAGTGCTTAGTAAAAAGTTATGAAAAACCCTCTTTGTTATACTCTCGCCCCACCAGTCTACCACCCCTATTCCCCCACAACGAATAATCAATTTTCGCATTATTGCAAAGTTAATACTTTATTTTGTTAATCAAGAAATTTAAAAATTTGGAATCGTAAAAATAGAAAATAGTTAAGGAGGAAAGCAAGAATGCCCCCCACCCCGACCCCACACCTCCACACACACATCTGGATCAGCGTCTTAAATGTCCCTTGACCACAAAGAGGGTGTTGCAGATAAAATGGAAAAATCAAAGTTACAGAATTCGAAGTTATTCTTTTTTTGCTTGCAACGTTGTATATAAAGCAGTGTAGAATTTCATCTGGAAATTTTGTACTAACTTTTATAAGAACATTATATAAATTTGAAATTGGTTACACAGACAAATGTGGCAGATTTCACGCTTTATAAAAGGGGAATCCTCATTGTTGTGAAAAACTGCCTCCTTGAAACAAAATTAATTTAATCTTAACGTTAAGAGTAAGACAATTTCTTGAAAACTGCCATTTCAGATAGCTGTTTTATAGAGGCATAAATTCCCCCGCTTTAAGCCATGTCTAGATTAGTCGAGTGGTAACGCAGCTAGTAACCTTGTCCGACTTTTTTGATTTGGTTCGAATCCCGAAACAGTTGGAATTTTTTTTATACATATTTCTTTTAATCGCACGAAAAGGTAATATATATAGATAATTTTAAAATGTCAGAATAAAGTTATTTAAACGCTTGTTAATGTAATATTTTGCATGCGTGTTTAATTTTTTTTCAACATTACTTAATGTGTGAAGTTCCCGTTATAAACTTGAATAATAAACATTTTCTTCTTAACAAGGGAGTTTAAAACAATGTACAGGAGAGGGCGTTTTAAGTTTACAGAACTTGTGCCCGATCATATTGTATATACCATCTTAACAATAAAATATGTTCAAACCAAACAATGTACGCATCAATGTAGAAAGTTGATTTTTTTCCCCCTTTTTTATGAAATAATCGGGTATGCCGATTTCAAAGATACATGTACAATTTTAACAAGACCTTGGACTTTCAGTAGGGCGTAGCTATCTATTTCTTGCGTCAAAACAAGTTAAAAATGACGCGGTTCCAAGCGAAATATGCATTGATTGCGTAGTCTTAGCTCAAAAGCCAGAAAAATCTTGTTGATTTCACAGAGCCATGGCTGAGTGGCCTACAATGAAATAGACATGCCTACGTCACATTGCTGTTTGACACAACTACCCAAAGTCCAAGCTCTTGTTAAAATGGCAAAAAAAGCAAAAGCAAAAAAAATCATTAAAAAGGTATTAATCGGTGATGAAGCAATAGGTTATTGAAAATATGTACGGATAAATTTGTTAACCGTTTTATCTGTGTCTTTTACAAATTAACAATTTTTAATTGTCAATGAGTCCATGACTAAGTAATTAGTCATGGACTTGGTTTTTAATTGTCAATGAGTCCATGACTAAGTAATTAGTCATGGACTCATTGACAATTAAAAATTGTTAATTAGTAAAAGACATCTGGACTAGGCGTTTATCTAGATACTATAGACACATGGGATGATTATAATTACAACTCTGAGTTTTGAAGAGCAAGAATCAGATTTATTCATGTAGCTCAAAAGAATGATATTTTAAACACGCTGGACAGTAGAAATCAAATTGATACATGTTAACATCAAAATACAGAATATATGGTCATCTTCCTAACTGTATTTGGTGGTTGCCGTGTTCGATAGAAATACACGTTAAATGTCTACATATATTACTGTATGTTGCCTACATACGGAACATACCCGCTATATAAATATAGTCGTCTACTTTGAAACTTTGAAACAAAAATAAAACAAATTTTAAACATATAGAACTGGTTGACAAAGTAGGAATGTAAGAACAAACATATATACATGAGTTTACAGGTGTAGGAAGATAATATATTGTATTCATTGTTTAAAACTGACATAATAATTTTACAGTATTTACTTAATCCCATAAGAACATATTTATCATGACTACTCATGAGATCAGAAAAACTAATGATATTTCTATTTTTGCATAAATCAGTGGGTAAAAATTTAGATCTTTCTTGTTTGAAATAATCACAATTAAACAAATAATGGAACTCATCACCTAGCTCTCTTAAATTACACAAATCACAAATTCTTTCACTTCTTTCTATGCCCAAAAATATACCACCACATCTAAATTTGCAAAATGTATACATGAGATCAGCAGGTAATACACAAAAATACTTCTCAAGGCCAAATTCAGTCTTATAAACTCTATAATTTAAACACTTTGGTGAATTATGTATTTGAATTTTCCATTCATCAATAAATAGATTTGTATAGTATTTCTTCACATTTTTAGATAAATGCAATATACTTTCAGGAGATTGATTTCTCCAACAATTGACATAACCACAACGTAATATAATGTGTCTATATTAAGATATGACTCTTCAAGCGATACGGATATTTAAAGGTCCTTTCCACGTTAGGGAATATTCCCGCTTTTTTGCAACACTCTCTTTATATGTGTCTAAAGCTAGCCATTACGTGTCATAAGGTTTATCCACTAATATACGTCCCTGCTAATACTGTTTATAGATATAAATAGGCACGTAGCATCGTTTTTGAAAGGAAGTAGCCTCATCCAAAATCTTAACAAGCAAAGAAAATATCTTTAAAATCCTAATTCGTGGGGAAAATTTCTATTTTAAAGTTAATTTTGTTATTTTCCCTAAAATATCCTACATGTTCCCTAAAAAGATGGGAGGGGGGTGGGCAGCTCCTTTAAGATTCAATTTTTTAAATGTTTTAAGAAAAATGTCTAATTGCGAAAAAAAGTGGGGGTATGGAGAACAGGCCCTCCCCCACCCCCGATGCTACGTACCTGATAAACTTGTACAACTTTAACTATATACATGTATGTTGTCCACAAACACATGTCTACAGTTTTCCACAAGTACGTGTCTACATTGACATGCTCATGTATATGTGTCTACTGGTGTCCATCATATAACTTAAGTGTCTGTATACATGTGGATACACCGTCATTATATACTTGCTGTCTATAGGTGTCCACAATTAAGTACAAACCCGTCTATATTTGCCGTATCCGCAACTACGTGTCTATGATTGTGTCCTCAAATATGTCTTTATATGATATGTCTATAAGTATTTGTCTGCATGTGACCACAAGTACGTGTCCATAACTAAGTGTCTACAAATATTTTTCTATATGTATCCAAAAATATGGGACTTTAAGTATGGATGTGTCTAAAGGTGTCTACAAAAACAAAATTATCAACCGGACCCTCCCCCTGGGGAAAACCTTCTGGATTCGTGCATGATTGGTGTGTGCATTGCATGGGTGTTCAGGACTTTTTCCCTTCCAAATCCGAAAAAATATTTAGAATATATCGTTAAATCAAAACTGATGTGCAAAATATTTAATTGATTATCAAGACAAAAATATACTGTAATTCTAAAATTCTAAAAATAAAACTCATATTTCTTCATTTCCTGTGTGTTTTACTTTATTTGTATTTTTTTAATATTTACAGTATCATATGAGTGTTTGCAACGTTGTCATCAACTATGACAGGAATTTATAAGCAGGTCAAATACCACCTGTCACACCTATTCAAATTTTGAAGGGAGTGTTCAATAGGTATGTAAATATCCGCTTTGTAACAATGAACACATATTCATATTTGGTAAAGAAAACGTATTTTTGTAATTAAAATTTCAATATTTAAAACTAATTACATCTTCTAAATAAAAAACCGAAAAAATTTCTAAATGTAAGATATTTTGGAAGTAATGACGTCTCCCTGTGTCACGTGACAATTATTTCGAGTAATCCGCCATCTTTATGGTAAATACGCATCTCATCGTTTCCTGTGTGACTTCCTTGGATGTTTAACTCATTTCCCGCGCACGTTGCACATCGCCAAATCACTCTGCACGACTCCCAGATTCACCAAGTCTTTTAGATCCGAAAACAGGTGCTTTGCAAGGACAGGCTTCGAGGACAACCCCTGCAAAACACCATGCCGGTCCGAAAACAAGGTTTGTGCAATGTTGTCACACTGTTGTTGTTTACATCTACAGCGTTCGTGTAACTAGCCACTAGAACCCACATCTAGCACGTGCTTAAATACTACTTTATTCCTTAAGTGGTTACATGTACTACTGAGACAACTTGAACCACTTTAGAAACACTTAAAATTTAGAGTTGTGGGTACTAATTGCTAAACGACTGTTGACAGTGGTTGACTCATTGGTGAAAATATATTAGCCTATCTATATGACCCACAATTATGGTACAGTTCTTTATATTCACAGTTGAAATAAAGGAGTTATTATGAAGCATTCAGAATTGTTAAAAGAGACTTGAAAGGAAATCAGAAACTACAATGAATGTACATTAGCATCATTTGTCTGTAATTTGTGGTGTTTATTATAAATTGTTGGCAATCTAGTATTTTAGTCAAATTAACATTTTTGTACAAGTAATAACAACATGGTAGTTTCTTTATTATGTCATCTCAATGTGATCTATTGAATGAAATTTGTGTCAGAAACTTAGAAATGTTGTGTTTGAAGATTTGACCAAATGTAATGACTATTTCAAACTATTAAGGACAATTGAATGTGATATTCTTGTTCACGACGCTGGACTCTCTTTATTATGCAGACAGTATGATGTTCAATCTGATTAAAATCAGATCCTCTATGCCCCTGATTAACAATATGTTTTAACACAGCTACATGAGTTAGAAATAACTCTATTGGTATGATTTTTGAAGAGTGAATTGTACTAATACAGTGTATTTATTCTTCAGCTAACTATGTACATTACTAGAAGTTGCGGTGTACTTCACAAAGTTTTTTTTTTCCATTCTTTGAATTAATGTAA
This sequence comes from Magallana hongkongensis, assembly GCA_016163765.1. NCBI lineage: Eukaryota > Metazoa > Mollusca > Bivalvia > Ostreida > Ostreidae > Magallana > Magallana hongkongensis. Next base: position 31,572,537 of record WFKH01010211.1, read on the forward strand.
AAAAATATTAAAGTGCAATACTGATGCATGTGCCTCAATGTTTACTGTGAATAAGATCATCTGTGAGTGCACATATTTGTGTATGTGAATTTTCAACTTGTATCATCACCTGTGTGTCGATCTACTTCCATTTGTTCCAATCCATGGTAAAAAAAATTCTTTCTCTATAGTAATATCTAAGTAGGCAGTAATATTATCTATTTCATTATATTTAAGTTTGTACATGTAATCATGCAGTTTGTTTTATTCTTTATACAGTAATATATTTCTACTTTAAATATATATATATATTCACAATATGTAGTGTATGGCTTATTCTTCAGATGCTCACCGGGCCTTGGAGCTGTTGGAGGATTATCACTCCAGACTCACCCAGCCTCAAGACAAACAGCTCAAGATAGCCATAGAACGTGTCATCAAAATATTCAAAAGCAAGCTCTTCCAGGCTTTACTTGGTAAGTTGATATAGATTTCCAGCTTTGATGTATACAAAACTCAAATTGTCGAGGCACTTTACTTGGTAGATTTAGATGACTTGACAAAGCTTTTCCAGATTGTACATGGTAAATTCGCATAGTTTCCAGTTTTGGGGTTTATAATGTTCTCCCTGGCTTTTATTTGAAATTACAGTGCTCTTTCAGCTATATTTTAAGTTTGTCTCTTGCTAGTTCTTCCAGGTTAACTCATATGATAAGTTTACTAAACTACTCAAAGTTAAACTTACATCTATAGCGCTTTTAGGCTTTGACAAGGTCATTTAAAGTTTCTTAGTTTACAAACTCAGCTTGATCCTGTCACCTCGAGATTCACAGGCATTTTTGGAAGAGACATAAGACTCTAGAATTTGGATCTATACAAGTCCAAATTTTGATTTATTGTATTTAGTGGTAAACGATTGTCGCCAACGATCGATTGTCGATCGTTTATGGGCTGCCGATTCCGATTATCGATTACGATTTTTTATGATCAATTGTCGCTACAATAAACATGTGTAAGAGTAAAATGAAACAAACACGTACGCATTAATAATACGATGATACAATTGAAAATGAAACAAGAGAAAATGACGTCTGAGGTCGACGAAGAGATAAATAATAACGAGATAGAAATATTTCCCTACCCGGGGAAAGCAAAATCTGATGTGTGGAAGTTCTTTGGAAGTTCTCTTTTCTAAGTCCTTTATTGTTATTTTTTGTTATTAATGCAATTAATTAACAGACAGTTGTCTTGAAATGTTGAAATTAAACTTAAATTACTTAATATGTTTTGTCCTTAGTTTGTTCTATGCATAAAAAATGCTAAACAGAAATTGAATTTTGTGAATAATTTATTTTCTGATTAATTCGATCATTGATCGATTATGCTTCTCCGATTTAAACAGATTATCGATTTTAAAATTTTTCCGATTATTCAACACTAATTGTATTCACACATCACCTGTTCATGGGATTTTTCTTCTTGACAAATGTATGAAGGAGCTCAGATTTACCACAGTTGTTCAATGTTTGGTCCTCTTGGAAGTGGAGGTCAAGTCCAAGGAGCTTTGTTTTTGTGTATTTTGCATTGGTCAACCTCATAAATTGCCTAAATTTAAGCTTGAATTTCAGTTTGATGTTAAATTGAATCACAATTCCATGTATTGATGTGATAAAATCTTTTTGAAAAGTGTAACAGATTCATATTTCCTTAAGTCTAAGATTCTTTAGCCTAGCCAGATTTTCATTGTAGATGTAGCTCATAGATTGATTGACAATTTGTGGCAGTCCATTGAACAACTAGAGTTGATATGGTATGATACAATATCTTAAAAGTGATTTGCATTATATAGGCTCTTGGTATTCGTTCTGTTTAAAAGCAACTTTTACAGCTAAAAACAAATGTAAACTTAGTACTAATGAGCCAGTGTACTACTGTAAAACTGAATTCAGACATTCTGGACATGATTTGGTTAATACTAGTTTTGAAAGTTACTTGAAATGTAAACAACTGCTCAATAATATGAATTTTTATTGAGAGTTCTCTACAAAATATCCTTATAGATTATTGGACCAATACAAATTGGAAGTTCAGGCCTGGATATGATATATAAATGTGCAATAATATGTATCAATATAATGATTCCTCTCTAATCATATCTAAACATATATTAGGGACATTAAGGTAGAGAATTGGTATCTGTTCAGAATTCTAAACACCAGTATTAAGCCTTCTTTATCCAAATTGTGGTGTAAAAATAGCCAGATCTTCAAATAGTGTATCAGAGAAAGTAAATGACACATAGGAACTACCCTTAATATTCTGATGACAATGTTAATACATGAGTAAACATGGTAAAGACGTTTACCAATTTACAAAAAGGTTTTGATGTGGATCTTTTCAGAAAATTTCCTCTTGTTTTTGTTTTAAAGTTGAGATGGAATGTCATGATATTCTGTTCAGGAATGTGTTTATAATGAGCACAAATTACCATGCACTCAAGATGTATTACTTTTGTATGTCGTCAAATTTTCTTCACATTATTTCTATTGTGAATGTTCAACGGTAACCTGTCCTGATTTAAGACCAAATTTACATTATTTCCATTGCTGTTGACTGTTTGTGTACAAAGATTTCAAAGTGTTTGTTTGAGGTGAACGTCCTATCAGTATTTGTCTCAGTCTGTCTCTCTGGCCTTTTACCAGACAGTGTGAAGTTCTCACCACCAGTAAATTGAAAATAAAGTTGGAATATTGTGCTCTCATTTTGTATATTGCTTTCTTGTTATTTGTCAGATAATAAGCTTGAAGAGATTACCAGTACTTTCTCTGTTTACATGGTTAAAGGGTTAAGTTCTTAGTACATGTACTAACAGTACATGCCACTAAAAGTAGACATGCTGTTTAGTAGTATATGGAATGTGGAATATGGAATGGACCATAGATTTAGAATCACATTATTGAACACAGATGGTGTGTGCGTAGGCTTCAAACATGATTTGCCTGATTAAGTGTGGTCTCCAAATTTCGAACAAAATTCAGAGCTCAAAGATGTAAGGGAGATAAGAATGATAGAGTGGGCTGAACAGTTGTACACAAAAAATTAGGTACCCAGACAACTGTCTGTCTGCTGGGTAGTGAGGTAGATCGTATGTGCTGTATTGATCGGGAGGCTTGATTAACAGGAATTTGTAACTTTAATAGTTTATACACATTAGTAATCAGGTTACACATATTTCATTGCAAACAAAATATGCTTAGTCCAAGATTTTTTAGTCATGTTGTGTATTCTTTTCTGTTTGTGGAAACTATGTATCTTTGAGCATTTTCAAAAGATGCTGGTTTGTTGACCATGAATTTAAATTTAATTTGGTTTTATATAAGCTACCTGGTCTTGTACTGGGGTTTATTCAGGTATGTCCCATACACTGGATGGTCTAGAATTACCTCAATGACAGATTGAAGGTCATGGTAACTGTGTTCCATCTGTTGAGTGTGCAGCCAGCTAGAGAAAATAAAGTGTGGGTCAAATTAGAAACACTTTATTTTGCGGGTTTTTTTTTTAAGAGGTAGAAGTAAACACTCTTTTTCAGAATATCTAATTTTTTTGGCGAGGTGATTTAAAAAAAACCCCAACACCTAAATTTGATAGACAAGCATTTTACCCCTGAGAAAATCAATATTACAATGCTTTGGTGCACACCAAACAGTGGCTTGCGAGCTGTGAGTGAGAGATAACTCTGTAATCTCTAGTGGTGGGGTCCGGGGACCAAATAAATCACTGTCTTATTTGAAGACACTACCTGTGTTTACCTGTGTAGCTGACCTGAGGAGACCCAGATAAGTGCCTGGACGTTCTCTGTTTTCCCTGTTGACAGTTCAGATTGTCAAGTTATCTCAGGCCATATATCTTGTCAGTTTAGTGAGTGGAAATTGGGGAGGGGGGGGGGGTGTGGGAGAGACCTGTCGTTGTGTCTTACACTATTACTGCACAATGCAGGATTTGTATACATTTATTTGTCCCTCCAATGTTTACATAGTCATTTAAAAGGACTAAAGACTGGGCACATTAAGAAAACGGTTAATATGTGGATTGAAATGCTGGTCATACATTTTGGAAGAGGACATAAAGCTTTAAAACTGGCCATTGATGTTCATACATTGTAGTTATAATATTGCTAGTTTAGCCTTTCATTGGATTTAATAATTATGTTTTGATTATAAATGTCAATAACAACCCCAAAAAATTATCAATAATATTTAATTGCTGATATGATAAATAAAAAACTTGAGGTTTTCTGTATTAATTCTAAGATGTAAACCAAATTCCATTCCTGCTTTTATTTTTCTCTGAACAGACATACAGGAATTCTATGAGTTCACACTTCTAGATGAAAGTAAATCCACACAACAGAAGACACTAGAGACACTACAGATTGCCAGTAAGTGGGAGAGGGAGCCACCCATCACCACTGTGACACAGCCCAAAATAGAGGTAATAATTATACAGCCACACACAGTATAGCTGTACCCAGCTACACAAGCTTTCTTTAACCAGTTCTGATGAGAAATATTGCAGCAGAGAAAAAAGATGACTTTCATGAATTGCCTATTGTTAAATGATTAATTATATATATGACAAGTATTCAAGATTAAATTAAGTGAGTACAATGCATTCAGTGATGTTTTTGAATGTATACAGTATTTTTGAGATTTTACTTTTTTTTCTTTTGTTTTATAGAAGTCTGTGGCTCCCGTGGATGAAGAGTTACCTCCCCCTCCTCCAGAGCTCAGAAATGACATGCACACCAAAGCTCACATCATCAGTGCCGATGACGATGTAGATAATTTACCCCCGCCAGTAAGTCTACCCTAAAATTGTCACAGGTCACGTTCAGCAACATAACTTGGACCACTAGTGGGGGACAAGGGTAGGAGTACTAATAACCCTCATGTTAGATTATGATAGTTTTGAAATCTGTTCAGTTGTGGATTATCTCCCTTTTTCCTCTAACAATTATGTTTTTTTGCTGCCAAAAGCCTTGATATCAAGTAGTAGCTGAGCTTCTTCTTGGATGTGTTAAAGAAGGGAGTGCTTAAGTCAGAATTAAGTATTATTACACATTATAGAGTAGCAGACATGCTAGATAATTGATTAAGGCCTCAAACAGATCATTGATTTTGTAATTAACATCCATCTTATGGGACAAGTGTGTGTCTCAATATCATAGAGCAGGGTCTGTTGTCTTGCATGGTCTAATGGTTCCAGGGCCAGCTCAAAGATAGGAAGGAGAAAAAGGGCTGCTCTCAAATTAAAGTGTGAAAAAGCAGTACATTTTTTTTGTAAATTGTTATGCAATTTAGGTGGTTAGGACCTGAAATGTTAAAAATCAGAATGCATAGACTAGAAACTTTCTAAGGTGGACATTATTTCTCTCTCTGTGTGTTTTTTCTCTTGTTTTTAAATAAGGATAAATTTCCAAAGAATATCTGAACTGAAGCTAGAGAATGTGTTTAACATATCAAACTTGGCATGAAGAGGTACAGTAATAATATATTTTGTATTAGTTGACTCCGGTATTAGTATCCATTGTTGGGTTATTGAATGTGAGAGCCATAAAGACTCTTGAGGACTAGGAATAAAGGAATAAAGGAAATGATTTCAGATTCAAGGCTTCAGTACAAACAGCAAAAAGTGATAAAAGTGATTAAGAAACGGGTTCACGCTTGTCATCAGTGGTCAGAAACTCTTTTAACAATTCATTAGGCTTGTACACAGGATTCCATTAGTGTAAAAAGACTTGTTCCCCGAGTGTCTTAATGGCCACAAATGTTGGGCTCGGGATTGTCGTCCTGTGGACACCGAGTATTGATCAGGACTCGGATTTCTAGCCATTGCTTATGTCGCCCCTTCCCTGCTAATGAACGTTGTCACAATATTTCAAAATTCAACCACCCCCTTACTTTTTAGCATAAGGATGTGTATTGCAGGGCATTCATGTGACTTAAATTCCCCTACCTCACAATATCAGACCATATAGTGGAACTAGAACTTATTTTAGGATGGAAAGGGGTTGAATTACCCATCCTGTCCTTTTATAGAAAGTTGACAATATATTACATGATTTTAATACACCACTAATGTCCGCCAATTGTTTTCTCTTAGTCGTATAAAGTTTCTCTTCTCTTGATACACTATGATTACTGGCATGATAGATGAGTAGATAGCATGAAGACAGGAGGAGCCAAAATACTGCAGTCTGCTGTCTCTCTGAATATTACCCAGAATTCAGTTTCAAGAACCACTCTTTAATAACGAAGTGCATATAGATGAGAGTGTTAATTGCCCATTGTTCATTCAATTCATTTACATACATTATTTTGATGAGCTTCGTTTTCTTTTATGATGTTTTATGACCACTGTATTTGAGATTTTATTACTATGGAAAACAATTATGGAAGGTAATAAATGTGCACTTTTGTGTCTTTTATGATAATACCCTCAGGAGGAACAGGGGTTTTTTTTCAGGTAGGTATTTGGAGTTGACGATGAACAAATAATTTGCTATGATGAAAACTTTTCTGGTTGAGTATGGCATTTATTGAAGATTTTATTGAGACCTGTAGGAGTTCTTGGTGTGCCTTCTGTGTAAATCATATAGTCAACCTTGCTGATATATTAACAGTCAGATTTAATGGGTGACAATCATGAAACATAAGAGTCAGATTTCACCTCCATCATTTTCTGATATTTTGATTTTAGTAGTAATGAGTCGCCTCCATTGTCTTGGGGGAAATTTTCTCAAATTTTCCTCCCTTGGAGGTGATACTTGAGGTTTGTCTTAGGGGAAATTTTCCCTCCCTGGCAGGTGATAGTTGGTGGTGACAGACTTTGATGATTGCTTTCAAACTTAGCTCCCTCCCCAATGATTGTCCGTAAGAGTCTGTCAGGATGGGTTGTGAATTTTCACCATGCTCTCGTGATGTGCTTCCCTAAGGTTCTGACCCCTCCTGGACCAATGGCAGTCGATTGGATTAGTTGTATAGTGGTTGTCATGGAAACGAGCATGCAAATGGAGCCTAAAAATACATGAAGTATTCTTATCAAAATTGTCAGAGTTTTATTCAATTAATTTACTGATACCAGCAGAGATATAATATTTTTTCTTTGTAAAAGAAAAAAAATCAATGTTAGGCAAATGTGGGTCTGAAACAATTTCATCTTTGATCATCATGGAGATTTAAAAGACAAGGTTTATTGTACATGACATCTGACAATCAGTTATTTGATAGAACATTGAAGATGTCGGTCCTTTAATGAATGAATCAGGATATTTGCCAGAATCAAGCACCAGACAGATACTTCAGGGGTAACCAGAAGGAGAAGTGGACTACCTAAACTCTCTCCTGGTATTGAGCTCATAATTCACTGTCCCCGTCATTGTTGGTCTCAAAACAGGCTCGGGGGATGCTGTTAGTGATCGCCTATAATAATAGGACCGTGAAAGATGTGATGTCATTTTGTGTGCAGCTGCTGATGAGATTTTCTGGGATTCTGAAACGGAGTGTTTTTGTGCATGTTGACACAAATAACGGCAGTCGACAGCGTAAATGTGGTGTTGGAATGCTGGAGGAGGGATAAGATGATATTGATGTGTGTCACCTTATGAAACCCTCCGACTACCTACTTCACGCAGTGCCTGTTGCTGTAGTATCTCCGTTGGGTTTTATATCACATCTGCTGAGGTGAGAGAGAAGTGTGGGATGGACTGCTGAGAGTTACCAAGGAATGGTGGTGGATGCGAAGGGTCATGGTCACCCATCATGTTCTCTTGGTGGCATTTCCGCAGTGGTCATAGAGTGCGATCGGTCAGTTTTAAGAAGTATGTGGATATGATTATGTATGATCAGGATGGACAAGGACAGATCTGGGTAATGTTATATATATTGTTTGTTGTAGAACTTCAACTTTGATTTTGCAATATATTTGTCCATTTGACCTTAAATCGGGTCAGCAACAACGCATTTCATGATGATGAACCAATCCTTCTATAAATCTTGCAGAATTTATGGTATTAATCTTGATCTGTGGAACTATTTTTGGTTTCAGAGTCGGAATTAAATTAATTTGTTAACATGCACCCCTCAATGCTTTATTGTATTGATTAAGACTTTTTCTCAGCAGAAGAGTTTCTGCTATTGATCATGACCTGCTCAAACTCAGGGGCAAAGCAATTAAATATGGTCAATGTGATTACTGTTCATCCTCAGTTCACAGAATACACTTGTTTTCATGGTAACTCATTGGCAAGTCTGTTTAGTGCCCCTTAGTCCATAACATTATTCAGGCATTGTTACAAATCGAACACATTTTTCTGAGTTTCTCAGTAGGAACTCATGAATTTTGCCCCTTGGCAAACTGACTTGAATTTAAAATGTCTTTTTTCCACAAAATTTTGCTTTAAAAGGTACACATAGGAGCAAAAGCAATTAGAAAATGGAAAGACCAGTTCACATTTCTTTTCAAAGAATGTTGCATTTTAGATGAGACAAACATGATTGAGATTTAAGTAGGAGATAATTACATAGTAATTCTTTGTCATCTGACTGTCATACTGGTAGACTGAGGAATTCAACCAACAGATAAAAGAATTACTTGTCATATGTTTTTAGATTCGTGGGAGAAATTTTTTTTATTAGCAGAAATGTGTTTAGGATTATCTTCATCCACTCAATTAGATAAACGTAAACCAATGGATCGGTCTATTTATTATCTGTAGATGCATGAAAGTAAATACAGGTGAAAATTGGATGTAAACAGGATTATAGAATTCCATCAAATAGCTTATGAGAAATGTGAAGTTCTTGTGAGAGAGAGAGAGAGAGAGAGAGAGAGAGAGTTAGATTAGATTAGATTAAATTGCCATTTGTTTTTTCAATATGTTAACAATAAACTTGTACCTTAAGGGGGGTATGGAACACCTCCACATTGACATTCTCTATATTGAAATTCACCATAAAATTGACTTAGTTTATATTGTCTTTAGCACACTTTTAGTTTAACAGGTTACTGGGTAGCTGGGTTGGGTAAAGTGTTTACTAGTGATGCTTTTACAGCCAAATACTGTAAATTGTGAAATTTTTAAAAAAGTTTTGATGTTTTTAATTTGATGTATTTTCATCCATATATAAGTATTTCAAAGTGTCTCATATCACTAAATTGATAATAACTTGTATTATTAATGACCAGTACAGTCGCACCTGCTGTTACGGCCACCTTTAATCAGCGGCCACTCGTCATGAGCGGCCAGTTTCAATCCCGCCCGTTTAGTTTTTCACTATATTTTAACTGATTTAAGCGGCCACCTGTCTAACGCGGCCAGTGTTTTTAGGTCCCGTGGTTTCAACATGCCCGTTTTCAACGGCCATTTTGTCTGTTTTGTCACATGACTTCTGACTCTGACATGTGACCCTGTATCGAAAGAAGCCAAACTTCGACAGCTGATAATGAGTTAATGACAAACAATTGAGTGTGTAATTTGAAGTCTGCTGAGATTTAAAGAGATGAGATAATTGATTATAACACCTGTTTTGTGTTGTTTATATATCTACATGTAATTATATGTTACTAAATGGCCAGTCTTGCGCTTAACAGCTTAACATGTACAACAATTTGCCTATAATACGCACCTTTTTTTCTAGAAAATTTTTTTGAGAGTATTAAAGGGGTGCTATTATACACCCCAGTGGAATTTTGACACTTTTTACGAGGTTAAACATTGGCTATCGTAGTTCAGTACATAGCCTTTGTACGGAAACGCTACTTCTGATTGTTTACCAAATTTAATCAATTAAAATTATTGTTTGGGCGTATTTAGCTGAAAATGTTTTGCTCTTAATCCCTTGATAGATAAATTAAACTAAACGGCCATTTAAAATTAATATAAACTGTTTTTTCAGCAATCCGAGATGTGCATTCACCATCTCCGTGAACGGTGCCATTACAGATGCTATTAATAAATCTGTGCAATAGAGCCAAAATGAATATACTCGGGGTTTTTTTTTTCATTAATTTGAAACCTGAAATAAGAGGCCACCTGTCTTAAGCGACCAGTTTGTCATTGTCTCACAAGTGGCCGCTTAAAACAGGTGCGACTGTATTATAAAAATGGTATACACCATTGTATTGTGTAACAAAACTGATATCTGTTTGGTAACTATTTGGAACACAAATGCAAGATCATGTCAAATCAACTCATACTAACTGTAAACAGATTTTTTACTGGAATTAGAAGTCACCACAGGGGAATTATGAAATATAGGAAGGTGGCAAAAAGAGAGAGAGGTGACAATGCCAAAAATATAGTTACATCTTGAGTTGTATTTAATTCCATCATGATCAAGGGATTGAAGAACATTGCAAAAGGCTTTATGGATGAGCCAGCTCTTGGGTGTCAAGGAGGGCTCCAGAGCTAATGGTTCCCTGTTAATTATTCATAGGTTTTGTATCTGTTCCCCCAAAATAGCACATAGTATTTCATATTTGTATGATATATTCTCAACATGTGCATATTATTTAAGAAACTCGTTGTCTTCTGAGATTGTAGAGACAGCAGTTATGGGCTCAAACCAAGTTCATCCATATCCACCCTATTCTGTAGCAAGTTTTTTTTTTCTTTTTTTTTTTTAGTTTTTTTCTTTCAGTCATAAAATAAGATCATTTTGCCTGATTTCTTCATCTTAGCTGAGCTGAGATAAGTCTTCAGGCTCTTGGCATTGCATGCCACAGTTCTGGTTGTACCGGTAGATGTGTTTATAAACTCGTGCTATGTTGTTCTTTCAGCCACAAGGATCTGAGGGTGGAGAATCCGATTATGTAAGACAACTTTCTTGGTTTTTGTAATGTAATAAAAGTGTCAATATTGATTTTTGTCAGATTCTTTGTTTAATTTGCTGTCAGAAAATCATTGCAGAGATTCTATCTGATTAAAAATTTGTAAAAAGTATTAGCCAATTTTGAGTGTTTGAGTGTTGATATTTCAATTTTTGTTTTATTTTTAGATAAATGGAGAGCCAGCGTGGGAGTATGAAACCATTCCATTATTTAGGGTAGGTGTTGTAATCTGTAAAAGATGTTTGGTTAGTAGATCAAATAAGACAAACTCTTTTTAAACTGTATCTAGTTGATTTCTTTCTATAGATGTATTTATACCAGCTGATTGTAAAGAACAAAATATTTTTCTTCACATTTGCATAAGATTTGATATAAATTTGTACTAGTTCTGTTGATTTTGCTAGTCTCTCAATAGTAAGAATGATTTTTTTTAAAGACCTTCTACACATTGTACACAATTTCAGGGTCCTTTTGACCCCCCCCCCCCTCCCAATTGATTTGAGGTAACAAGGTCAAGGGTCAAATTACTCTGGACATCAGTTGGTAGACTAAGCTTTGTCCATTCAACATTTGAGAACCCTTTGCTTAACAGGGATCAACTTTTCCATTCTAACCCTTCAGTAAACAGGTACTCTCCAAGAAGTAGATGACCCCTCATTAATTTTGAGGTCTCAAGGTCAAAAGTAAAGGGTCAAACTACTCTGGATCTTGATTGATAGACAAAGTATTGTTCATTCAATTACTTAACCATTTGCTTGACAGGCAGAAAACTTAATAAACTTGTACTCCTTAAGAAGAAGGTGACCCCCATTGATTTTGAATAGACAAAATGTTGTTCATTCAATCAATTTATAATCCTTTGCTTAACAGACATCAACCTTGGTTCACTGGTACCCTTTATCACCAATCTCGCTTGAAAGTATACACTTCGGCCGATATAATGATGCATTGAGTGACGACACTATTTGATGTAACAGTTTAACAGGTCAAATCACAGGTCGCAGTTTGGTACCCGCCCACTCTTACGCGGTATTGATATTTTATTCATCAAGTGCCATTTGTGATGTTTAACTCTGTATCATCAGGACTGCAAAAACAAAACTAAAATCACTGCAATAGTTGACCAAGAGTTCTCACAATATTTTTATGGTGTAAACAAAAACACACTGTTGTCCATAGATATTTTAAACAGGTTCCCCATTTCATTTTTCAGCATTTCTTCATTGATAAATTCAGTCATTTTTAATGCATCAATTTAATATGAGGCAGTATTTCATTTGTTGTAGCTTATTCCAAAGAATTCACAACAGATACTGACAATAAATATTACATTAATTGCATTTTATTGAACTTCAATCGATCAATGGCACACTTACTTATTACAAGTGTGCATGTGTCTTCAAACGCACACAAAACTTGCAATTAACAGCGCAAACTTGTTTAATTTTGGACTGATCTGTGATTAACCTTATTTTGTAACTCACTCAGTCTATAGGAACATTAATTTGCCTCAATATTCAGCAGACAATATTTACTACTGAAGTTGACGCTTTACTTACCGCTGACTTTCTCTCAAACACGCTGTCTTCGGATTGCGAAATTCACGTGCGCATCGAGTCGCCATTTTACACAGTTTTATGTATATAAACAAACCACACTTCTTCATTTTACAGAGCGTATGACGATGTTTCAAAGATTTTCAGTACAGATTTATTGTAAATAAATAAGTGAAGACATATATATGCTGTTAAACGTCTAATGGATTTCACGGCGTGTCAACCCGTGGATCTACATTTTGCAGCAAGCTTTTTGTGAGGAAAAAATTAGCACTATTACAGTCTGTTCAACTTATGCGATACTTCACATATGGTACATTGTGAACGGTAACATAAAATATATTTGTTCACTGAACAGTTTCTGACAAATTTCTTCACAATAAACTGAGTAACATTATTCGATGAGTGAAGAACAACCTGTGACTATTAACTATAGTAAAACTCTGTTATAGCGAAGTCCTAGGAACCAATGGATTTAATTTGTTATATCCGTATAACGGTATAACGAAATTCGTAATAATAACTAAGCGAATTCACTATGTACATATTTTCTTTCACCAGACTACAATTTTTGCTAATTGACGCTTAGAATGAAAATACATTCTTTTAATACCTTTAATAATCGGATTGTGAATTGAAAAATTTATAAGAAAATAAATTCATTCAAATTAAATGGTAGTGCAACTTTTTTAAACTGTAAAGAAATTCGTTATAAAAGTGTTAAATTTCGTCATTTTTTACCTCCAGGGGTCTCAAAATTAGTTTGCTATATCCGTTAATTCGTTATATCCTAATTCGTTATAACCATGACAATTTGCAAAGATTTCTTAAGAATTTTACCGGGGACTCAAAAAAACTTCGCTATATCCAAGATTTCGCTATATCCGTGTTCGTACTAAACGAGTTTTACTGTATATGCACCCTTCCCTGCTTTTAGAGGACTTTTTCTTTGTTTTTTTTCACCAACATAATTTACACACCCCGTTTGTTCTCCAATTAACTCTGTAAATTTTAACTTGCGAGTACAACTTTATTATAAGTTTTCTTTCTCCGACATTTGTTTCCATGTGTTAGCATCATGTTCTCAACATGCATTTGATAAATGGGCAGGTCTATAAAAATGTGCCAATCAGAATTTTTGTTGCGAATTGAAATACTGATTAGAAAGTGTCGTCACCCTACACAATGCTATATCGGCGGAAGTGTAAACTATCGAGCGAGATTTGCGATAAAGATTAGATCACCTTTTATTTTTGGGGTCAAAGGTCAGGTGTTAAATTACTCTTTACAAATGAAGATGTCAGAGTTGATTTTTTGAGAACTCTTGCTTGAAAAACTTCAAGCTTATGATACACAGGTTCCCCTATTATAGATGATGAGGTCAAATCAAGGTTCAAACTGCCCCGGACTTGATTGATATTGTCCACTATGTTTCTTGTGACCTCTATGCTTGTCTGATCAGTTCCTTTTTAAAAAAGTTTAACCCTTTTCATTATTGTCACATGGGAGAGGGGGTGTCACAAACATAGCTCACATTTTAATTTATCACCATATTTGCTAAACTCCTTACCATGTCTTTCAGGGGAACACAGGGCTTGGGTTCAGCATTGCTGGAGGGGCAGACAATCCTCATATTGGGGACGACCCCAGCATCTTCATCACCAAGATCATCCCCGGGGGTGCCGCTGCTGAGGACGGGAGACTGAAGTAAGTGTATACATCGTCTAATAGGGAGTCTTACAGTGTTAGAGATATTGTGTGAGGAGACTGAAGTAAGTGTATGAACAGTTTTACAGGGAGTCTTACAGTGTTGGAGGATACCAGGGTAATTCTATTTGATTTGTTGAAGATGGTTTGGTCATGTCTGGATTATCTAGCTTGTTATGCAACAATAAACTGTTGGAGGACAAAAATTTCTATTGGTTACAATATATTAAAACATGTAAGTTTTTTACCCTGAATAGGAAAAATAATACAGGAATCTCATATTGTAACTATCTAATCTGCACATTTTTGTGTAGTGGGCTGTGTGACAAGATTGGATAATATAACAATGTAAGCAAATTTGGTCAGATGAAGAGAATCCAGATTCTGGAGAGAAATGTTATAGAATGTTAGAAATTTTGGACTAACCAAAAAAGGAATAAGTATTTGATACCAATGCTTATATGCTTGTACCTAAATAAAAAAAAAAGTGAGAGTACACTATTCGGAATATGTAGTCCCTTTTTTTAAAAATCACTTTTCTGTATCGATGTTTAGCATGCTATAGGGTTGATGAATTCTGTGATCAAAAGTACAGTGCATCATGCAAGAGAAGTGATGGTACTCTAAGCCTAGAACAGAGATCTGTGATGATAGAACATTCACAAAGCCATGATCCTACACAGATTCTCCGCAAGCCTGCACATCTTCGTGCTGCAAGCTCAGATACTAGATCAATGCACTTACTATCAAGTTAGGCCACCATTGATTAGTTTATTCCTTGAAACCTCATGTAACAGCAGGTCATAAAATGTCATATCTGATACCTCCAAGAATAACAAAAGATTCTGAGTTTTATGAAGTGAGAACATGTTAAACAGTGAGTGGGGACAGATCTTTGCTCCAAGCATTTTTTTTTTTTTTTTTGGTGGAGAGGGGGGTATTTTCGGTATGAAAATGATATGATATTGATGTCTCTGTCAATTGAGGAAACAGCCATGTTTTATTTCTTCCCTGCCTGTTTATGTTTGTGTGTTGACTTGATGAAAAATAAAATTTGACACTTGTATGAGTAGAACAACGTTAAATGATATGATGGAAACTCCAGTAATTCAGCACATTATAGGGTCATTTCATAACACTTAATATGCCAGAACAGGACTTCTTAATTTGTATGATGTTTAAACAAAGTTGTTTTTTTTTTTTTTTAAAAAACAGTAATAGCTACATCATTCATGTTTTGAAAAATAATTTATTCTCTGACCAAGCATATACGTTTTGGGACATGTAATGAATTTTTTAAAATCTTAAAATTATCAGAATAGCTAAGTAAACACATTTTAGATTTAAAATCAAAACAAATATGAATTTTAAATTTATACTTAGGTTGTAAAAAAAAAATTCAATCAAAAATTAACAAAAACCCATTCTCTTTCAAAAAAAAAAAGAAGAAAAAAGCCCCATTGTACATGGACACCTCCCCCTGCCCCCCTTTTCATTTTGGTGATCTTGTTCTCGTAATCCTCAGGGGAAATAAGACTGTTAAGACTTTTACAAACTCTCTATGATTGTAGTTTGTCCTTCTTTATTTTATCAAACATGATTCCAAGGCAAAGGTCTTTGATGTAAGAACTGTTTTTCTGGTGGTATAGATAACCTAATTAATGGACCACAAGGAGAGAAACTGGGGAGAATCAATAGGGGGTTCCGATCACACTGATAAGCATTAACTGTATTGGGTTTGGATGCACAGCCATTTAACTTGCTTTACAATTAGTTCATAAATCATATCTGTACATTAAAAAATTAAGCACCACTGTTGGGCTGCCTTTTCCTTGTTGAGCAGGGCAAGCAGCTTCATTGGCTGACGGGATAATTCTGCCCAAAATTGACATTGTGCGAGGACTATCCTGGTTTATGTATGATGTTGTCAAATGAATATCAACATATCTAAAGCTTTTTTTGTGGCGAATAAATCTATATTTTTCCTGCTTTCCAAAGCAGAAAAGTTAGTCTCCATTTACACAAGATAATTGATTGTGGATGAATTATTTAACAAATCCATTAACTAGGAGTACCATTCCCCAAAACTAGCCAATTGTCATCCCTTTCATCTTGTTGACTTTGGTTTGAAGCTGTGTTGACTCAGATTTCGGGTTTGGGAATTGCGAGCCTCTCCAGATTGCCATTGGCTCCTTACAATTTGGTGTCTAATTCTCTTGGAGTTTGACTACAACTTCGGAATCAGGAAATTCCAACCCGCATCAAGATTTCAGAGGATTCAGTCCTTTTAATGACTTCAATGTAAAGAAGTTGCAAATAATCAATGCTAATATCATCATCCATTTAACAGAGAAATTTAATTATCCACAGATATTCCTTGAGCATTTTTTTTTTTCAATTATAAAAAAAAAATATTCTCAGATTCGTTTTCTTTGTGTAAAGTATTTTTTTGGCCATGATTTTAGTGAATGAGAGCTAAATGATTATGTTTAAGATCCAAAAATTGATGTATTGTCAGTTTCCACGAAGTTTTGGGACATTTTACAGAACCAGAATGATAAATCAAGTGTGTTAAGGATGGCAATCATTTCCTTTATAAAGCCTGCTGAATATATTGAGAACGTATAATGAAAGCATCACTAAAGTTGCTCAATCTAGATGTTCGAGGACAGTTAGATGTTTTGAGGCTTTTCTTGGTTGTTCAGTTGGATTTTTTTGCTAAGTTGTCAGGAAGACATTTTTCTCCCTTGTTGTGAAGGGCAATCAGCGGTGTAGTTAAGTATTCAAGTGAAATGCCAGAAGAAAGTGTTTTGATGTGGATGCAGAACATGGTGTACCTTGTTATTTGCTATGGAGATCAATCTGTCTCTTGGTGACGATCTTCCTGCACCCAACGCGGTACTGCATCCAATGGCGTAATTATGATGTTCTGGTGGTGACAAACTGACTACTCCCAACAATCTTCAGAGACACTGATGCGTTTTACTTTTATGACCTAGCTACCAAAATCTGTAAAAACTCTGGTGCCAAGGCTGACCATAAACTCTCATTACTTTCAGTGGCATTTTTTCCTGCGAAGTGTAAGCCTGTCATTAGATGTAGATGCCTTGGTTGGGGAAGGTGTTAAAACAACAGAGATGGGTCGGATTTCTTCTCCATAAAAAAACGAAAGTGGCTGCTCTCGTTCACACTGATTGGTGTCATTTAATTGTTCAATGGCGGACTACAAAAGAGGTAGCCAAACGTAATGACGAGGGATTTGTTAGTTCTTATTAATTATTGAGAGCTCTTCTGCAGGCAAAGCAAAAACACAATAACTAATGCTTGTCAATCAAGCAGACTGCATGGATGCTCCCTCCCTTTGCAACCTAGTGGTTTCAAGAAAGGTTGAGGCCTAGTAATTTAAGTCAATAGACTGATATATATTAGGGACTTTGTGTAAAGTGAAAGGAGATTTATTGTCAACTGTATAGAAATTAATGGAATTATGCAACATAGGCAAAAATTTTTTATTATTTTGCGCTGTATGAATCTTGCTGTTCGTATCAATTGTGCAGAAATATAAAAAAGGGATATGAATTGATATTAATCAATGGAACATGCTGTGATGATTAAACGATAGAAGTGTCAAAGGACTTCCAGATTTTCCGGAGTTTGGAGGAAGTTTAGCGCAAACTGTCTCGTTCATGCTGTCGGGTGTTTGCCGTTTTCCTTAGTGATGTATCTGTGCAACTGACTCGTCATGAAACTGTTTCACCTGGAAATAGACGGAGGTACAGACTGATCGTTCTGTGATTTTTACCTGAATTTCTCGGGGACAGTATGTACATCTTTCCAGGAGATCAAATCTTTACCTGTAATAGTTCTGCTGAGCTGTATATTATACAGATGCACAGGTACACATCTCTTGTTGTCTGTCATTCTGGGAACTAAAATTGATGTTGTGAAGAGTTTATCATAAGTTAGTTCTCGACTTTGGTTGCATGTATTTTTTCTAAGATGATGGTGTTGACTGAAAAACACTATTTCTTTAACAAATAGATGATTGGTTGTTGAAAAAAAAATTAGATAGCTTATTTTTATATTTTCTATTCCATGAGGTGACAAACCATTTGATGAAAGGCCATTTTCCTAATGGCAGACCATTTGTTTTTCTAGAATAGTTTCCATTTTTGACATCATGGAAATGACTTTGCTTAAAGTAACTTTTTATTGGGAAATTTTTTTTCTCTCCAAGAACCAGTACTTATTATTATATTGATATAATATTATTTAAGGTTATCATGGTATTAAGTTATTGAATAAACTATTTGGGACCCCCACCCCGGAACCAGTACTTGTAAGGTAATCATATGTAATGGACTTGAATAGTATTTCAGACCTCCCAAGAACCAGTATGTGTTACCAGTATTATATTATTCATAGTTAGTAAATTAATCAACTTGATTTGTATTTCAGAATCAATGACATCATTGTGAAGGTCAATGAGGTCGATGTGTCAGAGGCCACACACTCTGAGGCAGTGGACGCTCTCAAACAGGCTGGTACCCGGGTAGTGCTGGTATGTACTGAATCGCTTTTGAGAACTCGAGTGTAATTACCTCCCCATATCAGTTCTCAGGTCAGATCAGTCTAAAATTGCTCCTCTGAGAAGTTCAGAACTGTTGTATTTTTATCTCTCTTTGTCAACCATTGGATCTGACCAACGCAGGTCTAGAATCAAACTCAAAAGAAAATCTTTGTTTTTACCCAGGATCTGAGAATTCTAATGCTTTGACACCCACCCACCCCTACCTTTGTCAACCCTTTGGTAAGAGGTAGAGAATCATAGAATCAAACTTTTGAGACAGAAAATCCTTGCTTTTACCTAGAATATACTTTCCTAGATTCACACAATCACTTTTTCCTCATTTTTGATGATGGTTGATTTTTAAAGGGATCTGAGTTATTGTTTTATATCTCTATTTTTGTCATTTGTGTCATAAACTTTTGAACCAGACAAAAAAAAAACCTGCTTCCTTGGTGGTCCTGTAGCTCACAGGTAAATTTTGGGTAAGGTTCTAGGTCATTGAGAAAGGTCAAGGTCAAAATGAATAATAACAAACACATGTGCGTTGCCTGTTGTTAGTGTTTTGACGTCCTCTCAGATAATATTAAGCTATGTTAACATCTATAGTTGAGAGGTATGAAAATGATGAGTTTTCATGACCCCCTCCTCCCATGGGGGGAAGAGGAGAGAGAGAGAGAGAGAGAGAGAAGTAAATAAAAGACCAAAATCGCAATACATCATTAAGTTCCAAGTTAACATATGAATTACTCGTTTTATCAAAATCAACTGACATTTACCGTAATAAGAGTATCTGGCATTTGTATGGATAGTCACAGAAATCATTATCTGTTGGGTTTCCTAAGTAGACCAAAAGGACCTTGCAATGAGCTCTCGGCACAAAGACAAATATCACACTTAATAATGCATCATGTTTTGGCAGCTATGCTTGGAAAATGACAAACAAGCTGATCTGCACTGAGTACACAATATCATCAGTACAACCAATATTTAAGTTGCTCTCAAGGTCAAATAAAAAAAATCAATTCGAAACACGGAGACAATTTCATTATCTTCATAATAGCAAATTATTGCTTTTTAAGTTAGTTTTTTTTAACTTATCAATTTTTGTAAGCAATAAAGAAGTTGAAAGTGACAATAAAACAGAAGACAAATGTCAATCTACCAATTCAGGCATTGCTATTATGAGAATGTGTTAAACCATGACTTAAATAAGAAAAACCCCCAAAACAACATTAACCAAAAAAAAAACCCTCTTTGGGTGGTGGTTTGAGGGAGGTTCTATGAATGATCAATAGTAAATATGAAGAGATGAGGTCATCTTATAATTGATACTGTGGATACTAATGAAATAAAAAACATATTGGAAGTTAACTCAATCTGCCACTGCTGTGAGAGAGGGACATGGGGCTTGGTGTGCAATTAAGTCGGGCCTGTTTTATTAAATTGTGCAATGTTAATGTCCTACCGGACTGTTATTGTAGGGGGTTCAATTCGTTGGTCTTTTCATTGAACCAACCAATAGTAATCAGCTTTGTAATTAACGGTGGTTACAGTCCTACAAAGTGTGTTTGGTACCTGCCTTATTTGGTGTACCGTACTAGTTCAGCTTGTCAGCTTCTAGGGTGTCTGCATCTTATGATGCACACGCATCTGTCACATATTTCATTACCGATATTTGATACTTAAAGAATAAATAAAGTACTTTCTGTTTTTTTGTCAACAGAGACTTAATCTTTTAAGGTATTTTTTTTCTCTTTTTTAAAACTTTTTTTTGTCTTATTGAGTTCGGACTTGAAATGTATTAATACATTACAGTTTGCTATTATTAGAATAGGGACATAGCCACTGTTTTATTTTAGGGGATAGATGAAGGATCAATTGTACTTCTATAGAACAAACTGTTTAAAATTGAGTTATATTTTATATTTTCAGCATGTGAAAAGGCTGAAAGCACCAACAGAGAATGTTTTAGAAATTCAACTAATTAAATCCAATAAAGGTAATTAATGTATGTTAATCGAAAAAAACCAAAATGTTTTAGGAAAATACACATGATATGTAAGATTTGATCTTTCATATTTTAAATCAGGTTAAATTCACCTCTATTTTATGTCAATTTCCATGTGCATCGGATAAAATTGTAAATCATTGTATACATGTATTTTCAGAATGCTTTCATCAGTACAAATGGTAATCATTCATTATCAGGCTTTCAGACTAAACGTATTTTAATGCAATGAAAAGTTAAATAACTAAGGGCTCTCACACCACACTGGGCAAGGGCTGTCAATTTTGAAAATATTAGCAACATTTTGGTAAATATTGGAAAAATAATTTTTTCGCAGGTTAAAGTTTTGTTAGTAACTTTATTATTATATGTCTTTCTAAATTAGGAAGGGGATGGTGGTTTTTTTTGGTTTTTTTGGGGGGGGGGGGGGGGGGGGAGTGGCAATTGGGGGCTAAATGAACACATTAAATTTGGTAAAAGGTGACTCGAAATTGGAACTCGAGAATGAAGCCTTCAACAACCACAGGCATGGACATTCTAGAGCCTTGTAAACACTACTCACTACCTAACCATTCTCTGCATGCTTCAACACTGCATGGTACTTTCTTGTCTTTACTACAGGCCTTGGATTCAGCATAGCAGGGGGTATCGGAAATCAACACATTCCAGGCGACAATGGTATATTTGTCACCAAAATCATTGAGGGAGGGGCTGCAGAACAGGACGGACGGCTAGCAGTGGGAGACAGGCTTATTGCTGTAAGTGGAATCAGAGGCACATTTAAAGTGGTAGTTATAAGGAGGCTGAATGGTCAATAAATCACCTGTCAAATCTACCTAAAATTTAGATGATTTTTAAGCCATAAACTGTCATTTAGTAAAGAAAAATTACTTATATTTTGGCTTTAAAATTTAAACATTTTCCTATAACTTATTCAAAGCTCTCCTTCTAAAGGAGATTGATATAGTTTAGAAATGGCCACAGCCATCCAGCCCTCTTAAAACAACATTAAGAGTTGCTTACCAAGATGAATACTAAACAAAAATATTTGTATTGAATCATGCAAAGTGTGTTTTAATAAATATGGTCCATTAAACAATCTGCTACAGGTGAATGAAGCCAACCTTGACAATGTGACACACGAGGAAGCTGTGGCTGCACTGAAGGCCACACAGGAGGTTGTGAACTTGACCATCGCCAAGCCATCCTACATACCAGACAATGTCAGTCAAGACCAGGGAACGCCCCCATGTAAGTCTCTCTACTCACCCCCTTACCCTGTAAGCTTCTTCACCCCCTGTAAGTGACAGTGCTCCCGTTATTCTCTCCACCACTCTCCAAGTTTTTCTGCCAGCTTTTAAGTCTCTACCCCTTGTAAGTTTTTCTCCCCCTGTAAGTTTCTTTTTATGCAAGTCTCTGTACCCCTGTAAGTTTGTCAACCACTCTGTAAATTTCTCCCCTTTCTGTAAGTCCCCCCATGTAAGTCTCTCCACTCCTGTAGGTCTCTCTCCCCTGTATGTCTCTCCACTTATGTATGTTTCTCCTGTAAGTCTCTCCAATCTTGCAAGTCTCCCCTATAAGTCTCTTTACCCCCTATAAGTTTCTCCTGTAAGTCTCTCTATCCCCTGTAAGTTTCTGTCCTCTGTAAGTTTTTCCACCCTCCTGTAAGTCTCTCCACCACCTTAAGTCTTTCTACTGTTCCTACAAGCCTTTTGAACATGGGCCCCACTGTTACCTCTGCCCCTCTTCATTTGCTCACCAACAACTTCCAAAAATATAGGTTTTGATACAAAATACAGTGTGAAATAAACCAGTGGCTCATTGTGTCACTTTGACTGACATCTATCTGCCTCAGTGCAGTTAATGCATAGAATTTTCATACAATATTTATTGAGTTCTCTAGAAACATATTAATTATAAATGCTGATAGGTTGGTAATTACCAGTCTAATGTAGTTTCATGAAATATGATCTATTTTCATTTTGATATGCTTGCCGTCCATTAATACAAAGTATCAAATGACTTTGATCTAAACCAATGGTAGCTCTTCCTTCCTCTGCATTTTTAAGTAAGCAATTTTTCCCTCCACCCCCGCAATGTACTTATTCTTTTATGGAAATGATATTGATAACAGACATGTTATTTAATTTTTCAGCTGCTAGAAAAGTAGAGAATGTTGCTGTGGTTGCGCCAACCTCAAGTCCAGATACTTTCATACGTTCAAGTCCAGATGTTTTCAGACGTTCAAGTCCAGACAGACCCACAAATGTTTCCCTGCATTCAGAGAATACCTACGCTAATGAGGACCCAGGGAGGTAGGACTTCTAACTGAATTAACAATCAGACTACTGCATTCAGGGAAATATTCACCCCCGTTTTATTTTCGCCCCTTTCACCCTCGTTGTCAGCAGGCGAATTTAAGACTGGGCAAATTCTAATGTCTCAAATTATTTCTCTATAAACTGTGTCTGGGCAAATTCAATACAGGGCGAAACTGTTTGCAAGTATGAAAGTGCGAAAATTACACGGGACGAAAATAACCCTGTATACAGTATCAAACATTACATGCAATATTTACTGCCAGTAGTCCTAATACACAGAGTGACAAAAGTCTCAACACAATGGGTTCACAGCCATTTCAATACACAAAATAACAAAATAGTCTCAACACACAAACTATTTAAAGTCTTAAAGTCTCTGCACACATACTCTATTAGTCTTTGTAGACAGACAAAGGTATCATTGCACAGATTGATAACAAATCACAGCACACAGACTAAAAATAGTCACAGCATACAGACTGACAATAGTCTCAGCACATAGACTGACAATAGTCACAGCACACAGAGAATAGTCTTGCACACAGACCGACAATAGTTAAGCACACAGACTGACAATAGTTGAGCACAGACTGACAATAGTTGAGCACACAGACTGACAATAGTCACAGCACACAGACTGACAATAGTCTAGCACACAGACCGACAATGGTCTCGGCACACAGACCGACAATAGTTACGGCACACAGAGTAACAGAAGTCACGGCACACAGACGTACAATAGTCATGGCACACAGATTGCCAATAGTCACAGGATACAGATTTTCAACTGTCTAAGCACACAAACATGCTGAGTGTTTACCAATTGGTGTAGAAGATTTGGTGGAGCAGACTAGAAAGACTAATGAGAGAGCCCAACAAAATGATACCCAAGGACACTAAAGCTCTATTGAGTATTAACCTGTTATCTTTATTTCTTGTCATTTTGTATCTGTACGTATTTTACAAGATCCATTGCAACAAAGTTTCTGACTTATTTTTTCACATTGATGAAAAGAAACGTGCAAGAATCATAATTTTGTACTGGTTATAATCATCTAGAATACATCTCTTGAAATCGAATGTTGAAAGTAACGGCTGTACAAACCATTTATTATATAAATTGTTCTTTGACTCTGGAAAATATCAGGATAAGTTCAGTATATAAAAGAGAAGAGAAAAGAGAAAAAAAATACAAGCTCTAATAGTTTATCTAATTTTCATGGCAAGAAAGACAACTCATGCAGTCTCATTAAACCTGGTGTACTATTAATAGTTGTTTCATCAGAGTTCAATGAATACTGAACTCTTCACACAATATCCTGTAGACAGGAAAAACTTAGGTGGCTTACAGAGTAACAGGATGTTGCTAGCTTTCTAGACCTGTTACATAACGTTGCCATCTCACAGTACACAAAGGTTACGTATTATAAATATGCACAGAAAAAATGGGCTCCAATATCCTCTACACCCAATTGTAGCTCACTCATTCTGATCTGATGTTTAATGTTATTTGGCTTATGATGTGAGTGATTACTTGGTTTCTTCCCCCCCTTGTTTGTGGAGAGTTGGGGGACAGGATGCCTTTACACCACAGGTAAACTGCCCAAATTGGTACTCAGTACAGCTTGGTATACTAAGACCTCGGAGCTTTCGGGTGTTTGAGCTGTTTTCTTCTGTAAACTATCAGAAATCTTTATAGATTTCATAATGCATATAGTTCTAAGCGATGAAGACCTTAAGGGGCTGACTCCAGTTGCTAGACTGACTTAGGCAGATTTCATATAATTGTGTTATAACTTTCATTGGTAATGTAGTCTTTGTATATTTTTGAGTTAGAAGCTGGGAATAAATTTAAGAACAAGTTTGTGATTTTTTGATCTGTACAAAAAAAACCCCAGTTGACCTTATGTCAGTCATTTAGAGCAGAATATGAAAATGATTTGAGTTTTTCTTTTGACAATTGAAAATAAAAATTTCCCTGTTGTTGACATTTGATCCCAGTCTCCTTGAACTACTACTGGTGTTACATTACATCTAATACAGCTACTGTGTCACTATTCTATGAGCCAAAGACCAGTAGTGACTCTATAGTGGCCGATCAAATTCCTATATCAGTTGAAGCTATCACAAACATGCTCTTGAAATCCTGAAGTAGACCATATAGGCCAGGAGATGAGTGGATGTTTTACCAGGCTCTGCTCATTCAGGCTCGGAGCTGGATCAATCTCACAGTAATTAACACTTACTACTATTTCTCTTTCAACTACTTATTTCTTTCTACTAATCGGGTGTATTCTGTGAGTTGCTCGTGTCTTATTGATATCACTTGCTGGAATCTGATCACTTTTTTCAGGATCAGTTCCTATTCCACTCACAATACCTACATTCAGTTACTATTACTCTCCCAGTAATTATACTTACTGCTATTTCTTTCTACTTATCAGGTGAATTCTGTGAGTTGTGTGTTTTATTGATATCTTGCTGGACACTGATCACTTTCTTCAGTATCAGTTACTAAATATAGCTTCAGATTCTCTCAACAGAACTCCTGACAATTACCTTTATCAATAATTTAGATGCTTCATAACCCAGCTTTGGTGCACTAGGAGTTTTGTGTTCTGTCAGATAAGAAATATATCCCTAGTTTCACTAGCTGGCAGCAAAATACTTTGAACATATTGATTACTTCATTGTTGGCTTTTTTCAAACATTCAGTTATCAGTTGTTTGCTGCATGTGGTGACCATTAGCTGGCTTTGATATAGGTGTCAGAATGCAGTAATCTGGGTGATGTATGACACATCCTGGAGAAGGCCAGCTCTCTCTCTCTCTCTCTCTCTCTCTCTCTCTCTCTCTCTCTCTCTCTCTCTCTCTCTTGCTAGATGACAGGAATAGGATTACCACTGTAACAGCTTCCAGGGTGTGACAATTGACAGAGCCAGACCGTAGCGCCATGGAGACAGATATCCACTGGTGACGGAATCCATTTATACATCCGCCTCTATCAGCCTCTATCAGTCCAGCCGACTCTTATTGATTTTGATTTGACATGCTTACAAGGCACTGACTTTACTGGGTTTTGAATCAGTCGATCAGTCTCAGTCAGATTGAGTTTCCATTTGTGTGACACATTTATCTCTCACTTCTGACCACTGTTATCTGTATACAGTTTTACTGCATTCCACATTCAGGGTTTGGTTGATTTGAATTTGATCATTTATATAATAAAAGAAGAAGTGCATCTATAATTTTTAAAAAAGAATTTTTTTTAAAAATAAACTTAATACAAGCACCATATGGTCACTAGAACTGCATGGTTTCTTTTGGAATTGTGCATTTATATGCAAGGTAAAATGTGTATTTTTAGATAATTTAAAAATAAAATGCCCCACAATTTAAAACATCTTAAAATATTCCACCATCCAATACATATTTAAATAGTTTTCAATCCATTATTTTTGTATAACGGTAATGTGTCACCATATATCATGTAATTTGACATGCATTTTTCCCCATAAATGTTACAAAAGCATTTTTGAGATGGTCCCTGTTTTTTTTTTAATTATGTAAATGTCGGTAAGAGTGTGTGCACTTTTTTATTGTTATTGTATATGCCCATTTACTGGGAAGTGGTTGTGCACATGAGTCAAGATAAGGATCAGTGTTCTCCAACCATGAAATGGCTGTGAGAAATTGTAAACAAATGAATTTATTCATTGAAATTTAAATCCTTTCTCCTTTGTGGAGCCCCATTTCAAGCTTTTGCCTGATAAAGAAAACCACTTGAATGGGAACTGTATTGATCTAAGCTGTGCAGTGTAGACACTTAATCTTAGGGTGCCATATAACAAGGACTGTGTTTAATTTAAATCTTCAGAATTAAGCATTGTTGTCTGAGCTGGTATTTAGGTCAGCTAACAGTGGCCGCCTTGTAAATAAACTGGACAGATAAACTGTTCGGCTGCATCTCTTACTCCACAGAATATTTGTGTTTTGTTAACCTTGCCAGAGTCGAAGGATGTGATGTCTTGGTCAGCAGAGCGTTTGAAGTCATGGAATACATCACATTCCTAATGATATGTAAAAGGATGTTCTACATTTAAAAAGATTCATCTGTGTGAAGCTAGTTTTACGGTGGGAAAGTAGTGACATAGAAGGATTTGTGCCAAGTGAATTTTCAAACATGGGAGAACTGAGCGCCAAGTGAATTTGTGCCTATTTAGTTTCGGAATGTTGAAGCAGAAAGGACAGCGTAAAGACCCGTATTTCTATGATCCTCACATCAGCAGGTAGGCATGGGGGATGGCATTTGAGGGGAGTAAATAAGACATGGCCGAAATTACCCCCATTTAAGAGTGAACTAATTCATGAACTATGCTAATTAATGCACACAAAGAGAGGGTATATTCTTATAAGGTTTTGTTGTCTGCAGCATGTTAAGGAACTAGAGAGAGAGTTATATATAAATTAACCTAGATCATAACATTGGGAATTTAGAAGTCAGCTTGTGTATAGGAACATGGAAACAGATGGTATATATAGATGTTTATTACTGCAAGTTGTTTGAAGTTAAAGGAACTGAAAGTAGCAGATTGTGGGAATTTAGTGTAATTTAGCAGGAGAGAGGTCATCAGATACTTGACATGGATATAGATCTTGAAGCAAAGCAGAGGGTTGTATTTGTTTGAGTGTTTAGCGTATAAGGGCCTGTTTTGGGTTCAATTTTAGTTTTTCTAAATCAAGACCAGGCCGTAAATTATATAGTAACTGTGTTTCTTTTTCAATATTTTGAGGTCAACTGTTGCCTCTGGGGTCCATAAATATGTTTATACCATATCTACATCAAAGAGTGGATGTGTCAGTAAAATAACAATACACAGTGAAGTGACACTTACAAAGCCTAGCCGTCTGTCATCATTTACTGGCAAGATTCTTTCCAATAAGGAAGTCATCTTGTCATCTTTACTATTGCTTACAATTTTTTTCAACAGACCTGTTAATATATAAAGACTTTCAACTATTTCTATTTGGCTGAATGCTTCATGTTAAATAAAGGGAAAACCGTTTGAGAGTACTAGACTATTTTGGTTGCGTGATAATGTAATTTACATTGATCATTGTAAAACTGTTTTGGCCGTTATCCACTCATCAGCCAATGGGAGTATTACTTATTGATGAGTGTATTCTCTGTGGAGCTATGTCTATTACCAGCTCGCAACACCTCACTGTGCCAGGGCTGTATATACTCTGACTGTGATGCTCTGATAATGACCCAGTCCTGAAAATACCAAAAAGATGGCACACAATAGTTAAAAGGTGGTTCCAGATACCCAAAGGTGGTACCCAAAACCCAGGGGTAGTCCCGTCCTGTGTATCAGTTCCTATGTTGATAGCACAAGTTCCTGACAGAGCAAGGCACAATGTTGGTTATGTGTAATTGGTACATTATGTATTACGGAATGGAATTGAATTAAACAGGAAAAATGTGAGGAAATTGTTATTGTGATGGTTTTATTTGGAGCATTTTTCATCATTTCCTGCATTGTTTTTTTTTTTTTTCATTCATAGTGGTACTTTAGGAAAAACAATGAATTGAAAAATATCTGTCTCTTGTCCATGTTGTCATAAGAAAACATAGAATTGGGTTTTTGTTTAATAGTCTTGTATATTAGTCCTCCACATGTAGGTTTAGAAATGGCCTTGCTAATAAATGGTAGTCTTTGTTGTTGTATGAGTGTTGTGTAAACTGCAGCTATATATGTGGTTATTTTGTGTAGATGTAGTGTAAGGGCACTGAATTTTTGTCCTGTACATTTACATATAAGTAAGAACAACTTGAGAACTTAAACCACTTGAACTGATGCTAATAAGTTGTACACAGGGATGCATAAATTAGGTGGAGTTCACAGGCAAGTTTAGGTCAAGTACTTAACCTGTGTTGAATCAATCTTAAACACTCTGCTGATATTTGTAATCTTACAATCTTAACATTCGCCTGATAATGGCCCATTTCTTTTTGGCAGATGACTTCAATTTAAAGACTGAAGTTGCTTCTCCCATTTTAACCAATTAGACATTTGAAGAAACCCCCTGGTGTGTTTTCACCCAGTTTTTCTCACACCCCTGAGATCCCTTGATCCCCCCACCTGTCTGTGTACAGAAGCTGTGGGTCAGTGACTTGGAGTGTTATTCTGGTTCCATTGCTTTGATGCTGACTGATCTCCCTCAATCTGCTCATGTAAACTACTCTGTATCAGAGAAATCTGAAATGTCTAGAAGAAGCCCTTAATTAATGAGTCACCTACTTCCCAGAAAGTGCAGGACGGGGGAGGAGGCTGCACTAAAGTTTACATCAACCCTCCCAGCTAACGCTACTTGTTGCTCCCACCGAACAAGTTGTTAGCTGAGGAAGCACATGAAAAGTGCTGTGTTAGATGTAGTACTGTACACAAGCGTGTTGCTACAACTTCTCAGCTGTAGTTTTGTTTTCATTCATTCTCCACAAGAAACTCCTGTTAGAAAGGTTTGGGTTGTGAGTGTAATGCGAGATCTTTGGGAGCGATTTCCCGGAGAGATGTGTTGTATCACAGAACGCATGTTGTTCCCCTAGATAGGGAATCATGTAAAGTCAGAGGTTCATAAAGAACCCAAAAACAAGTCCAATGCACACAGCAGCATCACGTTTTATTTATATTTATTTTGGTGAAAAGTCATCTGAATTGTATTTCTTTATTTTTCAGGGATCCCAGGAAAATAATTCTGAAGAAAGGGTCAACTGGTCTTGGCTTCAACATCGTTGGAGGGGAGAATGGGGAGGGAATATTTGTGTCCTTCATCCTGGCTGGAGCACCAGCGGACCTTAGCGGGGAGCTACGGAGGGGCGACCAGATCTTGTCTGTAGGTCATCCCCATTGCACCCCACAGGGCTGGCCGAAATTTAGATTGAAAATAAAATGGCCCAGTTCTGTGGTGTTAAATAACATTTATTTACAGCAAATGCATAAGGAATTCAAAAACAACTTTTGAAATAAGACACAGTAACTGGTTGTGATTTAAATGCAATTTTATCATGGCAGTGCGAATCATTTAATGCGCAGGAAAGCATTTCTCAGTGGAACATTTCAAATTATTATTCTTTGGCAATTTTATGAATGTGTAAAGCTGTATTGAAATATGCAGTTTAGATAAGATTCACATGATCATGACAGTTTTTTCAAATAAAATGATAATCGTGTATTTGGAAATGATAAATGAGTTTCACAGGTGTTGCTTCAAAACAAATATATATATCGATGAATTCTACATTTATATTTTGCTTTAGTTGACTGTTTGACTTGTATTCATTGGTTGACAGTTTATACTATCTCTTTGGTTGACTGTTAAAATTATCTGTCAGTAGTTGACAGTTTAAGCTGTCAGTCAGTAACTGACTTAAGGCCATCTGTGAATTGTTGACAGTTAAGGCTATCTGTCAGTGGTTGACTGTTTAGGCTATCTGTCAGTCATTATTGACTGTTTAATAGACTGTCTGTAGTTGGCAGTTTAGGCTGTTTGGACTGTGTATTAGGTGTGTGTATCGGTCAGTTGTTTACTGTTTGGGCTGTGTTTTAGGTGAATGGGAAGGATCTAGTCCTGGCCACCCATGAGGAGGCAGCAGGTGCCCTGAAGACTGCCGGAGACACGGTGGAACTGGTGGTCCAATACAGACCTGATGGTAATCTGTTTCCTAGGGTCTCAATAACAGTTTAGAAACTATCCCACTGAATACTTTAAGTACAGTCAAACAGATAATGTGAATCTCTGAAGAATACTACAGATTTCATTCCTATATTCATTGACTATTACCTTGAATACTAAAAAACACAGCTCAACAGATTATGTGAAAATATGAAGTCAAATGAAGAATACTACAGATTTCATTCCTTCATTTATTGAACACTATTTGTAAAAATGCAGAATATTTAGAATGCTCATAATGTTGCTTGAATTTGCTGTACACACTGAAATGAATTATTCACACATTCACACATTATATGACCATTTGTAGAATACAACAGATTTGAGGCCAAAATTCAGGATCTGCGGGAACAGATGATGAATACAAGCACAGGCAGTTTACGCACCACCCAAAAGAGGACTCTATATGTCAGGTAAGGTCAAAAGGTCAGCTCTAGTAGTATTGATTTAAATTGGAGATGGATAGCTGACCGCTTTTAATTTCTACATTCACAGCTACCTGTATGTCCACATTGAAAACAATACATAAGACATTAGTATAACTGAGTAACCCTTAGTAAATTGAGTCAATTTTTATTACAGAGCATTGTTCGATTATGAACCGACAAAAGACAGTGGTTTGCCCAGTAAAGGCTTAGCCTTTAAGTATGGGGATATTCTTCACGTAACAAACGCAAGCGACGATGAATGGTGGCAGGCTCGATATGTGACGCCCGACGGGGAGGAGGAGGGAATGGGAATCATTCCAAGCAAAAAACGGTATGAATGGGTCACAATGTCAAGTTTTGTAATGGGGTCACTAATCTTCATTGTATTCCATGATTTCTCTGTGTTGTACCATACTTCTCACAATATAGTTTGTGGTTTTGTACCTAGGAAAAATAGTGTTCTAAAGTTTAACAAGGCCAGTCATCTTAAAAAGTTTCTGTTCATTGTCAAACCTTGAGATTTGACTTCTTTGGATTTTTTTTTTTTAATATGGCTGCTCCATTTTTTCTATCAAGAACGAAAGTTTGATATCATGATGTTTTATTATATCGTTACAGGGTAGACCGAAAAGAAAGGGCAAGGTTAAAAAATGTCAAATTTACTGGGAAAACAAGTGAAAAGGTAAAGCATATTTATATTCAGAGCATAGAATTACAACTATCATCAAACTATCTCCATGTGATTACAGTTATCATTAAATGATTGAATGCATACTCCACAACTTTTTGGCTTCTGTATATGTTGCTTCCGTTTAAAGAGGAAAAAATTGCATGTACATGCTTCTTCCATTTTTTGCTCACAGACAAATGGAAATGTGCAACATATGAATTCAAATGAGAAGAAAAAGAAGAATTTTTCATTCTCCAAACGGTTCCCCTTCATGAAGAGCAAGGACCATGCAGTTGGTGAAGATATCAGTGCTGATGAGCGTAAGTAATTTCCGGTAACTGTAGGGTAGCAAATGCATGTCTGGGGTCCTCTTGGTCCTCCCAAATATTTGAAGATTTTTATCCCAGTGTTAAACCATGATAGAATTAAAGTCAATATAGAAGACCTTTTAGTTTATAACAGATTTTTTTCCTCCCTCTTTCTAGTGATGATCAGAAAAATGTAGAGATTATTATAGATGGTTTTTGCAGTGACAGTAATTTTGTTTCTCTGTTGTTTCTTTGTAGCTGAAGGTAATTTTTGTGTAGTCACTGTTCTCTTGCTTTGCTTCTGTAAAACATTCTGCCTTTTGTAATATCAGTGTTGAGTAGACATGTAAAATGTACTCAAGTCAACTGACTATTTCCAGATCTCTGGTGCATTTTACATTACTGTTGTGAATTTTTTGCTATTTTGAGTCATTTCCTGATCTGTATCAGGAAATCTATGTTGAACTTTAATCTACTGTAAAATCATTGATGTTATTTTTTTTAAGTGGTGTCCTTTTTAAATCCACTTTTCATGTTTTTCTTTTGAACTCTTCAAAAATTATACATGTATGAAAGAAAGTAACATTATATTGAACAAAACACAAATTAATGATTATGAAAACAAAACTAATATACCACATCAATGATTTTGTAGTAGCTGTGTTAGCTTCTGTAGGTTTGTCTTTGATAAAACTATGCTACACTCAGTAAAACTGCTATTCGGATGATAAGCACTAACCATACAAGTATTAGTGTCTGCTACATAAGTATGGGAAACTATGATGATAAGCACTAACCATTCAACAATCATTTTCTCTTACATGAGTATGGGGAACTCATATGATAATAACTTAACTCGTGTTACAATGGGGAATTGGATGATGAGCACTAACCATAATTCAATCGGTATGGTGCAATGGAAAATACCACTTACCTCATGTTATTTGACTATATTTAAACTGCAGAGAACATACTGGGGAGTATTATTTTATGTTTTAGGCTAGAAATCATCATTTTATATTTTCTCAATTATCTACCTTGCACATTTAGAATACTTTGACATTTTATCATTATTTCCGAGATGTACAAAAGTTTGACAATTTTTTTTTTAAAGATTCAAAAGGTTGATGTTAGCAATTAAAGTCTTCAAGTCCTTGATATTTTTATCTTGTAAGCAAAAAGCTCTTGTGGAAGGAAATAACTCTTAATTAATCAGTAAGCCACACACACACACACACAGTAGCGATAAACGAAGAAAGATCAAAACCCTGCACTGAACTGTTACACTCATTTCATCCATTGATTCAAGCTTTTTACTCGCTCAAACTAGATTTTATAATATATGTGTCTGTAGATCTCCATCATATATAATAGATGATAACCATTACATGTATTAATTTAAGTTTTCTTTTGTATTTGAATTGATAGTTTTCATTAATAATAAGTTTGTGAATTTTTTCAAGCATTAATTTGGTTTCAATGCTGCCTAGCAACCATGTGTTGCCAGGTACCGGTAACCTGCATGCTATTTATGTCGTTGTGTAATATTGTGCATGGAGTGTTGACCCTAGTTTGATTTTGTTCTCAGGTGGTGCTGACAGTGAGGCTAGCTATCGTAAGTACAACAGTTGTCTGTATTAATGTCTGTCTGTTAACAGCCATTTGTAAAATAAATCTACAACCAACGTTCTGCAGATAAATATGACTGATAAAAAAAAAGTCTGTTTCAAAATCATTTCTATCTTAAGGCTAAATACTGTATACAGGGAAATTTTGTGTCTGTTTAGTTTTCATTCCATTTGCTGTAATTGGCAGTGGGCATATTCAAAACATATCTAGTTTAGAATTGTGGGTAATTTCTTTCAAAATGGGGATACCAGCTGGTCACAATTTCACTTGTGTGAAATTTTTAGCTCATGTATTATTGTTAGCAGGTACCTCCTGATTGCAGCAGTATATGCTGTTGGAAATTTTCTTCTATTTCTAGACACTAAAATATGAAGAAAAAAAATTGTTATAAGTAGCAAATTTCAAATTGCAAATGCTTTGAACAAATTTATGTTTAAAGAGGGAAAAAATAATCCTGTATACTGTATACGTTTACTAATAACGCCATCAAAACAACATTATGTATGTAAATCATTTATGTCAATAATTTATTTCATTAGGTGGTGATGAACCAATCCTTTCCTATGAATCTGTTGTACAACAGGAATGTAAGTAACTTTAACCAACCAATGCAGTTACTCTCTGAATTGAAGCCATTGTCTATCAGATAAATGACCTGATTTTCCTTGTGTTTGTAGTAAAGTACACCCGACCGGTCATCATCTTGGGACCGCTGAAGGACAGAATCAATGATGACCTCATCTCAGAATTCCCAGACAAATTTGGAAGTTGTGTCCCTCGTATGTATTAAAAATTCTTAAGGTTCTCCCATCCTCAGCCCACTTAATTTTAAAGTACTGTCATCATCCTGAAGACGTTATCCATTCAACATTGATTGAGATGAAGGAAAAAGAATACTATACTTTTTCCAACATAAAAGCCACATCTATGATATAAGCAGTTAATTTTCCGATATTTAAGAGTAATGGAACAGTACTGAGAATTAGACATCATTATATACTAAAAACCTCATAATCAAATTCTAAGGAAAATATTAATGACTTTTGAGCATTGTTTAATGTTTGAAAAATTGAGTTAAGGTTTTGTTGCAAATTTCTATCGTAGATACAACACGACCCAGGAGGGACTATGAGGTGGATGGCAGAGACTACCACTTTGTGGACTCGCGGGAACAAATGGAGCGTGACATCCAGAATCACCTGTTCATTGAAGCAGGACAGTACAATGAGAACTTGTACGGAACCAGTGTAGCTTCTGTCAAAGAAGTCGCAGAGAAGGTAGGCGGAAAAGCGAGCTGGTGTTAAGTAGAATTGTTGCCTGACGTCACTGTGTCTGTCATATATTAGATTTAAATGTTACATGATCTGCACCAGTTCAGACAATGGGAGCTAGCATTACACTGCATTGATATTTTTGAATGCAATACTGTTATATCCTGTGTTCCTATGTTCATCCTTCAAAATTTAAAAAAAACAAAACAAAGATGGAAAATTTAACATGGAATATAATAATCCAGAATTGGCAAGTATTTTCAAGAAATATGAGGTGCAGATTATGCACATGTGCAATTGCATCACATTGACCATACAGATTGAAATACAGATAGTCCAATTTGGTCGTTAGAGTGTAGTCATTTAATACAATAATTTTATTTTTTGACTTTTCAAAAAATGCTCAAAGTTTTTGCAAATTTTTAAAAGGTACTCCATGCTAAGACTGGAGTTAATCTGTTTCAACTAGCAAGTTCTTTGCAAAGCTATTACTTGTACCAAATTATGGTGATAAATGTTAACTTTTTCTCATTTTTATTTAAGGGAAAGCACTGTATCCTTGATGTGAGTGGCAATGCCATTAAGAGGTTACAAGTGGCTGGACTGTACCCCGTTGCCATACTTATCAAACCAAAGTCCATAGAATCTATTATGTAAGTACTGCAACAAAAACCGCTCATACTTGTATGTTAGAGTCGCTCATCTTTTGCATGCTTAGATTCTGTGAGCTGTAAGAACTGAAGAAGAATTATTTTTTTTAAAGTGTTCCATTGGCTCTCAATTCATATAAAACAGTTGTGTAGGAATTTCATTTTATAAAAAAATATAGAGTCAAAATTGAAGATATATACATATTTTCAACAGGAAAGAAAATATTTGGTATGACAGTTTATTTCTCTCACTTTTGAACCTTTGTTTGGAGTGATACTTTTAACACACTGTAAAACTCTTTCCAAATCATGAGTAAAGCTTTTAAAAAAGTATTTTAAAAAATCCATTGTTCAGTGGTATATTTCATACCACTAGGCCTTAGAAACCAAATTGATATACTTTGGTACATGTACATGATGCATTTACCTTTAAATACCAACTTCTTTCACGACTTTTCAAGTTCAAATTTTGTTACAGCAGATCTTAGAAATGTTTTAAATGTTAAAGCATCTTTGGTATTCAATCTGATTTGCTTACTCTCATAGCACCCCATTTTGATACACAGTATGATATTTTTCTAAATACATTTTATCCCATACAAAATATTCAGTGTATATGTCCCATGTGTTCTCTAAACATCCATGAAATTAATATGCCTTTAACATTTGTATTAACGTCAGTCCATTTGTATCAATGTGATCATAGGTAAACCATTATCCAACAGCGACAAAAGCTGACATGATGGTTATAGCTTCATGTAACACTGTTGGTTCTTTAAATATTCACTTCTAGAAAAAGAGCAAAATGGCTTAACATGTTGTGTTAGCATTAGATGTTAAGAAAATTTCTGAATTGACATATATTTTTCTGGTTAATGAACAACAAATTGTAGAAATTAGATTACCTTTGTAAATGTCAGAGTTTTTGTGGCTTACATGGCTGTGACTTGGTATGGGTGTTGCATGAAGATTGAGCTTCATTCATTAATATGTATTTCTTAACATGGTCTGGACGGAGATTTATTTGGATGATGTTTCTTATGCTTTTATATATCCTTTTATTGACTTTCTCTCTCCCTCTTTTTCTCACTTGTGAGTGTCTTTTTATGCCATTATTGATTAAATTGGACTTATATTTCAGGGATATGAACAAGAGAATAACAGAAGAACAAGCAAGGTTGACATATGAAAGAACCATGAAACTGGAGCAAGAGTTTGGAGAATACTTTACTGGTAAATTACATTGTCATGCATGCTCAGACGACATCCTCTTATTTTTGTTCTTTTTATTCACAGTCATTTTTATATAGCAGATTACTTTTGTAGCAAATTACACAGATATTATGTCAGTGATTGTGTGCTGTAAAAATACACCATTTTTGAAAAATTTGCAACACATGGAAAAATGCCCCAGATACATGTATACAGGTTAAGATAAGAATTACATCAGCTTGGTGAAGGCTACAGTGTACTTATTATTTGACTTGCAAATTGTAAAGTCAGGGATAAGGGAAAATATTTTATAATTAACTTATTAATTATATCATCTTTGTCAGGGCTACTTAATATTTATTACAAGTAAATTACATTATGTTGGGGTTAAGGCTACATTTTGTAGTGCTGTAAGTTAATTCTACAAAATAGCCCAAAAACAGAAAAATTTTAAAAATAGAAGTACTTGTATGCCATGTTTTGAGAGCAGTGGTTTCTTTTTCAGCTGTTGTGCAGGGGGATACGGCAAACGAGATCTATGCAAAGGTGAAGGAAGTGATCCGCGACCAGTCTGGTCCCACCATCTGGGTACCAGCCAAGGAGAAGTTATGAGCGGTCAAGCGGGTCATCGAGTGGATACTGTTGCAGATCAGCCCTTGCTCAGTGATAGTCTAACTGCCATTGAACGGTGACATTCTTACCAAATCGTGTGTGACGAAGCAGGCCAAGGGGAACTTATCTACAAACCTGGGCAGGCAATAGATTTATTTATTGGAGTTTATGTTTTTTACTGTGAATGTATCATTATTTTTTCATCTTCGATCATGCATTTCACTTGTGTGACTTTGTTCATGTGCGATTAGGTCAGAGTGGACATTGATTGTATGGAAACGAAAGCCAAATGTTTTTTAAAAGGTCTTATTCGAAATAATCAAAAGGGTTGAACAAGCAAATTTTGGGTGATTAATTAAATAATCAGGTATATAAGGAAAGATATTGCAGGAGTTTAATCAAGTATTGATTGATACTGAATTTTAACAGTGTTGATAATCAAGTGTTGCCAATTGTGATAGATTTGTGTATATATATACATATTATGATAGGAAGATTGATTATTGAATAATACCTTGGAGAATTTTAATATTGTAATATATATAAAGTGATTTTATGGTGAAGATGTTCATGTTACCCCCGTTGATTTAGACATATTTTACTGACAACATTTTATATGTACCGTAACACTGACCATGATACAGTATATGTGTACTCTGTGTTAGCTTCCAGTGTTATCAGCTGTACAGTACCCAGCCCTGTCGAGGCGAGCTTTTTGTAACTGATTATAATAGACGGTTATTGAAATCAACATTCCCTAAGTATTCCAAGGTAGACCACAATCCTCTGTACAAAGGCTATTGTTTTTTAATGTAGCAGCTTTTGAATTATCTGTTATTTCGAATGATTTTAAAGCATTGTTGTATCTATTGTTGGGAGTAGGGGGATGAACTATAATCAAAGTGCTAGGGGTGTTTATGTACGAGAAGAGCAAAGCTATTAATTCTTTTTTT
This sequence comes from Magallana hongkongensis, assembly GCA_016163765.1. Lineage (NCBI taxonomy): Eukaryota > Metazoa > Mollusca > Bivalvia > Ostreida > Ostreidae > Magallana > Magallana hongkongensis. The sequence goes on from WFKH01010211.1 coordinate 31,611,037, forward strand.
TCTAAACAAATCAATGTACGTTTGCACATATCTTGGGCATTTAATGTCGAGAGACCACTCAGAGCCCTGTTGTTATTTTTTTTTTTCTTTCTCCCTTTTTTTTTGTCTTTTTTTAATTTCATAGCTTCATTTTTCTACCTCGCTTGCCTCCCTCCACCAAATGATGGTCAGATCTTGGTCATCCAAATGTTTGTTGTGGATTCTAAAAGGGGGAGGGGGTTATATTAAAATAAAAATTTCCCAGTCCCAAACACACCTCTTATATAAAGTTATGGGCCGGGGTTTTATGTTATCCTGTTACGATTAGAACTGCACTGGGAATATTATAACCCTTGTTTCTTTTTATAGCTATCCTGTAACCTATGTATTCCTTTTAGCAGCTGGCTGCCATATTGTTAAAAGGGGGGAATATTCTGAAATACTGAAACAGTTTTCTAGTTGTCCATATTCTTGTTTTAGACTAGACTAGGGTTTAAAATATATTTCAATTTAGTAAAATACACCATATTTGGAAGAATATTTGAGTGAATATTTTGTCTTGCCATTAGGATCTGTCTATGTTGTAAAATCATTCATTTTCCCATTGGTGAGATCGCAGTATTCTACAAGTGTCTGACAAGTTTTATCAAAAAAAGTCTGTTGTCGTCATCATCCATAACTCCAAACTTCTGCTGTTGGTCATTTTTTTTATGTACATTGATCTATATCATGCTCTCATTATGAAACATTTTGATCACATTTAGATGTAGATTGGTTTTCTCAATTTTTCAAAATAAATTTATCATAACTTATATTAATTTATAATAGCACATATTGTTCTCCTCAATGAACTTTGGATTCCTTTTTAACTTAAATCACATAAATTCCTCAAAAGATCAGTGAATCTAATGAGGTTTTCTGAAGAAAGATAGTAAGGAGTAGACATTATATTGTGTATTTCAAAAGTCGCATATCTGGAACTGATATTTGGATTTATTGTAACTTGACAGGAAATTTAGCCTTTTTGATAGAATAAGCAATGCACCCTCCAAGTTTATCTACTGTCTTGTTTTTTGGTTTTTTTTTACTTGTAAACAAACAAATCTGTATTTTATTTTTTACAAGATATGAAGATTTGCTTGCTTTCCATTGTGCATGTATATTTGATAAATTGATAATAGACAATATGCTTGTCAATTGATAAGATTGACTTAATTCAGGAGTCATTTACCAAGGAAAAATAGTATATCATTAATATAAATTAAAAAAAAAATACTTGTTAAAAAAACAGAGTTTGTCATTCTTTCATGGCAGGTAACTAGGAGGCCATTGTACTTGTGCATGGCCTTCAACTTGAGTTGTCCATAAAATGGAGTAATAAACTGATGTGATGAAAATGCCCTCTCTTGGATGTAGGAATACATTTCCTCACATTAGTAACAGCTGCTGATTTCCTGATGAATTGTACATGAATTTTGTTGTGAACACCAGTTGACGGTTTCATGGTTTTTTAGGAGGAAAGTTGGAAACAGTTTTGTCAAATCATGTACATAGAACCATTTTAACAAGAGCTTGGACTTTGGGTAGTTGTGTCAAACAGCAATATGACGTAAATCTGTCTATTTCATTGCTGGCCACTTGCACATTACATGGCTCTTTGAAATCAACAAGATTTGTCTTGCCTTTGAGCTAAGACTACACAATCTATGCATATATCAATTGAAACCAGCGTCATTTTTAACTTGTTTTGATGCAAGAAATAGATACATGTAGTTACGTCCTACGGAAAGTCCAAGGTCATGTAAAAATGGTTCTATTTGTCACTTGTACACACAAAACAAATATGTGTACACCTGCAAACATCCAAAGCATCAAGCTTTGCAGGAGATTAAATTCAAAAGCTTTTGTGTATGAAAGGAAATCGGTTACATTCGACATGCAATTTATGGATGTAGAGATATTAAGTAGAGATGTTGAGGTGGGCGGTCATACTTCCCATCTCAAATTAAAGGGAATATAAAATTATATTGTTTTTGCCAATTTTGGATTGAAATAAAATTGATAAGATGGAAAAGTTTGTACATCAGTTTGCTTTTAATCAGATCAAAAGTGTTGCACTAATGAAGCAATAGAAGAATTTTTGCAAATAAAACCATTTACCCCTTCTAAATTCACCAATACAGATAACTCTGTAGTGATATATGCATAAACATGTCCTGATACCAGTTGAAAGTGACTTCATTCAATGGGAATTTATGAAAGAACATTATACAAAAATGCATGCTGTTTTCTTATTTGGAAAACAAAATAACCTTGTCTGGAATTTAGAGGCATCAAACTAATAGCCATCTAATGATTCAGGAATTTTATTGATTAAACACTGCCCATCATTTATAGTATCTGCATGATTTAACTCTAGTTATAAGAACAGCATAAATTAGTATGTTTTATATTTCTTGGATACGGTGAACTGCCAGTTAGCTACTTTAGCAAGAGTAAAACCAGTCTATATTTTACCCGCTGGATAGCACCAGAACTGTGGTACTGAGATACATGTACTTTGTAATTGTGTGAAATGTACATGTATGTTATATACATTTACTCATCATTTAGTAAAATTAAGTTGACGGAAAATAGCTCCTAGAGCTAATGGTTCAATTATTACAAGCCCGAGACAACAAGAGTATATAAAAACTGAAGGTCAAGGATGTGATGCCCGTGTCATTGTCTCTGATGAAGTATAATCCCCCATGAACACAAGTGTTGACTCTGTTATTACAGCACTATTTATAAGCTTCCATTTCCCTCTGACCAATGCAACGTTTGGTCAACAACCAGGCTGCCTACTTTTAGCGGTACTTTTTCCACATGTACTTGGGGCATGGACCTCCCCACTCTCTCTCTCTCTCTCTTCAGTTGTTTTGAGAATGAACAAAAATCTGAGCTGTATTAAAAACACCTTTTTTTTTATTTAACTATCCCAATATGAATTATATTTCATCGATAATGTAGCCCATCCAATGTTAACTGTAATGGTACAAAAGTGTAGTCTATTTTAGCAAGAAAATTAACATTTCACTATCTGAGTGTAAAAAGTACAAAACCACATGTTTTAAACAACAAGTTAAGAAACATTTAAGAAAACACTTCTTAAATTACTGGACAGTAAAACGTGAAGAGGGACTGAACTCTGGAAAACTTGATACTTATTTTTTGTATAAAGAAAATTTTACAATGGAAACATACATGTTTATTCAATCTCATGAAATAAGGAAAACACTTTAATAAGTGCACACGACCATTTAAACCACCACTGCGCTGAGCTGAGTGCACACGACTTACGAGTTGAAAGAGGTGTAAAAAATAATACTGGTCAAAGAATTCCATTAGAAAAAAACAAAAGGACATGTTTATTATGTAACCAAAATTGTGTAGAAGATGAATGTCACTTTCTTACTGATTGTCCATTATATAAAGAAGAAAGAAATTCATTTTTCCATTATGTCTCAATACATGTTTTTAACAAAAATTTTATACTATTAACAACGAAAGACAAATTTATCTGGTTAATGTCCAATGAAGACAATACAACACTTACAACGTTAAGTGAATTTCTAATTAATGCTTTCAAAAAAAAAAGACAGAATACTTTGAGATCTAAGTGAGCTAGTGAAATACTTATACAGATCATGATACATCGTCGCAAACCACGGTTTTGAGTCCACAAGTTTCCTCAGATGATGGAGAGAATCGATGTGAATCACACGTGGGTCACCGACAATGACCATGATACCATCTTTGTATTTGTATTAGCTACTTTTATGACTACATAGATATATATATATATATATTGTTAATATGTTATGATACACTGATGTACATTTGTCCGGCTGTTACATGTTCATGTATGTGTATGGACTATTTTGTATGTAGAATCTCTTTTAGAAATTTCTCTCTATAATTGTAATCTTGTATGCCCTCTGGGCCCAAAATTGGAAATAAAACTATTATTATTATTATTATTATATGTAGCCCATTCGTCTCTACGAACTGTTCCTAAAAATCGCGTTTTTTGACTGACAATAATAAAAAGAGCTCTTTATTATTGTTAGTCGAAATAAGCGATTTTTAAAAATGTTCGTGTACTGATAGTACAAAATTGTTTGCCTGTTGACACCTACAAGAAAACATGTTTATGAAGCTGGTGATAAAATTTTACATTATTATATTCGCAAAAATGTTAACATGATTTAATCTTTATCTACTTGATTTTTAATGTTCGGGATATCTTATGAAATTCTACATCACATGTGAATCTTTATAAAAGTCAACCCATTTTCTTTTTTTTATGCATTATAAGTTTCATCAACGTTTCGCTTATGAATAAAATTAACCAATTTTTCTTTGACATGCGCTATAACGTAGTAATAAATGTTACATAAATAGAACAGTTTTACGCGCGATAAGGGATATATTAACCGAAAATGTTTCTCCTTTGAAGTTTTGCCGACGCAATAGATCCAAGCACACAACTCTGTCCCCTGATATGCAGATAATCTGTTTATTATACTGATGACGTTTTCTACCACCGCTATACTGGGTGACCGTGACGTACGTTATTAGGCAGGTGCCCTTAATTGCTTCGTACAGAAACTTTGTAATTTCATTAAATTACATCTGTATTAAACATGTGTACATTTTTTATCATGTAATACGTATACCATGATGAAACGTTACAAAGAGTTAATTAATAAGTTGCGGGAAAATGTGTCTGAATTTTAAGTCATATACGAGTATAAAACTATATTATCTAATATACAAAGGTCCATGCACACTTAAAATTTATGAAAATCTACTTTTCTTATTTATGAACATTTTAAAAAGATCTATGGAGACCTTATTTAATGTTTACCAGGAAAAAAACGTGTACTCTCTTGTGACAGCATGTTGCATAATCATATCCTCTGAAATTGTTAATTTGAGGTTTTATTTGTTCTTCAGTAATTTATACAAGGGTTATTCTTTAAGATATACATGTACGTACACCCGGGTGCCAAAATTTAGGAATTTACTTTTCTTTCTTTCATACACGATACGTCATGTGTAAAATCATAAAGGTTCGAGCGCAAATTTGAAAACAGATTGTGGTTGAATAAAAGCGAATTTAACATAAGAAATTAGAACGGTTACAAAATTTTGAATAATTTTACCGAAAAATCGGTCTATGTCGAATTTGTTTTCAAACTTTACGAATGGCTTTCGTATTATTGATGGCATTGGAATGCACAGTATCGAGATATCTGGAAACTAACGTACATGATGACATACCAGTACAAGTGACTTCAAATTAATTCTCAGATTTTTTCTCTGCAAAAAGTTTTAATTTAATAATTAATTAATTCATTAATTAATTAATGTTGATTATGTATGATAAAATTAACCTCACTTAATAAAATAATAAATAAATCACACTGGTTCATAAATTCACCCCCCCCCAAAAAAAAAACCCTATCAGATTTTTACCCCCCCCCCCCCCCTAAAATAATGTTATAGCCCACATTAAAGAAAAAAAGTAAAAATATTGGAAAAATTATGGAATTGAATGCCTGAATGATTTTACTCTACTGAAAAAAAAGGTGAAACAAATGGAAACAAATGGAAACTATCCATAGATCTTTCAAAAATTTCCACCTATCGATCCGCGGCAAAAATTGCGTCGTCTGGAAAAATACAAGAACCAATTCAATGTAAAGGTATGTAAATACTTAGTACAGAATATTTAGGTATTGTTCAGGCATATAGATCTAAATGTAAAAAAAACCCCATATTAATTCTGACCTTCTTTGTCATTACAAGTCCAGTTAGACCTGCTCTATAATTACCATTATTCATGTAGTATGGTAATATTGAATGAAATATAAAATTGGTGTTAAAACAATGTCAAAATGTATTTTATTTTCAGTTTAATTCCTATTTTCGTAACTGTAATATTCGACTTCATAACAGTCATGAGTGATAGGCCTAGAAAAATGCCACGGCCAGTAAAGCAGTCATGCAGACAGACGGACACACCATTAATTTTTTTCTTGACTTAATTTCTCTGTAGCTCCCTGTCAATTAGTTTTATGTTTTTAAAATGACTGGTTAGAATTCCATCACCCTAAAATGTTTCCGAATTTCAACATTAATTAGGGCCTACAACAGCCTGTAGATATCACTCAGGCACCGATGGTAGATCTATATACAAATTATCTAACCATATACGGTTCGACTAATATAAATTTGATGCACTTCCGGTCTTATAGCTGACCCTTTGTTTTGGTTCGGTAGGGATGTCTCAGGCGAAAAAGGGTCCAAAGGGGAATAAACCGGCATCAAAGAGAGATATTTTCAAGAAACCTGTCGACAAACATTCGGTAAGTACAATTTTTCAGTCATTCTTTCTGAAAATTCCATTCTCTTAATGAATGAAGCAGGAGGACGTGAGAACCGGCACTCCTCTACTTTCTTCTGATATTTACTGTACAACGCAGAATTCCAAAATATTGATTGTTGTTTCCATCGGTTTAAATTGGTCTGTGAACAAAGTGTTATAGATAATGTTGCTCTGAGGGGCAGTTCTGTTATTGCAGATAGTTTGATACAGGAAATAGTTTACAAGTGAAACAAGAAATTAAAATACACCTCTTATTATATTATACCAGTCTAACCCTAGTCTAATACATGCATGAAGAGCAAAATGTATCCAAATCAGTAATGAAAACCATGGATCATAAAGAGCTCAGATTTTGCCCCTTGTGTCATGACTAGCCTATAATGTCAGTCCATGTAATAAATTTGAGTCATGGTTGTTTTTTTGTGATCATTTGGGAGTATCACAATTGAAAAATTTGTTAAATTTATCCCGTGATTTGGCAATGGACGACAAGGGAAAAAAATTCTCCAACAAATATTAATTTTTCCCTTATACAAATTTGTGCTGTTGCAACAATGGCTTATAGAAAATGGATGTTAATGAAATATACTACCATGTTAAGTTTAATATAGAATTTAAATGAAAGGCAATGCCTACATAACAGGTAATTATATTGATTGAATGGTTGATTTAAGGTTAGGAGCATGAATGTACCAACAAGTTTTAGCTTATATACTTTTCCCACAGGAAGATCATTCTGAATGAATATAAACTCAAGATAATTTCTTTGCAACTTTTAATATACAATTTATTTTATTGATATTTTATATGTTTTGTTTTACTACTCTGGTGTAATATGTCGCTGATTTATCCTCTTGGAATTTTTGAGGGATTGAGGAAGAGAGATGACCAGTGTCCAACCCATGTATCCATTACAATCAGTAAATCTTTGCAACAGGATGTACACCATCTAGATCATTGGTTGTTCTGCATTGCTACTGTACTGGCTATCTCAAACTGGAGGAGATAGGGATTCTAACCTAGCAAGTTCTCTCTATGGGCAATTAATGTCACAAAGCATTTATATAGTATTTGCCCAGTGTAATCAGTAGATCTCTAAGAGTTTGGTTCTGATATTAGAGTTGTCCAGTGACAATTTACCAGTATTTTTTTTGGAAACAAAATCATCCTTTGTGCTCACTACAGATTTTGGGGTCTTACTAGCTCAGCTTACTCTGTGAGTCGTGAACCTATGAAGATATCAGGTTGGATACTTGGGGTTTCCTATCCTAAGTTGACTTTTTCTCACCACGGACAAAGTTATTACCATTGGGCTTTGAAGATTTCTAATTATTCACAATTTTGCAGTGTTTTAAAAATTTAAATACTTTTTGGTATATTGTCTCGACTTACCATAATTAAAGAGACTTAAAGACTTAGTTCATATTGATTGACCCATTTTCACCAGTTATTCCCCTTAAGCCTTTTGCTGCTTGTTCTGTACATGTTTAAATATATGTTTATAGATCTATATGTATGATCAAATAATTAATTTAATATATAGATATATGCATAAATTTTATAATTGCACAAATAAGTTCCAGGGAATGTCCAAAGTTGGTGTTTATGCAAGTTTACTTTGAAAAACACAAATATTTTAAGATTTCATGCTTGAATTTTATAACACACAGAGTTTTCAGTCATTTTGAGAAGTGGTTCGCAGAATATGTTTCATAAATATTTTAAGACTGTGATTACCAGCGACATTAGACAAGCAAATATTATAATTAAGAGCTACAGTGTACTAGATGAAAGGTCCAATTTTAATTTTAATTAGATTGATAATTATCAAAGTGTATAAATGTAAACATATATAAATGCTTGATGCATTTTTCAGTATAAAAGCAAAATTTATGATATGAACAAATAATTATGATATTTAAAATTTCAAACATTGCAGAGAGGCAGGCAGACATTGTTGATATTTTCAGAAACTTTTTTTTGCTCAATCAGCATCTTGTGAAGAAGTTGACACATTTAAGGCACATACCCTGCATGTGTTTCTGGAAACAGTTCTTGATTTATCTAATGCTATTTTCTGGGGGTAAATAACATGGGGGTGAAAAAATTAATGTTATATTACAGATTAGCATATAGACCTACATGTAAGACATGATTTACAGTAATTGGCGGGACCATTCCACAATAAAGAGTCATTAACATGTACCAACTAATGATTCTATGGTTTTGTTACTATGATATCTAGCATTCCATTAAGCAATAAAAAAATTGTAGAATTTGATCCATTAAGAAATAAACACACAAGATAATTTACAAATTTTCATCAGAATCCCAAAAATTGAATAATGCAAAAAAAAAAAAATGATGACACTGAGCATTCGTGATCTTTCTCATTGTTGTTAGATGCATGAAGCAAAAACTGGTATACATCCAAAATGTATATATTTGTTATCAAACCAATGTATTCCAGATGTTGGAATTACATAAGTTCACTGCTGGTTCTATATATTCTGAAAGGTAAATACCACTTCAAGTACATGTACAAAAAAAAAATATTCAAAGGGATTTCTTCATAAACACACAAGGGAAAAAAAAGGCTAAGATAAACTCTGCTTTTGGCTGAACCAATTCCCTTTTAGTGCTTGTGCATTTGAAGGTTAGCATTTTAGTGTGTTCATAAATGTTCTGAAAACCTGAACAACATAACACTCACGTGGAAACCCACACGTGATGAATAAATTATGTGTAGATTGACGCATAGGGCCTTTCTTTGATATTAGTTAAATGTCTGTGCATTTGCATTAAAAGAATTTAATGAGTTAAGCAGAATTGAGCATGCATTTACACTGTACATAATTATGTTCAGGAGATTGGACTTCACGTCATATATATAAATAGTTTTTTTAATAAATGAACCTAGTATAATCAAAAGTTGTATGTGGTAGCATGGGTCAAAGAATGCATAATAGGAAATTCACTGATAAAAAAGTGTAAATAACAGATCGTAGGTTACAATTTTCTTCAATTTTACATTTAATATTTGCAGCAAAATGGGGTCATTTAATACATAAAATTAAAAACATTAAACAAGTGAAGTAAAAAGTACAATACAACTATCCCCCCTCTCCTTTTACACACATGCACACAACCTTACATCCAATAAAGTATGTAGAGATTAGCAGCATGCAGGAGGTGGTCATAGTCCCAGAGACTTGATGATTTATGATAATGTTATGCTCCAGGGACCTGGGTTAAACTATGTAAAAATTAGGCAGGTCATCTGATGTTATATCGTAACAAATATAATTTATTTCTGTTTATACTGAATAATGAATTACTTCTAAGAACTTTATGAATATTGTCCTAAATGCAAACGTAGACAAAACAAAAAAAAGAAACGAGAAAAACGGTTTGTGAATTAAAAATTGGTTGATGATGTTTACTGTCTCAGAAATGTTTTGTTCATGCATTTGAACGATATCAAATACATGTACAGCGTAGTACAGGTAGTTTTTCTAACTCGGACATTCTGTAGATTAAAGTTTTCATTACATAATTGATTAAGGTAATAATAAGAACCCAGCTTTTACATGTACCTCATAGACTATCATATTGTTGTTTTGTTGTATCTGGAAGTCAATGTACCATTTTCTAATCAATGATGAAAATAATACCCCGGTATAAAATATTACAAGATAAGTTTATTGAACTGAATGGATGACAAAGATTTTTTTTGTATTCGCAATGCTATTAATTCAAGTCCAGAAAAGCTATCACAATACATGTACTCAACATTGTGTTATGGCCAATGTGTTTACAAACACTAGAGGTCACCTATGGATTGATATTGTCAATAACCATTGAACAGAATGTCACATAAATATTAAGTCTGTAAAAAATCTGACGTCAGTGAATTGGATTTTTGCCTACTGGATCTTATAAAAAACCAAACAAAAACCACACCGACCTTCACACACAGTTTCTAGCATGTGTCAGCTTTTCGGGGCTTTGGATTGGGTCCAGTCCATTGAACTTGAGGCCCCAAAAAGAAACAGAGCAAGACTGTGACACTTAAATGGCCAACTTATTAATGTGGAATATGGAAAAATGTGACAGGCAGTTGTGTAGGTGCTATTTCTGGCATCCAAAACTTTGGAGAAAAATTAATTTGGGTCCAATTTGCATGTGAGAAGTTCAGAACTTGTGTACTTGTTTGTTACATGGAGAACTGGTGCTGAGATCATATCTAAAACAGTAGTTAGCAATCTGACCAAACTTTCTTACCACTAGCTCTCTTTATTTAAACCCAGAAATCTAAAAAAAAACATGATGTTATTATAAAGAGCCTGCATGGTTATAAATTATTTTTTTTGTAATTTTGTCAAATATAATTAAAACACTGCAAAAATGAGAATTTGTAATAAATAAATTAAAATTAAAAGTGAAATATCCCTTTTACTAAAAATGTAGCTGCAGGTCTGTAGCTCCCGGTCTGAAAAAATTCGGATGGATGACCTGGGAGCTACAGTGCCTCCCATTGTAAAAATCTGCAATTTACGGTGCACAAAAAATTGCGCTAGTTTTGGATTGATTAACCTTATTTCCGAACACATTCTATACAAATACTTAATTCCTAAAAATTCCTCGGACATTTTACTACAGATATGAACACTTGACTTGCCTCTGATATTCTTTTAAACACCATCACCAGCCCCGTAAAGTGAAGTGGTGCAGTTTGTTTACATGTAAAATGGCTACTCTCGATCTCGACGTTAATTTAACATACTTCAATTTCCAAGGTCAGTTAGCGTGTTAAAGAGAAAGTTTGAGGCAAGTAAAGTACCGATATCAGTAGTAAATTGACTGAAAAATTTAATGGTACTAATTTTTCTACAGAATTTGTTTAAAAATTAGGTTAATCAGTCCAAACTAGCGCAAATTTTTGTGCACCGTAAATTGCAGATTATTACTATGGGAGGCACTGCAGGTCCCAGGTCGTCCATCCGAATTTTTTCAGACCGGGAGCTACAGACCTGCAGCTACTATAAATGAAGGTATCAAACAGTTTTTCTTACTGTTTAACAGTTATACAAAAAAATACAATGTGGGTGTGCAATGAAAATATATACAAAGAGAATCTTGATAGTTTTTGTACTACAATTGTTTGGGTGGATACACACTGAATTCTTATGCATCTTTAATTACTAAACAAACTTCTGCAAAGTGAATACATTGTATGGTATATACTAGGAAGTAAACATTGGTTTATTTTTTATTAGTCAAAACTTTTTTTGCAAGTTTTTTAAAATGTTATCTTGAGGAATACCAAAAGATATACCCACGACAACATCAGATCATCATCTTCAAACATCACTCAGATATTTTATCGATAAAGAACTTTAGCCATCTTCATCTTCTGATGCCTTTTATTTTGTTCAAACTATTTATAGGTACATGTACTATGTATTTTTTTTTTCAATGGCAAGATATTTTTATTGGTATAAGAAGTATTTGCAATTTGTTAGAACTTGTTACTGATCTTACTCATTGATTTAATTAACAAATATGTTAAAAAAAGGGGCCTCAAAAACAAAACCCAGCTTCTAGAGACTCCTACCCTTAGATTTTATTTTTTCTTGTCCTAATTGTGTCATGACAAAAATAATGGTACATATATATACTGAGGTCATACATTATTCTACTAAATATGCCCTATAACTATAAGAATCCCCACCCTCTAACCAAATTTTTATTGTATCCTGTGTTATTAAAAATGAGTTCAGTTGTGCTATTTCCCTTGAGAGAATTTCATTGGATAACCATAGAATCAAAAATCATAGGTGAGCAATGTGGCTTATGGGCCTCTTTTTCTCCCACCCCCTGCTCAAAGAAAACCCAACAAAACTATTACTTTGCTCCTTAAAATAGTATAAAATATCACAAGGATTGTCTACATAGTGTAATTAATAACAGTGAGGTTGTTGCGTAGTTTTTCATGTAATTACATGTAACTCAGGTCAGCACGTTTTTGAATGCCAAGGCTATAGGAAAAACTCAGATTAAGAAAAACAATTTCGTTCGTTCTATCTCCTCCCCATCCATTTTGCTGTTTGTCAATTTATTTCATTCATCCACAAAATACCGGTATCACAGTACTTCTCCCATGGGCAATATGTCTATACTCAAGATAAATTCTTTGATAAAAGTGTTTAAAAATTTCAATATTAAAAAAAAAATTAACAATATTATGTTTTCAGGAAAAAAATGTTGTCTATATGTAATAAAGTCCGTGAATTACCATTTATGTGACAGCTTTTAAGTTTCTAAGAATTACTTTATATGCATCCAAATACATGTACTGCTTTCTCAATCTTCTCCACATGACCTCTCTGAGTAGAACATATTCTAGCTGCTATGCAGTTTCAGTTGAGTGGATTTATCGACCTGCAAGCCTTCTAATGATAATTGTCATATAAATTGATTTCCTTCCATGTTTTAGCTCTGTACAGAGAGGTAGTTTTCATTGAATACAGGATTTGTTTATGTGGTCATGTGACCATTGAGTGACGTTTTTCAGTGTATACATATATAGGATTGTTAAGAACAGTAATCCTTCCTTTAAATACAAGCTGAGCTTGGCTGTGGTGTGTGTGAAGTGTTACAAGACTCTTTAACTCCCGTCAAAAGAAGAACCCACAAGGACTTTGTGTAACGTACACATACACAGAATTCAAAAATGTCTGCTGGTGTCAAAGTGAGTAAGGCAATGGAGGGAAGCGTGAAAAAGGAGGAGGTCTATGAGGCGGCCAAGAAGATGATGGGCCGGGAATTCCAGCACGTTCTGGCTGCCCTCCTCAAAATCCTCCCCGACTATGAGGAAATGCTGGTAAAGTTCATATTAATAATTCCTTTCTTAAACACACTGACCATTGCTCATATATAAACCTTCAGTCTGCTGCCTAAACAAAAGAAAGACAAGTGCATGTATAAGATTCAAATTTCTTAACCGAAATTGTTAAATTTTTGTATTCTGATCTGCTGATAAATGAAAAATGTGTCTATCTGTTTTATCTACAAAGGTTTTGGAATTTTTTGTTTGATTGCAATAAGTGAAATTTCATGAAACATGACATATGTCAAGCTGTTACATATATTGCCTGTCCAACAGAATCTAGCTATCTGGGCACTGGGCCAGGATTCAGTTAGTTTGAATGTTTTCAGAATGGGTCTATGAGGCTGTTTTTTAATCATTTCATTCTTATAAAACTTTTCTGTTTAGAAAGTTACATATTTAATGCCAGGCAATGTGTGTGTTGTTGTTTTCTTTTTTGTATTGCAAAAGGTCGGTGTGTCCATCACCTTGAATTTGATTGGTCGAAAAAAAGGGTGTGTATAATCATAGGAAGAGTTCAATGGCTTTCCCAGTATCTGGCGGAAGAAAATATTGATAATATGATTAAACCACACAGACACGCATCATATTTATGTAAAAACAAAAACATTGAATTTTGTATAAGGCATTAATCAATTTATATTTAATTTTCATTAGATTGATTTCAAACTGACTGTTAGTTTCTTCTTTATTTCTGATATATTTGAAATTATTTATTTTTCTTGTGCCATGCTCTGGGCATTTATTTTTTAACTTTAATCAAGTATTTTGATTTGGCTTCCAGTTGAGTGTGAAGGGCACATTGACCTGGTTTGATTAAGGTTTCTGCTCCATAAATTTTTTTGCATACTGTGTAAAGTGAGAATTGAATACAGGCGATGTTTTTGATATCTTATAGGATCTTTTTGAGAACCAGTTTTTCTCAGGCAATAAAGATTTCAGGGTTGTTTGTCACGTTATTTGTGTAATCTGAAGATGAAAAGTTTGATTTCACTTAACTTAATTTCTTGTATCAAATTAATTCTAGCATCATTGTTGTGACATTTAAGTGTCAATTGAAGAAAAAAGAATTTTCAAAAAACTTATTGCATGCAAATAAGCTGTAAATTCAAGTGATGGAATATTTAATATACATACTTTTATTTTAAAAATGTTAAGTTTGCATGTTTTGAAAAACTTTTCTGAATAAGTGTATAGCTGGTGTGTGTTTGATATTATATATGATATAAGTTATGATGGGATATTTGACATACATGGATGCATTTTAAAATGCAAAGTTTGCATGTTTTTAAAACTTAAATTTTCAAAATGATTATAGAATGTGGGTGTTGTGTGTTTGATACATATTATATATACATCAAGTTAATCACCGGGTGGGAAGTTTGACATACAAGAAGTTGATCATTACAATGTGTACTTGTGAGCTAGTATGACGAAGTAACGAGGGTTATGTTATTTCCTGTTTAGTGTATATATTGGCAGATCCTTTATTTACTAAGTGAACTGTGATCAAAATTTTTACTTTTCTTTTAAACCTTGTTTTTGGGTTATTTGTTGTGTCAACTTTAATTTTGGATATTTATTCTTAGAACGCCAGCAGGATCAACAATCGGTTTGGTCAGAGGACTTTAAATGAGTTCTTATGACATCTTTTTCATAAATTGTACAATTGAAAAAAGTTGGTGAAGTGTAAAACCAGTCTTAGGGTGGAGATATTTCTATAAAATTATACTTCACTGTGGAATATTTCATTGAGATTTACATTAGCTTGGAATTTTCTGCACACTTCTTCGATCATTTCATTGGGGGAAAATAGAGCTGTACCAGGAAGTCACAGTGACTGGGTTATATGGCCGTCATCTACAGTAAATGAGTCGAGTCTACTTGCAGTTTCTATATTTCAACTTTGAACTTTCATTAAGGCAGGAATGCCAGGAACAGAAGATCTGCTTCAAAGAAAAGCTTCAAAAAGGACTCGCTTGGTAAAAACCAATGTTTGGGTTGCATGTTCATAAATCGTTCAGTGTTTGATACTTTTATTTACAGTGTTCAAAGGTTCATGGCTAGTTTTGTTTACAAAGTGTTTTCTACTTTATTCAGTTTGTTTCTCCTTTTAGAGCTTTAAGGTAATTCATTATTTCAAAACAAACCTAGTGCAGGTATACCTGTTATGAACCTTTCAGGATTTAATCAGTTCTTTTGTGTTTTACTGCAATTAGTCTGGTCTCCTGCCAATATTTTTTGGCAGAATAGTTCCAGACATTTTTAACTTATTCTGTTTGGAAAACCTTATCAGTAGGTGTATGCAGGTTTCATAATAAACACATTGCAGGTGTTGAAATTTTGATTAACATTAAAGTTTTTAAAAAATATATATAGGTTCAAAAGTACACAGGTAACTTTAACTGAATATATAATGATGAAATAATTCAAACTAGGCTTTATTTTTGTCAGAATGGCACTTAATAAGCAAAGTAAACTCTGTCCTGCCATGGTTCATGACATAGGTTATGTAATTTCCCACAACTCTCTGCCTCTGTATCTCATTAAGGGAAACATTGGCAGTCTGCTAGCCGATAGCAGATCAATATACGTACACAGACAGAAATTCCTCTGCCTTCTCTTTGAAGGTCAAACAGACAGAGAAGAATCTATCATATCTGTTTTTAAACTCTTGATTGTTAAAAAGTAGGGTTGAATAAGACGTGATTCTTGTGTGTAGCGTGCAGTGTTTAGATTCTTTGGTATGTGAACCGGATATTGTTTATTACCTTTGAGACTCGGTGCACTGTAGTTCATAAGTGTAAGACATGTTGCCGGAGACCAGTAGCAAGGAACCGAAAGTTAAAGAGGGATCCAGTCAGAAAAAGCCGGCTAAGAAACGGTCAACCAAGTCTAAGGAAAGGGGCCAGGCCACAGTAAGTTTACCAGGGTCAGAACTAGAGAAATTGACCCCATAGCTCTGATAAAATATGATAAAGATGGAGGAGTGCACTGGCTGTCAGAGCCGGCTAGCTGGTTTAGTGCCGCTAGTGTTTGTAGGATGAATCAGTGAAGGAATTAAATCCAGGTAAAAAGCGTTTTATGTTCAATTATGCTAGCGAGGAAATTTACCAGACAGAGAATGACCCCATTGATCCCCTCCTTGTTGTAGGACTAGTTTTGCACTAAATTTTTACCTGCCTGAATTCTGATGTAATTGATTGTTTGTCAACAACGCGGCTATGAGGTGAGACAGTGCTGGGAGTGGAGAGTGAGCTTTGGACTTGTTTTACCTGTTGTCAGTCCTTGGTATATGACATCTCCTGTCTTCTTGGTGGTCCGGTCAATGAGTTGTTTGACCTGTGTCCCCTGTCCTTGACTGTTGTGGACACTGAACCTTGTCATTATTTAAGGCATCCACCATCAGGGTTTTATATTTATCATAATTGTCAAGCAGTCTCTGAAGCAACGATCCATAAAAAAAACAAGACAATAAAACTGATGATTAAGGTTTATCCTGTATAGATTGAGGATTACCAGGGGTAAATGAATTTAATTAAAACAATTATGTAATAATTTAGTACCCATACATGCATGTATACTTACCGGTAATGTTTAAAGATGGGAATAGAAGGAAGAGTCTTAAATGCCTGTGTCTTAGAAGTGTAAATTTTCATGCACTTGGAAAACAGTCAACTGTTATGAATCATGAATTTTTGAAAATATTTGTGATGATTTCACTGCATAAAACCAGTTCTGTGCAGTTTTCTTCGACAGATTCTGTCAAATCATCGTGTTTTATGTGCTCTGCAGGCTTTCTGCAGTAGTCCATCAGACTGTGCAGTGTCGTTTGATGTTGATCTAGGAATTCCTGTCAAGTTCATACATTCTGATGAACACTTCCAATCAATACTTGTATAGGAACATCACGCTTTGGAGAACCTTCCATTCCAGACTATTCTTTTAGCAATTTATTCATTGATTTCCGAATAAGAAAAACAAACATGTTCATTCAGTTGCTGAAAAGTTTTCATTGATGGAACTTGTTTGCATCATCCGAATAATAAAAACGCCTTTTGGGTGTTTTTTAAAAAAAAGAAAAGATGTGTGTACGGTAATTAAAAATAAGAGAGAAATATTCGTAATAGAATATACTACATCTTGGGAAACTGTCTCTATTAAAATTCGAAAAAAAACTTACAATCTCTCAGTCACTGATGTAGGTGACGGTGTTGAATTCGTTGAATTACCATTCATTTTGCTGCCTTTATATCACAGGTAGAAAACCTAGTTCGTCCATTTATTCTAAAAGATGAGGACTACAAACGTCTCATGGACATCATGCTGGAGGAGTTCAACAAAGGGCTTGGGAAGGAGACCAACCCCACAGCCAAGGTCAAGATGTACCCCACCTACGTCAGGGACGTCCCCGATGGAACAGGTAAGACCCCATTTCATTTGTTTCGGGGTGGGGATGACTTTCAGTAAATATGTATTTAATGGATTATAAACTACCGGTACTTCTCTGCAATAATCAGCCTGATAGCTCAGGTGGGATGTGGTGGTTGGGGGTGTTTTAACTGAAATTCATTAAATATGTATTCATTTGTATTGATTACCGGTATGTATTGTATCATAAACTCCTCTCTGCAATAATCAGCCTGATGGGTCGGGTGGCTCCAGACAGGGATGGAGTAACGGTAATTAATGTGTAATATTGTAATTGAGTGTAATTAATTACAAATTTTCATGTAATTTGAAGTAATGTGTACTCTATATATCCAAATTTTCAATTACATATGATCATAATTGAAACTTTTATGTAAAAAAAAGAAAAAAACCCAAGTAATATATTACCATTACATTTCAATTAGATTCAATTACACATTGAAAGTAAGGAATAAACAATGGCTGTTTCTTCTTCCTGCAATAGTTAATCATTTGAGTTACATGTATTTATTATTTTCATATTACCTTCTTAGCAAATTATTTATTTTTATTCATATTCCCTTCCTAGCAAATTGCTATTTTTTTGTTATCTGTTATTCGTTTGTCTGTTACTTCAGCAAATTTGTATTGATTGCAATTTATTTATAAACCCCTCTCTGCAATAATCAGTTTTGGAAATGAACCATTGATGTGGGTTGTTTTTGGTTTTGCAGAAAATTGCTTTTGTGAATGATTACACATTTATGTGTGATTACTTTGTGTTTTGCAGAAAATGGGAATTTCCTAGCATTGGATTTGGGTGGGACAAACTTCCGGGTTTTACTCATAAACCTGAACGGTCAGGAGGTGACCATGGAGAGTAAGATCTACCTGATCCCCCAGCACATCATGACTGGCACCGGTGAACATGTAGGTTCAACTCCACTGAACATTATGACTTGCTAATTACTTGTATAGCTATATATACCATTGATGCTATTGTTTATGAATTGTTGTGGTCAAGAAAATTTACACTTGATTAAAAAAATATGATGGTGTTGATTTCACTTTGTTCATGATGTAAAATCATGACCGGCACCTGTGAACACATAAGCTCAACACCACAGAACATTATGACCTATGTTTTTGCTTAAAGAAGTCCTGGTTAACAAGCATCTGCTTATTGAACAATATTTACAAAAGATAAAAGAAATATGATAGTGTTGATTTCACTATGTCAATGATGTAGATTTTTTATTTCAAATTAACTTATGAAGTTGAAACCATCATGACCTTTACTTTAGCAAGAAAACATGAAAATTTGACTGCATGGAATTGATTTTATAGAAAATAAATTATTTTAATGTTGAAAAATTTTGAGTTGTATTTTACATGAAAAAATGTTTAATGTACAGAATTTCATTGTATTTGTATACATGATACATTACACATTCTAGAAGGATGACAAAATAAATCTTATTTCAGTTGTTTGACCACATCGCAGAATGTATCTACAAGTTTATGAGCAACAATGATCTCTTGAATGAGAAGATTCCCTTGGGATTCACCTTCTCCTTCCCCTGTAAACAGATTGGTTTGAACCACGCCGTCCTGACACAGTGGACGAAAGGCTTCAAATGTGAGGGGGTTGAGGGAGAGGATGTGGTCAGACTCCTCCACGAGGCCATCAAAAGGAGGGGGGTAAGTCGTGACAAATATAAAAGGGTACAGTCCAACCAAACCTGTAGAGAGTTTTGAACAGACTGATATATTCTTGAAGCTTAGTACAGTAATTCACATCTTCTAAAAATGCTGACTCTGGACCCGGAGGTTAATTCATTTGGTGTTTCTCAAACTAAGTGACCTAGGTGTTACAAAAAGGAACTAGATGACTTTAATTTATTATTCGGACTTGTACCTTAAATTGTTGAAATGGTACTGATACCTAAATTCATGTTTATGTACACGTAGGGAGGATAATTGAGTTTATTTTGGTTTGCATTTGGAGGTAGTGGGGGTTATTTGAGTCTATTTTGGTTTACATTTGGAGATACGTTTGACATTTTGTAGCTGATTTGGGTGCTTTGTTTTGACAGGATATAGACGTGGAATGCTTAGCTGTGATAAACGATACGGTGGGTGCACTGATGTCATGTGCACACAGTGACCGAGAATGTGCAATAGGTCTGATTCTAGGTGAGTACAGAACAAGCACCATATGTGTGTCCCTCTCCTTACTCATAAACCAAACAAATAAATGTATGTACAGACCGACAATGTGCAATAGGTCTGATTCTAGGTGTCAGAGTAGTTAAATGTAAACTAACTGCAAACCAGCAGTTTTATTGCAGACTAATACTTGTGAATTCATACTCTTGAATTGTGGTTATAACATAAATATCAACTAATTATAGAAATATTTGTAATCCACCAGTACTCTTTTGTAAAATCAATGGCCTATACTCTGTTCCGAGTTTTTGCTTCCACCACTTTTCGCTTGATATTTCGATAATCATAAATACCTTTGTGCTCAAACTATGTTCAATCACTAATATGAAAAATGTCCAGATTATCTGTTTTGAAACGTCCCCTCTACCGCTTCAGGTTTCAATACACAGCCCAAAATAGAAAGTCTACGGGGATTTGCATTGCATCAGCCATAATTAAGCCCGGATGATAACATTGAAAAATTGCGCGAGGTATTCCGAGTGAGTTCCGAATGGAGAAAAGATGTAAACATTTCCCATTATAAATCTCTGTAAGAAATTTGTTTTTGTTCCCGTGAACTTTCATGAGTGAAAAATGATAATTTGTCAATGAAGATATCTTAGATATTTTCCCTTTTATCGATTTCAACAGCATTTCTTTCACAGGTATGTGTATTTTTATTAAAAATCAACAAAAAGTGATGGAAGCAATAACTTGGGACAGACTATAATCACGAAATGTGAATACAGGACATGAACCACCATATGTGTACCTCTCCTAACTTTAAAAACCAAACAAATACATGTATGTTCAGCACTTTTTCCCCCTCTTATCATCAGTGATCGAAAATATTTATCTGATCAAAGCGTGAGCAAAACACATATATTGATACGAGATCAATATGATTGTTTTGTTATCCAGGAGAGATCTCTTCAGAATTATTTATCACATTTATTCAGCCCTTTTCTTACAAGCCCACACAAAAATTGTTGACAAGAGTCTGTCTTTGTTAACTGAATAGGCAGCATCGATTCATTACCCTGTGACATATGGAGGGATTTATCATCTATCTAAGTTCTGGTGCAGGGCTGGGTTTTTTTAAAGGATGCTTGATGTAAACAAAATATTTTCAAGAAATGTAGTGTACTAAGGAAGTAAAAATGGACTGTAAATAAATAGTTTTTCTCTTAATTAAGTCCTGTATGTACAATTGTGTGAAAGTTAAAGCCATCAGTCAATGGTTGGTTGTGTACAAACTTCGGTAAACTAAGCCATTGATTTCCTGGTACAGTAATATTAAGTGCGTAGTTTTATATAACAGGCTTACAGAACGATGAATATTCATACATATTTTATTATAACTGATAAAACAGCTCGATCTATTTCTAGAACATCAGACTTCTTTCGTAATTACATTTTTTAATAACCGCATTTTAAACGGTCCAGAGAACATGAATTCTTCCAGTTATATCACTGGTATATCAACTAGTATCTGTTGACTGCAGAATGTTACACATGCATGTACTAAGCAATGAGGGACAAGTTTCAGGAACAATTACTGAAAGATGCAAGAATGTCATTTTAAAAATTAAAAAAAACCTCATTTTCTAAATCCTTCAATGATTCTTTATGGATGAATGTATCGTTCAAATATCCCTTAATGCTATAGGGGATTTATGTTTTGATTTATGTTTATGCTCCAATGAATACTGGTATTTGCTAGTATGCACATTAACTTTGCATAACAAATTGAAGCGATTGAAAAATATCCTAAACACCCAACTTTAATGTATATTTTATTTTTGTTACCAAATGTAACAAATCTGTGAATCGGTACATTTGTACTTTGTAGCCTTAGTGCTGTATCAAGTCACGTAGTTGATATGATTACTAAAAATCTGTTTATTACCGTAGTAAATATAGTAATAATAGTGGGAAATGCGCAGTTTAACTTGAAATAATTATAAAAAAAAATTTAAAATCTTAATTAAGGATGGCATTCCTCTTCTTCAAACAGATTTTATTAAAAAAAAATTTGCACTAGCTATACCGATTTAATGATATTCCCATAATTATATGTACATGAGATTTGAATTTTTCACAAACATGAATCAAAAATATAGTCGGTATGCAAGTCTTTAACAAATTTTTGATAATTATTGTTAATCAATGATTAATTTGTGCATTTCTTTTGATAGGCACAGGAACTAATGCTTGCTACATTGAAAAACTAGAAAATGTGGAATTATGGGATGGGGACTACAATGAACCAAAACAGGTACTTCAAAACTGGATTTATGTGATATCGTAAATAATTGTGATTTACGACAGAATTTCTATTGAATATCGTAAATGATATGGTGATTTATATGTCAGAGTTCCTTATATTGAATCTGTTGACCAACTTTGATTTATGGTGTATTGTTGATATGAAAATAGCACAGATAACTGATTTGACTTGAGTTTTATACTATAACCTATATATTCAAGTTTATACTGTTTGTGTTATAGGTCATGATTAATACAGAGTGGGGGGCTCTGGGAGATGATGGGTGTCTGGACTTTGTCAAGACCGAGTACGACCGACAGGTGGACAAACACTCCATTAACCCAGGCAGACAAATGTAGGTCAAAGGTTGATAATGTTTACCGAATTTTAGAAATTATAATTATTATTCACTCACCAAGTATGAATTTAAAAAAAAACAACCCTCAATATGTCTTTCTTTTTTCATACTTTCCATCATCAAATTCAAAACTGTGCAGTCAATTGATCAGTCATATACATACATTTGTACACTTTCATAAATGAGTTGTTTTCTACAATTTTAAATTTGCTATTATTGCGCTCTGTAAGACTGTAAGACATAATCTTTAACTGTTTTTGGTCCCCAGATATGAAAAAATGATCTCTGGTATGTACATGGGGGAAATTGTCAGACTGGCCCTGGAGAAGCTACGGAAGCATGGACTTCTCTTTGGTGGGAAAGGATCAGAAGAGTTGTCCACCAGGGGGCGCTTCTACACAAAATATGTTTCAGAAATTGAAAGGTTTGTACATCTGATTATGCCTCAAAGTGTGAAAATGTAATTTTTCTTGCCATTTTCAAAATTTTTAAAGTACAATGTACTAACTAAAAAATTATACAAAGTGCTATTGTTTATCTTCAAAAACATTTTCCTCTTTTTTATTTCAGTGATGTAGATGATCACTTCAAGAACACCAAACAGGTGTTTGAGGAATTGGCTCTAGAGAAATATTCAGATGAGGACTGTCGGATAGCCCAGTACGTCTGTTCTTTGGTGTCCACACGGGCAGCTTTCCTGGCCTCCGTTGGTAAGTGTGTATGCCATGTCTTTTCAAGATCTAGTGGCTTACATTGATCTATAGAGATCTGGTTGGGGCCATAAAAGTTAGACAAGCTCACTTTCACTTCTCCACTCTATATTTCTTTTGAAAAAGGGAGACTGAGATTCAAAATCGATGAACTCACTTTTAATCATAAGTCTCAATTCTTCACTATATTTTCATTTTGTAAAAGTGAGACCGAGAACAAAATTGAACTTGTCTAACTTTTATGGCCTCTTGCCCAGTTCAGCTGATAAACAGTAACTACTGTTATTCCTAATGTGAAGAATTAATATCCATGTAAAATTGTAAGAAGTATCCTTAGCAAATTTGAAAATCTTCCTTTATTTTCTGACAGTTGGAAACTGTATGAAATTATATATACAGTAAAACACGGTTATAACGAAGCGCCAGGAACAGGCGATTTTACTTCGTTATTAGCATAATTTGTTATATCAGTCAAGTTTACAATATGTAATAAAGTCACCGGGAATGAATATCGCTTCGCTGTAAGCGTCAATTCATTATAAGC
>WFKH01010211.1:31647021-31702021 GCA_016163765.1 Magallana hongkongensis
TCATCTTTGTTTTTATAATAATCTTGCACCAGCTGCATGTCCTCGAACTGATAGTGATAATATAGATAACTATAAACATGTCTTTGATGTATGGAAACTATGTAATAAAACACAACGTTGTCAGTCCAATTTTGATATGTGACAGTGATTTGATTGTGAAAAATGCATTGCTCAAAGAAAAAAATTTACATTTTTTTGCATTTGGAAAATTTGGATTTCCACATGCAAGGAGTCAAACAAACAATAAATCAAATGTTCCCCAAGTCCAATTCCCAAAATTTCAATCTGTCGTCCCCATCCAGGTGTGGGATATAGCTGTATGTCTGTATCCTCAAGGACGGTACTGCACTACTTAACAGGGGCCATAAGATGCAGTAGGAAAGTCCTCATAAAAGGCAAAATAAACAATATCAGGGCCACAAGTACATGCCAAGAAGTGGCCCTCCATTTATTTGAAGTGGGGATTATGGGTCTGCTCAAGCTCCCCCGATTGTGTCTACAAGTGTGGACTCCATGCCACGAGAGCTTGACTTCAAACAAACCCCGGCACTTGCGGACCCCTCCAAGACGGTGATTTACTGGTCCCCCAGAAGTGTGTGTGTTCATAATTCCTCAACAAGCATTGCCATCTTGTAGGGAAGATCTTTTCTTATCCTGGGCGACTTCTTTCAAAGTTCTTAAAATGAAGGCAGTATCTTTACTTTTAAAGCTGTTTTGATCTTTGAGAAGGTCTCAATTGTTTTTCTGCTCGAGTTTTAAATCTTGATCTATTTTTATTTTATCAAAAATAATCAAATTTCATTTTCAGAAAATATTTTCTTTTTAACTTCTGTTTATAAATTCATCATATTTTTGGGTAAATTTTTTGCGAGTTTAATGGACATTTACAACTAATGGTTGTTACGTAACGTGTATCAATTCACCCTAAACTGTAATTGATGCTTCCTACTTTTCCACGTGCCTTCCATGAATAAAATTCCCCAACACCTGCACAAGGAGGATAATGCAGGTGGGATAGGCAATGCCGATAATTCAATCGCCACAGTCGTGCATGAACTCATTGTATAAGCCACAATAATTTTTCATTTCATATTTCAATTGTTAGTTTTCAAACATTTAGTATCAATCGGGCTATAAATTTTCCATTAGGGTTTATTTTTTATTGGCGTTTGAAAGTTCATTAATCAAATGATTGCATGCCCTTGACCCACTCCCTAATGGAAATGTGCAGCGATAAAAAAAAATTGTTTTTTGTTGTATAATGTTTTAGGTGGTCTTTTCGCTGTATGCATTACACCACTTTAAAGTGGGTAAAATGATTAAGTAATTTGATAGTTATCTTGTTAATGCTCAATTTTTGTACACCTTTTTATGCATTTTTCATGCCATTTGATTACCAGGTAAAAGTGTCTAAAAGAAAAAACACTCCCTAGCTGACATTGAATTCTAAGGGTAAACTTTTTATACTTGCACATATTTTTATGCTCCAGTATACTGCCCAATATTTTTTTTAATATGCAATGAGGAACTTTAACGTTATGCATTTTTATCCAAAATTGAGAAGAAAAAAAAAAAAAAAGTTCCAAAAAGAGTTTTTTCCCTTTTACTGTTGGGTGAAGCTAATTTAATCTGATCTACTAACATAAAAACACAAAGTGGGGGGTTTTGGGTCAATATTTGCCGAGTGGTTGGTACCCATCGCTTGTCTCTCACTTGAAGTGCATGATGGTCATTTAGGAGGGACCTTAAAAGCGGACTGCTCCGATTTGTCAACTTTCACACATTGAGCGCGTATCCTAATTATTTACTTAAGCCTTTCACTATTTGGCAAATTGTTGAACTAGTAGAGAGTTGGTGAAGGGATATAATTTTTTCTTTGCAAGGCATAAATATATTGAAAAAAGAAAAGGGATTGTTGCTCTTAAATTGATAATTCACTAAATTTAATACAAGTTACACAATACCATATTCAGTTTGAACTTCCTGGAAAATTATCACAAAGGGGATTTCCATGTCTTGCTGTATATTCTTTGTAATCCATTGTTTTATCAGTCCTAAACTGGAATTCTGCTGCACTCGGAAAAAATATTTCTGTTTCAATTACAAGCAAATATTTGAGATTGATTTCATATTGTTAAAAGACAAAGCAGTTATCAATAGTTTTTCTAAGAACAAAGTACTCGTATTTTCTTACATCAACATTCAGGGGAGGGGGTTGAATTAAAGAATTAGGTTCACAGGGCATCTAATTTGTACCATAAATTATTCTGCTGTATGCCTAAAACTTTGAAGCTTTTTAAAAAGATTGAATATGCACATGTATTTTGAGTTTGATGATCATATTAAATATATCATATAAAAAGTCATAGATGAGCACTGTTCTGAAAATATGATGTCTTCAATCTGTACCAATTTTTAGATTGATAGAATATCCTTGATCATAATGATGAATTTTATGAATGAAATTTTAAGATGGCGCCTTCCACTCGTACCCACTTTGATTTTGAGATATGTAAATCAAATTCCTTGAAATATTGCCAGGCATTGAAGCAGGAAGAATATCCTTTTATTAAGAAATTTTTTTAAGATAAAATTTGTGTCTTCTAGTACTTTTTCAGACACCATGGAATTCCACCTGTTTATGACATTACTATCAACTTCTAAGGGTCAAATTACAATACAAATTTTCGTAACATTTGTAAGAGTACAAATTGGTGTGCATGTAATATAATATCTATCGGTAACACTTTTCTCATGCTTTGCCAAAATACTGGGCTAGGTTTATAGTGTAATAGTTCAAGGTCAAAGGTAAACAGAGATAAGGTCACCCATGAAGGTCAAGATTGATTCCAAACAACTGAATTAGTAATTGATGATCTCCTTGCTTGCTTTCTTTCTACCAAAAACTATTGGTAATGATGTGCATTTACCAAGGTATTTGAATTTTGTTGTTTAAAGACCCTTGATGAACAATTATATTCCATATTTGCCCATTTTGAAAAGAATTATCATTTTACTTTAATGTAGTCTAATTGTTCTGATTAATTTGAGCAGAGGTTTACCTGTAACAGACAGCTAGGTAAAGTGTTCTGCAATTGCCAGAAAATTCCTAGATTGCATACAAACTTTCCACTGAATGTTTATGCAAAAATATGAAAACATAAGTCTCCGCTAGTTAGAGTGCCCCAAAAAAATGAAATGTACGCAGAAAGGTCAATTCTGTTGGCTAAACCAATTAAAAGGAAGAAAAATAGCAAATAAGCAAGTCTTTCTCTTCTTGACTGGATGGATTGTGTAAATAAAAAACGGAAAAAAATGAGAGGGGTTTAAAAGTTTATGATGTGGACTTTCTATTTTATGTTTAATGATATTGGAGATTTGGAGTGGTACATTCTCCCAAGGACTTGGGTATTGCGAGGAATATAGGTCACTCTGTGAGTATGTGATTGTTTTACCTGGGAAGGAGCCGCTGGTGGTCAAATAAGGGCTTTGACTTAGATTTAAAACAGGAACCGATGTCAGGGTAAACATGAATGAAAGGGCTTCCAAACACTACATGATATCCCAACAAAGAAGCTAGTTTGATCATTCATTCACATTTCAAACTCGAGCATCTAATCTTAGCTCACCATTCAGCGGAGTGCTCCAATTGTGTTTATCTTGACCCTCGGGTCGCTGAAAAAACAACTCTGTCCTTCAAAATGATTTCCAATTTTAAATTTATGAATGAAAATTTTCAATTAAATGAGAACCAGCCAAGCAACAGTGAAATGCCGGTTGGAGGGAGAGGGGTTGAGGTCTAAATTAATCTCGCATGTCGCTCCCCAGAACGTCGCAGGTAGGAACAGGTAAACGGGCTCTGATTAATGGAGCGGGTGAGGGGACCTGGGCGCAGGTTGGAGCAGATGTGACACTCGAGGTCCATGCCATAAGTTGTCTTTGTTCCAGCAGGTGCCCCCCGTAGGGAGGGATAGGAAAGATGTTGTATATCTTAGGGTCTCTTGATCTTGCCCATTCTCATTTCTGGTAACTTATTGGACAGCCTATTGATTAGGGATTACCTCTTGTCTTGATTTCTTGTCACGTGTAAACTAGGACATAAGATCAGAACTGTCTGAAATATATGTTTTGCATTGCTATTTTTAATTAAAAAATGTGTTTTATCTTTTTCAGGGTGGAAAGAAGGTCGCCAAAAAGGGCAAAGTTGTCAAAAAGGGCAAAAAATAATCTTGGGAGACCCTAACCTAGAAAAGTTTGTTCTGTATGAATTATCTAGTGCTGCGTAATAAACATGTTTAAAACTTTTAAGTTTTTTTTTTATTTTATAAATATATAGAAGATGAGATTCAAGCAAGTCATCAAACTATCATTTGGTACAGTGTAACTTGTCTCTTTTCTGGTTTTGCAAAATTGTGCAATTGCTAAGTATCTCGAGTCAAAGGTATACAGTGAAATATTTTTTGCAAACCTCCATACACTTGTATTAAAACTAATTGCTGGACGTTAAATTTTTATGACAATAGCGAGGACGATCAAAGCAGTAAAAAAGAATATGGGTGAATAAAGCGTGTATCGTGCCAATACGAGGAAGAACAAAATTCAATTTATTTTATATTTAAAAAAATCATATTTTGTACAGTGGGTTTTAATGACTAAATGATTTGAAAGAGTATGGATTTTATTCAGTATACTACAAGTCTTGACGGGTTGGTCAATTGTGCTTTAGTGACATTGTTCAACTTTTAATTATGAAAATGATAGAAGTACGTTCCACAGTATTTTATATTCGTTTGATTGTTGTGACTTGCATGAGAAGGAGGCTGGATGGTCAACAAAATTTTGAATATGATTTTTAATCCTAAACTTTCATATTAAGTAAAGAAAAATGACTCATATTTAAGCTTTTAAATTTGAATATTTAAACAAAGCTCTCCTTCCAGAGAAAATTGATATGGTCTAAAAATGGCCACGACTGTCTGGTCCTCTTGAAGCATTAGAGACGGTTTTACCAAGAGAATCAACCTTTCAGGTCGGGGTTAGATGTAAAATGTAAATATTTTTATTTCCAATCGGTTCTGACTTATTTCATGATAAGGTATAGCAGCTATTTAAATGAAAAGATTGCACAAATATTTTCTGGTTTAATCGTAAAATACTATTTGAGATATAAGAACAGTATTATGTGCTTGTTACCTTTAGCATAATAAACGAAAGCAACCGACCCCCCCCCCCCCCAAAAAAAAAAACTTTTTTACACGGAAAAAATCCCCAAATTTTTGATTTTTATTTGGTGTGATTCAAACCCCTAATGTTATAAAAGCTGAACTGTTCATTTCACTACAAGTGTAGAGACTACAACTTTTCTGAAATGTTAAAATGTAATGTTTGATGATCCCGGTTACGGTATATGGAATGTATTATATGCCATTGTTCAAAATTTTGTTGATTGAGATAGTGTCTGTTTTTAGTACATTGTATTGATATTCTAAAAATAAAAATTATAATTTTAAATTAAAAATAGATATTTTGCAATATTTACATTACTCGGACCGCATTTTCAATAACAAGCAGTCGTTTGCTTCAAAGTTTATTGCCTGTTCATCCAGATCCTTATTGTCGCAAAATACGGCTAAAATGTACGGTCATCATTCTTCAATCACAGAGGGCGTCATATACGGACTTTGGACCATGACTTAAGAGATTCTAGGTTTTCTGCTAGTGAAACGTATGCATCAATGATTTGTATAAAGTCAGAGGATATGTTAAAACAAATTCTTGTAGAGCATGTTCCCCTGAGTAAGAATTGGTGCGCTTTTTTTCATTTGCATATATGATTGCAGCTGTATAAAAATGCAGATAAAAATGAAAGGTAAACCCCGTGCGAGATTTGAACCCCCGGCCCGTAGACAATTAATCTACTAGGCTTAAAGGAGAGACAATTGTGTCCATAGAAGGACATATTTAGAGCATCTTTTTTCGTTAGCATTTTACGAAATTAGGGAGAAGTTTTTTCTCTAAACTATTTGGAGCATTTTTTAAAAAAGGATTAATTACGACCCAGTTACATGTAGATCAACTTTCTATTCAAGAAATGGAAAAAAACCCCCAAAACACGGATACTTAACGAAACATCCTCCGACTCCAATGGAGATAGAAGATCACGGACAAGGTTTTAGATCAAGCGTAAATCATTTTTACCAGGGTGGAGAAAAGGGGTCACTGCCATTTTCCACGGGGGTTCAAAGTTGAAAGTAGTTTATCAATGTAATGTATATGGGCAACTTGAGGAAATGGGAATTCCCCTACTTGCTGTATCCGCACCAAGGAAAAGACGTGTCTTGCAACTTTCATTCAGCATCTCTTTTTATAGAAGTATTGGTAACTTGCATTGGTATTGGGACTTGTTTTCTTTTGCATGAGAGAGAGAGAGAGATAGAGAGAGAGAGAAACGGTCAGCATTTCTTACATACACTTGTACTTATTAAAAGCTTTCGCACTCATTAGAATCTTTAAGGACCTTGATAATTCCTTTTTAAACTGCCTGTTGTATGTAGATACCATATGTTAGCCTGGCCAAAATTTTGCAGTATTGCTAAGACATAAACAAGTAATGCATTAAACGTAGTCCAATAAGTACTGTCTTCAACTTACTACATGTACATGTTTATAGATCAAAGCTTTCATATTGCCTCCAAATAACACATTTATGCATGTATATAAGTATTGACTTTAAGCGTGCTTTGATCAGTATTGCCATAGATCTGTTAACTCTTTTCTTTATGGTATTTTTGGTGCATTTTAACAGGAATTCGCATGCTCTGTGAATTAATTAGAATGACGTTTATGCAATTATCTTCAATCTTAAAACAAGAACTCCTTAAAATATTGTCCTTGTTTTTTTCGACCTCTGCAATACATATGTATCTTTCTGTGTTTTGCAAACTTTGGTATATAAATGATGTTTTTAAAACCTGGAGTTCAAGTTTTTATGTGGCATTTATTGCGTTCCACGTACATCATAGTCTATACAAGAAGAAACCTCGCCCAGAAAAGTGCCAGTGTTCTTAAAGACAAATTCTTGCTGCCCGTCTCCGAGGACAAATTTCTGAAATTCGATCGTTTCTCACTCGAACTGGTATTCCAGATGATACCAATTCGTCTCAATTCTTCATGTCTGTGCACTGTAATATCAATTTAAAAAAAATTAACGGGAAATCGCAACCACACACAAATGACATTGTTTTGTAGACATGTCCTATACATGTGACATTGGTAGGTGCATGGGAATTTGATGGTGTCCAACCCAATTGGTGTACATATACTTCCTTCTGTGAAAGGTCTATGCATGTACCTTTCTGGAATTTTAGGTTAATTGCGAAAAACCTGTGTGATAGATGCACTGAACATTAAGGTGGCTCGACACACCAAAATATAATTCAATGGATCGATAAAGTTCCGTATATTTTTGAAGCATGATAATTATATTTCTCATCAATTTAGAATTGATATTAAATTTTTAGCTCTAAATATCTTGTTTGCAGCCAAAACAGTTTTTCCAGTTTCTCGAAATAATTCATATAAAAAAAACTTCAAAGCCGATATCGGTTTCATTTTCGTGAAATTATGCATTTTAAAAAGATACTTTATCGATTCATCAAATATTCATCAAATAATATATTGGTGTTTCGAGCCACCTTAAAATATTTATCATAAATATAGAAGCGTTGAAAATAGAATGATTTACAGGTCTCAAACCCCCTGTCCTGCACATGATGTAGTTTTAGTATAGTCCTCCTTGCCTCCCTTTGGGTATCATGCAGGGCTTTCTCTCTTTTACATATATCGGTGTCAAATGATCAAATGTTTGGTCACTAAGTACAGGTCCCCTTTTGTGATAGGTAACGCATTTTGTAAAACTGATCAGTTTCACATTCAGGTTTTTTTTCCCCTCGAAAACCGTGTATTCCTTGTGTAAATTCAATGCATGTCGAAACCCGATGAACAAATGTGGGTGGATGAAGATTTTGGGGGTATTGTTTTCTATTTATCCCTTTGCAGATGACACATGCATGCATATACAGTGATGTCAACGGACATTAGTCAAATCCTGAAACTAAACAGATAAACTTCAGTTCATGACAGTTTTACTCTTTTATTTTGGGGCCATATTATTTTACAATTGTTTAGGAAATGGTGTTTTGTTAGTATTGACATTGAATGAGATTTCCGTTACGTAACCATGTACCTGACCCAACTGTTGGCTTATCGTCCAAGACAAATGGCAGGTGAGTATTGACGGCATTTCCCGGGAAAATCCCTCAGACAGCATTACGGTATGACGTATAACGTGATAGTAAATTGCTGAGAAAGCATTCACGACATGTTGCTTTCGAATAAAGACAAAGTATACAGATGGTAGTTTTTTTTTTTAATTTCCAATGCTTTTCAAAAATGAGAAGTAAATAAATCAAATATTGATACAGATGTGAAGTAAATAGGTATTGGAGAATTACGAGATTTTCCTTGACCGTTAAAAAGACCTTGAAAGACCTTGACCCAGTTTCAAGGTCGGTGACCTCGTAGACTGGCAGGCCATGGGGTAGACTGACCACAAAGTGTATTCCTTGTTTAAGTCACGTTGTTATCATGAATGCCTCCACTTATTGGTTCAACAAGGTCAAGGGAAATTTTACTTCTTTCGAAAGACATCGAGTTCCTCTGACAAATAGCGGTTTTGTGACAATGGACCAAGGTACTTTACTTAGTTAAGTATGAGTTCATAGATAATCGACATTCGTAACATGAAACACTTAAACAATAAAATGCTTTCTTTGGTGATTCATGCGGGAATGAAGGTTGCGACATTGCAGAAAAAATTCATAACCCGCGTTAGCGGGTTATGTAAATTATTTTTGCAATGATCGCTACCTTCATAACCCACATGAATCATCAAAGAGCATTTTATTGTTTATATTTACATCTTTCTTAACAAATTAATGAATAGACCGTAAAGAGTAAGTAAAAGTAACTAAATTATTGTTAATGTACATCAGTACGTTAGATAAGAAGAACAGCCAAGTCGTCTTATATGGGAATTTGAGTCTGACATCATCGGGATTATTTCGTGCAGTCCGTGATTTTTCTTAGGTTGCTGAAGGTTTCGAATATTAACTGGTTAGAACTGGATCGTGTAGATTTCAGCCCTGTCAATTTCCATGGAGCTAAAATAGAGAAGAAATTACTCGGTAGATGTAAATATTAGTAAACGATTTGTACTGAGAAAGCCTCTTGTTGCTAATAGTTGTATATATATAGTACTGTAACTTTTCAAAAATAGGACTGTTGCAGATTTTATACAGACACATCATATACATGCATTATCATAATAAATGTGTGACTTGTAATCAAAACAATCTATTTGGGGCTCAGTGTTAATCCGCGAATGCTTTGTTTTCCCTTCGTTGTCCGGATTTTGTATACCATGTATACCGAACCTGATATGATTCATAAACAAAGTATGTTTATGTTTTGGTGAACATTCACAGGAGATAACCGTATAAGAGTACCTTGGCCCCTTCACCTTACAATACTAATTACCGGAGAGACAATTAGGTCAAGTTTACCTCATGCACAAAGTGCACAAAGTCAATTGTGTGATAACAATTTTTTTGTTTGATTTGAACGCTATTGTCAACAGCACGGCTAGGGGTAATGATGGTAATATTGGCCGTTACACGATAGTTCCCAGTCCGGGAGAGTTGCGGAACATGCGAGGAATTTTTTATGCAAATAGACCTCCGATATCACTGCTCCGCTGGAGTTCGACAAGCCTAGCGGGTAGCCATCAACGATATCGCATCCCGCCGCGATAATTGACAGCAGACGAGAGTGACGTAGGGCGAGATGACAGCGAGAACACGTGCTTGTTGGCGGTCATTGTCTGGCGCGGGTACCATTCTGCTGACATCATTGTGGTGAGGAAAAGGGGGTTAGATAACTTACACGTTGTGGGTAAAATTTTGCCGAGATACAATGGTCTCAAGTATCAATTTGCCCTTCTACTTGTGAGTAGCTGTGGGTCTATTTGATAAGGGTACCCGATCTTGGGGGTAGAGAGGAAGCGGATAACAACATGGGAGTCGGCAAATAACATCGGTTTTTGCAACAACGGAAATAACATCACCTCTGTAGGATGACCCCCCAGAGCCTATATTCTTCCGCACTTTAAAAGAGTCGCATTAATTTTAGTTTTTTTGGCGAAACTATCAATTTAATTCTTTTTTTTCTGAAAAAATATCTTTTTTCCCATGAATGTTTAAAAGCGATCGTTATCGTGTACCTATGCATATCATATTTTAGATACTGAAGAAAAGACCCGCTTAGAGTATAAGTTTTTTGATGAATTGCTCTGACGGATATTCGAGAATTTACAAAAAAACCTCTTTTTCATCGTTATCACATGAATCAAATTTATGGTATCAATAAATACTTGGTGAAAAAATGTGTAAAGTTACACAAGAGGAAGAACATATGATATCTCCAATTTTGGTGTGAAAAACCCGTGATTTGTAGTTTTCCAAACAAATTGAAAAGTACTTCAGGTGTTGGTTTTGGGTTTTTATCACTTAATTGAAACCGAGTGCTTATTAAATTCAGCAAGAAGGTAGGCCAAGCTGTCATTGAAGTTTGTCTTCATTACGCATCCCAATATTAGCCCCAATCAGTGTGTTTAGAGTTCAGGATAAACGGGCCCATTCCGAGTTTTATTAACTTCTCAGTAAACACTGGATTTCGATTCCTGCAGCGAAAAAATCACCCAAAGCATACTTGATTTTGTTTTGTTTGGCTGACTTTTTCTTCTAGAGCAACAAACACCGAGTGAATGCATAGTTCATTCATTTTTAGAGGCATTTTGTTTGATCATTTTTATCTCGCGAAATGTTTTTGCAAAATCATCAATTTATAGATGGAATATCGATGATTGGCATCCATTACCACTGCATTAGACATATGACAATGTTTATCTATTCATCTAATTTTAAATTATCTGCTGTTATTTTAGCGCAGACTATACTAGTAGTAGCAGATTTCCCAGCTACTGTTAATCTCATTATCTCGTGGTTTCTACCCCAATCCATGGTCGGAGAATTAAACATTTAGAGCGACAGACAGACAAACAGACAGACAGAGAAACGAGAAAAAAATGTTATTTGAAGTCCCTGACATTATTTTGCTTTTAAGTTATAACGAAACTCGGTTTAATATCTATTTGAAAATTTAAGTTGTCTTACGGCTTACACTACCAAACGTTTGGTGTTCTAGCTTTGGGGTTTATTAGCGCCACCTAAACAGTATACAAAAGTTGTCGAGGCATAGATTGTGCTGTTTTAATTAGTAGTTACAACAGTGGGATGTCACCTTAATCAGGGATAGGTGTACAGGTATTATGTCTCTTGGGTGGTCCAGCCACCAAAGGTATCGTCTGCCTCGTAACTAGAAACATGTTATACTAAACCGTATGTCTTAATTATTTTCATCATATGAAACATTTTTCTGAATCCGAGCATGTGAGAAATTGCATCATTATCTCTTGAATTTAATTTTTTTGTTATCTAACGTGCAGACGTTTTAATGGCGTACCCAGATGTTCTCGAGGAAACGCGAGATGTCAAACGAGGCTTTGTTTCGTTCGATATCGTCTTACTTATTTCATTCAGAAAAATAAAAACGATGGATTTCTCCTCCCTTATTGAAATCATAAATAAGGCTCTAACAAATGACGAAGCAGAACAGTAATACGAAAAAAGGAATTGTCCAAACCCATTATCCATTCGTTCGCTTTTGATTTTTGTCCTCTCTCATATCACATGTGCAATTATATGCTATCAGATTCTAATTAATATCCACAACTTATTTAGCGTTGTGATGGATATTTGCACAGGGACGCGTAGACCAGCCGCAGACGACAGTTTGACAAATGAAAGTCGGGTAGATTCTCCTAAATTTGACTACATCGTTTCAAATTACAATGCATTCACGGATTTGGCAAAAAGTTCCGCGATTTTTTGGACAAACATTGAAAATAACGTGCTCAGTAGGAGCTATAATTGCAAATATGCTGTTCTTTTAATCCGAAAATCACAGCATATGCTTGGATGACGAAACACATATTCAAGGTCAGAAGTATGTTTTTATGTCATGGGAGAATCCTGCTCACAATAAAGAGCGTTCCTTTTCGGATTTTGTCTCGTAAATCAGAACTTTGTTAGTATTTATTTACAATCCAGATCAGGAGACAAAGCAAAGGGTCGCACAAAAACGTTTTTGCGCTACACGCAGAAGAATGCACCTTCTAATCCCATTGTATCAAATTTGAAAGAAACCCCAAAATAATTAATTTCATTGTTGCATTTTAATCTTTTAAAGATTATCATAGATAAATGTCATAATTTACTGCTCAAAAAAGCATTATTGTTACGAGAAGGTTATAACCAATTCACCAAACACAATAGTGCAGCACATTGTTTGTACAAATATTTAGCAACAACCAACTCCTTTGGGAAAAGATCGGTTCAGCTTTTAATGCTTCAAAAGAGAACAAACCAAACTGACCGAACCTCAACCACATCGGGGGGATTTAGAATTTTAATGTCAACACTTTATTATTTTGATTAAAAGCTAAATAAATATTTACCGGTGATATGTTCCAGTATGCTCTCTCACATAAATTTTGGGTCGTCTCAATTTCGACCACATTTCCTCCTTTTACATCTTTTTATATATGTGTACAGGTGCTCTTTCAAATCACCATTCGCCGTTAGCTTTATAGCTGGCCAATCCTTAAAATATCAGCTAGGCAATTTTACAGGTAGGTTTTAAGGGTAAATACATTTTGCTCAGAAACCCTGTTGTTTTCATTATGGGAATAGAGATAGAAAAAACCTAATATTTATAAATGGAGGTAAAAACGTCAATCATCTATCAAATAAGACAAACAACGTTGGATATAATGTCAGAGATGTCTGCGATGATTCTCAATTGAATTCATTAGAGCCAATTGCTAAAACCAATTTTCTGCAAAGGCAGAGCGAATATATTTAAATTTTTGTTAAACATCTAATTTTGAAATTGGAAGAAGTTCAACTAAAATATTCAAGCTGGTATGAAAATATCTGAATCTCTCTTTTCAATTATTTACCTACTTTAAGGAGGTCATCTCACTGACCCAAACAGGCCAATCAGGAAACGCGAGACATCAGGTATGCGATATCAAAGGGATGCAATAGATTTTTCAAAGATGACTTGCATTCCACTAAATGGCATAGGTTTGGATCAAAGAAATCAAAGTGTTCAGCCTGACTTTGTCAGGTGTTTAATACGTACCCGGTGAAACTAAAAATGAGAAAAAAACCCACAACCCAAACATGACCATCGCACGCAGCTTTATACACCGGGCATGTCGTACATGTAATATATCGTACCAAATGAATCATAAAAACAGAAGATTGCTTTATTGTGCAGAATACAGATGAAAGAGTTAGAGGTTGTAGACAAGCTTTGGGACTGCATGGTACTGATGACGAAGTTATAGATCCAATGTCATCATGCCACTTTCTATGACACCACAATAGAAGCTATCGTGTCCTGTAGACAAGCTTTGAGACCGAATGCAACTGGTACTAAAACAGATGTCGATTACAATTAGGTATTACACATACATGTAGCCCTACTAGTAATTAAGTGTTCTTTAGGCAAACTTTGGGACATTTTACGAATGGTACTAAAACTGACGTACATGTATTTGAAAAGACGCAGATACTAATAATTTAGTGTTCTGTAGACAATCTATGGGATAAACTACGAATGGTACTTGGACCGATGTCTTAGTAAAGACTAAGGTACTAATTATGTAGACAAGCTATGGAGCAGTCTACGATTGGTTCTACGACTAATATAATGTCGTTGTCAAATTACATGTACTAGCTATTTAGTGTCCTTTAGGCAAGCTATGGGGCAGTTTACGACAGAGATCGATGTCTATGTTAGAGTTATGAGTAAATGTAATGCCCTATAACAAAGTATGGGAAGCTTTCACCACTGGGACGCCTTGAGTAGCCTTTTGACGGTTTCTATGTGTTTTACAAACTCCAAGTTAATTTTCTGCCATTAATTCCTTTTAAAAACCTTTTATTGGATTCATTGAATGTTTTACATTTTTGTCTCGATAACAAACGACCCATCTCGATGTCTATAGGTCAGCGAATGTGGGAAAGAAAAGGATTAAAATCGTTTATCCCTTTCACAATTGGGCATCGCTTTAACATCAAATATCAATGAACATTCCTTTGGCCTTTGTGAAGGTTCTGTTAAAGTAATATTGCATTTTCTTTTATCCATTTAGGTTGACTTAGTAGATATTTTACAAGTATCTTCTAATGAAAGTAACATCACTTTGTCCACACAAATTGCTCGTTGTGTGTATCATTATTTCACATAATTCAACAGTAAAATTTCAAATATTTTTTAAGCACAAAGGCAATAAAAGTTCCATTGTTTTGTTTATTATATCTCTACGAGCGCTTTCACAATCATAATTAATATAAATGTATACTGGAACTTATACATGTACTAGTATGCATGTATGTACTACAACTTATGATTTATTTTGTAAAATGAAAATAACAGTTATGTTCATATATCACCAAATAAGAACAAAATAAGTTCCCTGTGAAATTTCTAAAGAATTATGCGAATTGTAATGTAATAAAATTGGATTTTCCACAAATTGGGAAATCATTTAAGGGAGATACGCGGGCGTGAAGTTGAATCTCTTCATTTAGAAGAGTAATGATGGAGATTGCTTTGCTCCACAAATAAAAATCTGAGACTTTTTTTTATTGGAAGAAAAGCGGGTAGTATTTCTAAAAGCCCGAATTAACATTTTAAAGTCGACATTTTGATTTTCCGATAGGGATAATGTGTCTTTCAGAGGAAATTAATACAGTTGTTTGTGATTACCAGCTATGTAAAGGGGGTAACCTTATAGGTTACTAAAAATCGACAAAAGTCTCCGTCCTAAAGATATAAAATCTCAATTCAGCATCACTGCGAAAGAGTATTGCTTCATGAGAATGAACCTTCGATGAATGTCATATAAAACGCCACATCCGCTATAACGATCAAATTAGCGGATGTATTCGGTTGCAACAAATTCGGGTTTTGTGTGCACCAATACTGAAGCGTGAGGATTGAATACATGCCTATAAATCAGTCTGAAATTATGGGATTAAAATGAATTTCTGGTAATCTGAATAATGAGCTAAAGTATGAGTTTCTGTATATCTGCATGTATATATTCAGCATGGGTACTTCCCGTCTAACTTACGGGAAAAATTACCCAAATTGTCTAGAAATCTATGAAAATCTAGATCTAGAAGAAGGGTAGATTTATATTCATGATAAATTGCCGATCCGGTCAAAACGAGACTGTTTTAAAAAATATATTCAAGAAACTTTTAGTATTATGAGATGAACAAATACGATCGGGGTGATCAAATCTAATAAAGCCCGAAGGGCTTTATGATAGATTTGATCACGCCCGACCGTATTTGGTCACTTCATCATATTCAAAAAATAATTTCTTGCTACTTATATTTATATAATTTTCACCAATTGTTCAATTAAATATGAAATTATTGACATTTTAACGCTATTTTTATTTCGTATGATTATGCAAACCCCGCTTGCGCCCCACAATACGTCATTTGCGTCATTGATGAAATGTATTGACCTATAGGTTACAAATTTGATTTGTAGTGTTATCACAGAAAAAAAAGACACAGGAAAAAATAAATATTAACATTTACAAGTATATAGCAAATACTAGTACCCTTGAACTGATAAAATCGTAAATTAAAACTAAATAGAGAATAAAGACACAAAAAAGGATCTCAATATCGATGGTGGCAGGAAAATTGCATTATCAATCATCAGTTCGATCTGTATTCATCTTGTAAAACAAAGTTTTAAGATTAAAGATGACTAAATCTGAGCAACTGCAAAAAGTACATCTCACATCATTCGTCTTCGTGTAGCTTCTTCATGATGATGCTATTTGTAATGACAATACCGCGGTGTGTTATTTACGTTTTCCCAAATGCACAAGCGTCTCAATGAAAATGATCGATTCGTTGGGTTCTGTGGTTGAATTGAAATGAAATGATGACTGGAAGAAAATAACACCAAAAAAAGAAAACCAAAAAAACACAAAGGGATTATTGCACCATGACTGATTAGTTAATATTTGTCGGTTTATGATTCACAGAAGTAGGACGGTGGGCCAGACGATGCCACTCCTCGCTGTGTCTGGCACGCGGCGTGCAGCAGGCGGGGCGTAAGGGACGGGCACCTGCTCTGAATGACAATGTCTTCCTAGAGTTCAAAGGTCACATGAATTTTTTCTTATCTTTCTTTTTGTCTTTCTAAAGATTAACATTTGAACTTAATGAACACGAAATCTGCGGTAATTTGGTTGTCAAACACTTCCAGGTTTGTTAATTATTTAAGAACGGACCGTGAAAGTGGCGGTTTAAGAACTAATGATGACCGTTGAACATGACGTAATTGACGTTGTGTGTGGCCTCGTTGCCGTTGCAAGTTTCCCGCCCGCAACAAATTTCCTGAAACACTCAGAAGATGAATGGGTCTCAATACAATACTATGCTTTTTCATTTCATCAAAGACGATAAAAAGCATGTTATTAATCATCTGTCGAATCAAACAGTATGTTCGATCATTATTTACATTGGAAGTATATGAATTACCAAAAGAATTAAAAGTAAAAAACAAACTCTTCTAACTTGATGGTTTATGGTGTTATGACACACTTTATAGCTATATTTAGATTGAAAAGGGTGGAGATGTACTATTTTAAGAAAAAATTCTCACCTCAAGGATATGACATAAGTGATAAGCAGCTCGCGGAATACATCATAATAATAAACCTTCCTCATTAAAATGGATGAACATTTCAATAAATTACATAATTTATGAATGAAATTACAGAAATGTGACTGGGTCGTGCATTGTTTCTTCCCATTACCGGAAAACTTTTCTAAATAATGTTCCATTATGTTGTATACAAAGCTCAAAAGTACATATATTATGAAGGAGTAAGGGTGAAGGTGGAGGTGGGGTGGGGGTAACAATGAATAAATACGGAATGAACAGCCATTTCACTTTCATATCATTTGGGGAGAAACATGTGCCAACTTTTTATATAATTATCATTCATAATTATATTTTCTAAATATTTAATTGTCATTACGGAAGGTAAAAAAAAATCACTAATTGCCGAGAATTATGTACTGTAAATGTGAAAATATTAACAAGAATAGTTTTTTTCTCGAAACCAAGCTATTTTCGTCGTCTTTTCGTTTCATTCTGAATAATAAAACATTTTCCGGATTCGCTGTTGACATACACTCTTTTATTTTTTCTTCAACATCTGTGATTTTTTTAATAAGTGCATACTGACTTTATTGACTATGCTTTCGTTCTTTTATGTAGTAACGATGTTACCAAATTCGAAATTCAAAAATCTTTGAGGTTTTGTCATTGTCAGCAAAATTTGTGATGTACTGCACAAAAAATATCAAGACAACCTATCTAGCCATAGATGATTCAACACCATCAAACTCATACTTCAAGGTACATATAATAAAGAATTCAAATTAAAACAAAAACGCTCTGAAATTGAAGTAAGTTTTGTTATCGAAATAAACTATTATCTAAAATATCCATAAAACAAATTATACAATTTTCTAAAAAAAAAAAAAAAAGGTAAGCAAACTTGGCAAAGAAATGACAAAACAGAAAAAAGAATGAACCGAAATGAACAGTAAAATAGATATCATATCATCTCATTCTGAAACATCTACATATTTACAACGCGTGGTGCAATTACTTGAAATATTGCACCAGGAAACACCAAGAAATCAGCCAACATTTCTGTGATAATAGATTGTTGTAAATTAAGTGTATATTTATAACATCAGAAAGGGTCAGAGCCTGAAGCTATCAAACATGTCTGTATATATGTATTTGGTATATATGTACGACAGGGCATATTTAAAACTGTTCTGGTAAAATAAAAGTTTAAAGTGATCTCTGTCCCCTGTGTTCATTGCCATATCCATTGTCGCATGGTATTCAAATATTCAAATGCTCTATTCTATCTGGGTTTCAGGTAAATGTAGCATATAGAATAAGGCATGCATTATTTTTGTATATACATGTAGGTCCCCAAATTTTATATTGTAGATATAACATATATAATTAATGATATATTAACTTCAGTTTATCGATCTTCATGACGCAATATTGTGTCCTATTACATGAAAACTGAACTCAATTCTACTTAAAAGATATGTCCTATTGCATTAAAAGAAAATAGTTCTTTCTACTGAAAAGAATAATTAATTTGGATTTTTTTTTCGTATTAAAGCAAATTGAACAAATGTTGATAGATATGCCATTATTCCATCATTTGAAGCTTATATTCAAGATTTATTGCTCCAGAATTTTTTGTGTGGACTGGTTGTGATTGAAAAACAAAAATCTTTGTTTTTT
Organism: Magallana hongkongensis; assembly: GCA_016163765.1. Lineage (NCBI taxonomy): Eukaryota > Metazoa > Mollusca > Bivalvia > Ostreida > Ostreidae > Magallana > Magallana hongkongensis. The sequence continues at coordinate 31,665,652 of WFKH01010211.1, forward strand.
GTTGGTATGGTTCATTAAAGATCAAGCACAGTGTTTGTTATTTTATACATTAACTTCAGGCGTTTTGAAATAAGTAATATATTTCATAGGTCTTTTCTCGATATTACGACCTCAACTACAGTAGAACTGGTGGAGTGAAAATGCGCATATATTCTTATAATTATATTCATATCCAGTCCCTTTTTTTTCATTCAGAAAAGTTGTGCTTTGTTAAAATTTGATGTATAACTTTATTAAACCATCACAAACAATGGAATGTCATAAAAAATATGATTCATTTTATTGTGATATATCTTCGTAACTCGAGGAAGAACAGCAGGATATCATCTTATGCTATAAAAAAAATGTCGTTCTTATGAACTTAATATTACAGTCTCCATTAAGTACAGAACAGCATAGAGGGTTAAGTTATTTACGTATGTGTTAATAAATCAACAAATGGCTCTATCGTTTTTCGTATGGACACTGGTGCTTTTTAGACTTCTATCGTGTAAATTACAATTTATACTTTGAAGAATTGGTGTAATGCTAAAATAATAATAATAATAAAAAAAATAATAAAATCTTAAGTATACAGATAACTTTTAAGTTTCGTAATTTAAACATGTATGGATGTATGGACAATATGCAGCTCATTATGAATGGAAAGAAACCTTGAATGATGGAGGACCTTTTATTTTGATGACGTCATGACTGTGCCAATTGGAGAATTTTCTTTTGTTTGATTGATAGTTCAAATTTAAAGAATATTTGCTAGTTTTTAAATTCACATTTCAAGCTGCAAGAATATCCGGGTTTTCCTTTTGTAGATTGTAATAAAATGTTCAATTCTTTAAAGAAAAATTTGATATTTCCTTTCGTTAAAATCTGTCCACCCTTAGTTACATATTACTGAATAAAGAATGTATAAATCTTGCTTGGTATATTAAATAAACTCTTCTGACACCACATGGATGGTCACGGCTTCATGCAATCATTAAACCTCGAATTCTATATCTAGAAGGGCTGGGTTCCTTGCATTTTATTGTTCTGCTCCGCCATGACAATTGCGGTTTGAAAATTACTCACAAGTTTCGGATACCAAGTTTGACCCTTCTGTTTGAAAGGTCAACAGGCGATCATGCGTGATCATATAGATGTTTCCCTCTTAATGTATAAAAGTGCCATAATGAATCAAACTTTTTTTTGTATGGGCAAATTGATATGTCTCATTACATAATGTATCATAGAAATTCTATCAGAGGCAATAAATCAGGCCCCGTCAAAGGGATTATCAATTCATGATTAACGTGTAAATGCTCGGGAGAAGTGCCGCGTGAGTTATAACCGCAGAGAAATAGAGGGTTTTTTTTTCTTACAGACTTAATAAGCTAATGAAAGACAGTCAGTTGAAATCCTATCTTCAAATCAGATAGAAATAAAGCAGCTTTTTAACTCTGGAGTATGCATGATGGTTGAAATTTTTATTTATTTCATTGACGTACTGGCACAGGAATGTTTTAAAACGAAGAACATCCTTTTCATAATTTTTATTAATAAGATAAAATTATTCTGTAAATATCGCAGATAATAACTTCAAAGAATATTTTACGAACTTATTAAAGAATTGCCATTTTTAATACAATTTTTAGATTGTTGTAATACCAACGATTCAAAGCTGTAACTCGAATTATATAGCATTTTGATCAATAAATTTTGTATAAATGCGATAGTACGTACTTTTTAAACGTGTTTTAATTTTTTTTTTTTTGGAAAATATAGTTATTTTAACCGCTCTTTCAAGAAAAAGGAACATTCAGTGCAAAGATGTGAGCATGGTACACTTAACTTTCAATGTTGAAGAAAATGGTGTGTAAAATTATTATATAGAAATCGCCTGCTTTTGCGTTCTAGCATTTTATAGCAAGATTTATATGTTACATTTTCGTAGATTTAGCCTTTTCTCTATGGGCGCACTTTCTGTGATCTTTGGACTATATTTCACGTTGCTTTAATTGCTGTGTTTTTTTTTTAAATTCATAATGCAATATGAGAGAGAGAGAGAGAGAGAGAGAGAGAGACGCTCAGCACAAACAATTTGAACGTTTTGTCATGGAATTTTCATTGTGATAAATTACTTTACAAACTTCTCTTAATGACAAACACCTGTACGTAATGATTTTATTCTGATATCAAGACACATTATCGAGATAAAAAAGTTAATTGCACAAAAATAAACAACGTTAGTTTCTAGTCTTTGTCGAAAAAAAACTGCCATCGTCGATCTTATTCATCCGGGAACAATTTTCACATTTTTCAAATTGGGGAATTATTTGAGAATCAGAATCGAAATCTTTAATTTCAGTTTTTAAAGATTCGATTGACTGAACAATCAAAACATTGATCTACAGGGTAAAGTATGAAATGACATAACCCGTAATTCTAGTCAATATTTGCGAAGTTCTGCCTAATTTGACATCCCCTTTTACAGAATAATTTTTGTTGTAAAGAAAAAAAACAGCGCTAGCAGTATTGTCGGATAAACAACATTTTCCCAATAAATGGAATTCCTTGTACATTACAGATACCTGTTCAATAGACTGGGTAACGGTGCCTTGGGTTGCGCAGCGCATATTTTTCACCCTCGTTAAACTTAATTTGGGAACTGGGGATGAGCATGTTATATGTTATGATGATATTTTCGTCAATTTTATAGTAGCTGCGCATAAAAATTATCTCGTAATAAAAAGTTAACAAATTTACTAATCTGCAAACTATTTCTGGGAGATTAAAACCTCGTCTAAAGAAATTTGTTGGCGCAGATGCTTGCATTGTAAACAAAATTTCACAAAAATAAGAAGGAATCTTTGAATTTTTTTTATGTGGTTAGTTGAAGCCAGGAACTATATCAAAATAAAGGAATTTATTATTTTTTAAGTTACTTCTCCCTCAGATTGTTTTCAAGTTTGACATGCTATTAAATCTTGTTCTCACCTAAAATTGATTCACAAAGTCACTAACGGTACGGGTTATTGCATAAAATCCAACAAGCTTTGTCAACTTTTTGAAAGGTGCCCTCGGAAGATGTACGGCTAATTTGATATCACCTGTGAAGAGAGCTCTATTAACTTTCAGTCTACTAGGTAACCTGTGATTACCGGATTATTATGTTACTTGTGATCCATGATGTATTAGCAAAAAGGATAACAAATGATTTCATTTACACATTCCTCAGGAACAAAACGGGCCCTGACCACAGATGGTATTCAAACAACAACGCTCTTTCGGACCTCCCCCCCCCCCCCCCCCCCCCCGATATATACCCCCCCCCCCACCACTAAAGATATATAAAAGTTGCCCAACGCCACTCACGATATGTAAAAGTTGCCCACCCTCACTCACGGTATTTAAAAGTACAAAGAACAAAGTACCAAACTTCAAAGTTCTGATCAAAAACAAGATTTTCAAATAAAGTTTTAAGTTAGACAGATTTGTTTCATGGGTTTTATTTTTCCTCCGCAATACGCGTAGGACACTGCCTAGACAAGGATTATATATCATGACGTCATCACAGGACCTACAAACGTCTTTTGGTATTCCGAGGGAGTTGCTGGCGAAGTTCTAAGATGATCTTTTCTTTAAAGTATTTCACCCCGCCAGCTATCCGCCACGTTGTTTAATGTCATGGCTTAATTACGGCCTCTTTTGCTAATTTAAAGCTATATGTAATATCAACCGCTTAATCTAAACTGAGTAGAAAGGCGATCTTGCTGTATCGAATGGAACAGGATGCTGGTAAATCACTCGGATTCCCTCGGGCTCCGACTGTGATAATCATACGGCTGTAAGTAAATGACCGCTTCACATTTTACAATTAACAAAATTACAGGCCCTTTTATTGAAATCTACCAAGCCTGATTGGTGGTCTCTCGTCCCGGTCGATTTATAATGGCGACGTCCATTGACCGTAAATCAGCGCTCCGCCGAAAGAACGGAGTTACTCGCTGTGAACAAGTTGACTAGTTGTTCAGACTGTGGGCTCGGACATGGTTTTATGACCCTCGCGACGCTAGATGCGGAGACAGGGCCACTACCTCCTGTGAGTTTTCACTCTACTCGTGTCCATCTTGAGCACTTATTTAGTGACCATACAACTTTTTTTATTCTGGAAGAAGTAGCGTTTCGGCAAATGTGAATTGCAAGCACTGAATAAAACCGAAGTTATGAAAATGTATTCATGAAACTAAATACGGCTAAATTTGGCAACTCAAACGCCTTTAACGGCCCTTTTCTTGACAGAAAACACATTATCTTTTGTATGTTTGTGTTAAACTTGTTCCCGGTAAATAAAATCTGTATTTGCAAAGTGCTCTCTCGCCGCCAACTTTCGCAAGTGTGTGTTTATAAGAGTCCAGGATTGCATTTAATTGGTACTTTATCGCCTTATATAAACCCCCGAGATTTTACAAACAGAACCTCAATGATGCAGGGATCTCACCCCCTAATCACTTTTAATCTACTTCAATTACAATTGTGAATGTTCTCCAGAGTTTCCTCTGCTACATTTCCCTAATTTGAAGATATTCCCTCTAAACCGTCTTAAATTTTTAATTATATTGACGACTTGCCTACACATGAATACTTAATGAATCCCCTTATCATAAGTTTTGTAAGACATTTAAGTGTTTATAACTTTAGCAGCATATGATCTTAGATCTTAGTCAGTTGTCCAGTCGAAAGGTTGCCTTGTGTACTTTCTTAAAAAAGAAATCCGCCAGACAGTAATATAACAATGATGTGGTCAATAAATGATTCCAAAATGTGGCGTCTCGCAATAAGAATTGGATTGGTAACTAATTCCCCGTCGCTCCACCGTTTCGTTTAGTACAGAACTGCTGATATCACCGTTGTTATTGCGATTTTCAGGTCTTTTAAAACAAATAATTAGAAATGTTATATCTTGTGATAGAAATGGCGAAGAAAATAAATCCGTCTGGGGTTATTTATAGTCCTCAACAATAATTATTGGGGTATGAAATCACCACAGGAAGGTAGACATTTGACCATGAAAAACATATTGAACAGTTTCAATATAAAAAAAAACAACTGGAACACAACCTGTTGCATTATTTACAAGTCTTAGCTGCTAGCTCAAAGAAAATTCGTTATTAGAGGGGTCTGGGAGGTCGTGGCCATTTTAAGACTATATCAATCTCTATGAGTAGAAGAGCTCTGTATTAAAATATAGAACAATGTACAAATTTTAAAATATATCTAAAAATTTAAAGTAGATCTGATGTGTAGTTTGTTGACCATCCAGTCTTCTTAAACTGAACGATATACTGTACTGTTTGGTAGCTGTGTCTGTTACTTAATCAGTCGCGTACGTAAGCAACGATACATGGTGACAGAGGGGCATGTCCCCTCCTCTTTATTGGAAAAAAAACAGGTTTTTTTTGTTTTTGGTTTTTTGGGTTTTTTTTTTTTTTTTTTACATCTATTACATTTATAAGTAAATTGGTAGTAAACTGGTCCCTCCACGTTTTTGAGACAGAGAATATAACCCTGAAAGTTGGTGTTATAAACAAATTTCAAGAGATGATGAGGCATCCCCCACCCCCTATGAATCAGGAATTTGAAAGAGGTTTGGCAAAGTTTGCATTAAAGGTTTTTGCTTGGTTGTTAAGATATTTGTTGGTAGCGCTAACCCATCCACTTTGAAAGAAGATATTGTATATTAGTTTCATATTTACAAATGTACATTTATTTCCTCATTTAATATATATATTCAAAGGATATGAACGTGTTATCAAATAAAATATACAGCATGTTGTGTATATAACATGCACACGTCAAAAATGATTTTTAAGTGTACTATTTATATGTAGTGATGCAAGAATTCACATAGCACCGTGCAATACATGTCAAATTTAGACAACCAATTAGCAGGGATGGCATGTGGTTGGCATATTTGGCATAGCAATGACGACATGGCGGATTGTTTTGTAGTAAATATGCACCATAGGTAATAAACAATACATAACGACGCAGAATCCCGGTAGGGGTCGCCATTTCATGCAGTTCCGGCATCCATATTTCAATGTTGTTATGGATAGCGTCAACCATTACTCTGTCTTTGCAAATTTTATACCACATATATAACGGCAGTACGGTGAAGAGTAATTAAATAAAAATCAGTTGACAAAAGAGGAAAATAATGTAAGAAGACATTGTGATGATGTTTAAAATATTTTCCTTTCTTCGAAAGAATTTATTATTAAAAAAAAATCCAAGATTGCAAACTTCTTCTCTCAAAGATTATGAGTGCATCGAATGGAACAAATATTTGCTTTACAATAAAACACAACTTCGAAGATAATCCCTCTGCGCTCTTCTTTCTGCACGTTTGCATTTAACTGTACCAGTAACTCATAATGGGAGGGCGCGATTTGTTTGCCGTTACGTAAATGGCAGATAGGGGATGCTCTTTTTTTAATTGATAATGCTCAACTTTCTTTACAGGACATACTGCTAAGTACAAAGATCTTGTAAAGGTTGCGCTCAATGGTAGGGTATAATTTGATGACAAGATGAATTAACCCTGTCCACCGATAAATCAGGGACGGCTATTGGGCAATTTATTAAGCCCTATTCTGCAATGTAATCGCTTTATAAATGTAGAATTAATCCCGCCCACCCCTATTAATTAATTTTGTTCCCATACATCAAAAGAACATTTCCTTTATTCAACCCCAAGTTTTAATTTGTTGCTGGATTTTTATCCTCTTTTCTTACTTTTTGGGGTTTCTTTGTCACATTTCAGTCCTATTGAATGACAGACTGAGCTTTATTTAATTTTAATAAAAATTGATCGCACGGGTATGCGAAATCCAACTGATATCTTCATGTAGTTCTAAATGGAAGAGGGCCCTTAACTTCACTTTCTATCTATTTCCGTATAGCGTCGGTTTTTTTTTGGACAAATGGTGTAATTATGTCAGCAAAAGGCAACCTTTTAGATTACATTAACGTCAAAGTGAAACCTTGTTCGTCAAATCGGGTGTGAAACTTCTCTCCACCTAAAGATCAAATAGGATATTCTTTTACATGTTGTACGTAAAGAAAGCATTAGTTTTCTTGTATTAAAAAGCTTTTACAAATATCCTCTGCATTCCTAATTAACTACCTGACTCACAGTTTGGCGCGTTAATTAAATTGTGTAAAATTAGATATCTTGATTGAGTAATTTAGATGGAGTTTGGATGCGAGAGTGGGAGGAAAGGAATTTGTTTGCTCGCTACGTAAACTCCAGAGCATAGTTTTTGCTATTTGAAGTTAGTTAAATGAGCATTTAGTCATTGTCTAATGTGCTCTGCTCGTTAGTACCCGGGGGGTGTCTTAAGTGAATGTCTTAAGTCTCTCATTAGGTCGTTAAATTGCATGAAAAACGTCACCTGTTCCGCTTAGGAAAAAATTCCTCCCTCCTCCTTCCTCGCGTTACATTCGCACAATATATCGGATAGTATACCTCATTACCCCTGTTACAATATTATCTTGTTTGTGTTATGCAAAAATCTAAGATGACTTGGCGATTATTTCTTTTGGATAATCAAGATTGAATATTTAGCACTTGGTAGACCTCAAAGATTCCAAGCGCACCTAGACGGTAAAATTTGCCCAATACATTCATACATTTCAGTATCTGGTCGGGTAATGCACATTTCTATCTAGTGTTCGAACTTTTCTATAGATATTTTACATTTTTATTTACAATGAATCTATTTTCGTTTTATTTTTATTGATATGCAGGTTTCTAACATCTCATTGATAATATTGACAAGGTGCTATTTGTTTAATATGCTAATATGGCGTACTTCTGTGTTGTCGTTATTTTCTCTGTTTGTGTAATTTGACCGTGTTTTATCACCACTCTTTGTGTCGGGAAGTCGACAAACACTCGTGGTCTCATTTCTTTTTGTTTTTAAAAATAATTGACAAACCTACACCTTTTCAACATTTTTTTGATTTTGGCATATGATTAATGCGGTATTCTCCTTTAAACAATATATAATGGTGTTACAAATTTAAAAAAAACCCAATTATCAAAGAACCACAGACAAAGTAATCAAGTGCAGGGTCATTCATTGTCAGACACCACAGAGCGCATTCAACTTAGAAACATCCACATTTCTTAGTTCATTTTGATTTTCTTAATTATTAGCTGTTATTTTAAAACCTTATCCTAGTAGTCTATATAGAATATCAGTGACGTCACAAAAGTTACTCCGACCTTCGTAAAAGTATATTATTAGATTTTTTTTTTTGAACATTGATAATAAAATAGCAGTATGTCTAATTATTATTTAAATGTGCCCTCTTGATCTTAATCTTTTGCATGCCTTTTCATTTTGCATTTTAGCACTAGGTGGTTTAGTGTCTGCGTACAACTGCTTGCCATTTTGTTTGCTTAAAAATTAGGAGAAGTCATTAAACTTGCATTTATAACAAAAAACATAAAAGCAAAAAGACGGCAAATTTGTTCCCACTAACAGAGTACACAACGCCCCCACGTCCGTTCTTTCTTACAGAATTGTATAGGGTACCTGTCTAGGTCTCGTTGCACAACGTCTTGCTAACGTTGAAAATGAACTTAAAAAATAGTTAATGATCAGCCCCTTCCCCTTTCTGAACATCTTTTTTTGCGAAAACAAAACCTCAATTTAAGAATCCATACAGAGCAATGATTCAATATACAGAAATTTCAACCTTCAGATTTTAACATAAGGTTGGTTGAAATTTCAGCAAACCTTAGCCAACAATCACGCAATCACGGTCACTCACAGCTGTCTGTCTGGGGGTCAAGATTTATGATGTCCGAAGCAGAATCTTCTCTCTAATTAAGGAAATAAAAGTCTTAACCTTGGAGATCGAACGGACAGGTCATCCCGTCTCCAAGGTGGGCGTAATTCAACGGCGGGACCGCTTATGACACTATAAACTGGCCGTCCCACCGAAAGTGTTGAAAATGGTGTGAGAGACTGTCTAAGACATAGTACTTAAGACGTTTTTATTGGTTGTAAATGAGTAAAATGACATAAAATGGAGCAAAAGTACGCAAAGGTAGCCGTATTCATTGTAGCTAAACTTGTTGATGAAATTAAATCGCAAGAATCTAAACACTTGGGAAATATGTAGTGAGTTTGCATAATATTTATCAAAGAAATTTGTTGTTTCATGACGTATGTAATTCTTGTGTGAAAGAAAAAGGCAGCATTGTCCTTATTAGATTGTTTTAAATACCAAAGCGGCTACGTGAATGACCGACGCAAATTAAAACGCTCGGCTCCTCCTGTCTCAGAACTACGTCCAGGCATGGCGGAATATGGTGTATCAAGGGTCATATGTAATCTTTCAGGAATCGGTCGGTCTGGAAAGGCTGGCAACATAAGGCCCGAGACAGCCCGCATTAGTTCGTTACATAGCATGTCACAGCGCAGTGGATGGAAACCAAGCCGAACATTATTAAACTATCTGCTTTACCTTTTAGCATTTGCGTCTTTTCGGTTTTATCTCAACAAGTTGCAAAGTTCACCAATAGAAATTTATGTTGAGATTTAAAAATCTTGTTTAGAATTCTTTTGCATTTTTAACATGGAGGGGGTCAGATAGCAGAACCAATCGTATTAGTATAATATGGCGATAAAAGGCCTGAAAGAACTAATTGGATCTTCATATGAGGAGATATAAAAGACATTCCTTAGATTCCCGCCTCCAAAACGCGTATAGAGGTTGAAATCTTGACTTACAAAATCTCGAGAGCTCGTACATGTGGCAAAATAAACATTTTAGTTGTAGTGATAACTCCGCGGCTTTACATTGTCACTGTATACCCGTCCTGGGGTACCTAAGAATTAGCCGTGAGCTTTTGATTTACAAGTTTCTTATAATGCTATCAAAGTCATTCTTTTTCGCATTTTGCACGACATCGCTTCACTGGCAGTAGTTTTACGCCTTTGATTTTGCATCACTTTCAGTCTGTGAAATGCTATTCGTCTCATTGATGAAGGGTAATCTTGGTCGTTAGAGAAGAAAATTGAAATAAAAAATGAAAATAAAAAACATTGCATGGTGAGGTCACTTGATTCTCCCTGCATGGTGACCTATTGTGACCATGATTACTGGTTGTTAATTATCGTTCGTTACCGGTTTTTTCTGTTTTCTTTTCAAGTATCACTGCTTCCATTTTCATAGACAATTAAATAGGGGCATGCATTTTAAAATTTTAAATCTCGACTAGATTGAAATCTAAACGCTCTTTATTTAATGAAACATACTTCTATAGTCGTTACAAACAAGACTGTACATTCCAAAACCTTTCGATTAGTTTAAGATTAATTTTGAAATAATGGAGTTTAATTTTGAAACCTGTGTGAAATTTATTTTCCAGACGAACAGAAACATTCCTAAATATTCTCCGAGTACTTAAGGAAGACTGTTTCAAAAATTTGAAAATCTGCTTGATTAAGGACCGTAGGCTGAACAATATTCGTCTAGTTTTTAAATGCCTGTAACAGCCCAGGCGAACGTAACGATACATGGGCATCGTGGTATCATAGCCCAATATATCATATCCATGTACATGTTCCATGCTAAGTTTCTTAAAAGAAAAAAAACCAAGACAGCCGTAAAACTTGAGTTATTCAATAAGGAAATCAATCATAGAAAGTTTATAAAGTCTTTTAATAAAGTAATAAAGTCTTTCATTGATAATTTATACAGTGTCAAAGGACTCGTTATCCTTTTTAAAGTTTTCTGATTTGTATCTTTGTGAGGTATGATGGGTTTTTACAACTGTATTACGGTACATAATGCCGTATCATATTACCGACAAACAGCTCTTGTGGTTGAGGTACAATGCCTGAATACCTTTATTAAAATCTATTACAATCTATCCGTAAAAACCGATGACTAATTAAAGACGTATTTCATAAAACGGAGATGATGAGAATTGTTCACCCATTTCTGTCTGTAGACCACAGGAATGTACAGATCCAACCACAATTCAGATGATGCAAGTGATACCAAGAAATCGCAAAATTACATGGCTTATTGTCTCGCCTGTGATGATTTGACAGTAATAACACGGGTATCAGGCAAGTACATATAGCATCGTTTTAAAAGTGAAGAATTCAAACAAAAATGGAGGGCCAGTTAGCTTTCTCATAAAAAGAAGTTACATTTTAGAAAAAGAAAGTGAAGGGTCCAGGCCCCCTGACCCCTCCCCCCTCCCCCGTTGCTAGGTGCCTGGGTATATTGAGTCTCTTCATCCCGGAAGAGGAAGCGATTAAGTGATATTTGATTTAATTGGTTATCTCTGGTCGCACCTTCTGTCTTGTTTAATATAGTAACTATATCAGTTTTTTAAAATTATAATTTCCCCATACCGGTCCAAAATACATTCCGATTAAAAAAAAAATATCACCTTTTATGAGAGCACAGGAATGTCTTCAAATGGGAAAAGGAAACGCATACCACTGTGCCTGGTTTATTTCCAATGTTTAATATATGCTAGTCCTGTTCATGCACCGATACATATTCAACACTTACCTCTTAATTACTAAAAAAGTAAATCAGTATAATGTGAGCCCAAGGTGAACATTAATTATGTTGCACAATTCATGGATTTTTTTTTCTGCAGTGAAAATGTAAATTGTCATTTATTTCTCATATTTTTTGTCTTTTAATTTTGCTATAACATGCGATATGCATGCCTTTACCTGCTTTAATAAAAATGCCACGAAGCAGGTTTTCTTTCTTTTTTTTTTAATTTTGCCCTGGCAAATTCTTATGATTGCAAGGCGTTACAACACCCAAGACTGTTTGGTGGCAGCTGACCTCGCTTGACCTCGGAGTGACCTTCACACGCATTTCAAACAGAAAAATCCCCTTGATGGATCTGGGCATTACATATAGTGAGGCAATTCGGCTTTTATAGCTTGAAATAAACTTTGTAATTTAATTTGAACATCTTCAGTTTTTAGGCTAGGGCGTTTTTACTGTGGTCTGACAAAATGTGTATACGTCACGAATTTACGGGCTGTTCGTTGCCAAGGGAATGCAAAGAATGTTGACGTCTCGCGCAAAGTTTTGCACACAAGAGCTTTTAACGGAAAAGATTCCTACTTTTTCACCCTTTTAAGGCGAGACTATGCTACCTTAAAGTGAATTGTTTGTCTTTTCAAGTGCATATGTTGGCCCCTTTTTGTTTTATGATTTGAAAGATTTTTTTTGGAAGATGGTTTTAAAATTAAATAGATGCAGAACGAAGGAAATAACAGCCACAAATTTTATTTTATTCCCCCAGATATTTCACCGAGAGTAAAACATGTAATATGTATTTCACGGTATAGTGAGTCACACGATGTATTTGAGAATGTTGAAATTTAAGTGTAGGTATTTTTGAATCAAAATTCATATAATTCCTGGCCTTTGTTGATGAACGTCATTTATTTTGGCTAGGGGTCACAAGGTCACAGAAAACATCTTCTATCACGCCGGCTTGTCAGGTTTATTCAGCATGGTTCTTTTGAAGCCCAGTCGTCGATGCATTCAATGTTGTTAAATATGCCAAAGTTATATTTGTTTTACCACAAATATATTCATGAACAATTTGTCAATTTGAATATTATAAGCGTCCGGACAGGCGGGAACGCGGTGAGGTGTTTAGGAGGCCGTGGTTGGCGGTTTTAGGGTAATCTGAGGACGGTACTGACAACTTCACCCTCTCCGGATCAGCACCGGTCAAGATGGTGCTTAACAGATGGTCATAGACTTCATGCTTCAGAAGAGCATGGTATTTTTATAGCGCTGTGATATGGTATTCAACCTTTCCCCAGTATATTTTAGAAGTCAAAACACCGAAATTACATGTAGCTTTTTTATAAGATAATTTTGAACACTCTAAAGACGAAATACCAGTACTATAATGTGATTATAATAATTAACTGTGCGTTCGAATGTAAAGAGATTCGAACGAAACAACGGTTACCCCACCCACTACGAACAATCAAATTTGTAAATGCAAACTCCCACTTCAAGACAAGAACCTTTCATATTTGAAAAATTAGTGAACATTAAGAAGAAATTCCTTTCCATATTTGTAATTTTTATTGGAAACTTTATTGTGGACAATCATTTATTTAAAAGAAATCTCGGCCAAGTATTTTGAATAAAACAAGCATCTGTTGTAGATGTCACGCTAATTCTCGTTTTAATGGATTACTGCCGCACATTTTCTCTGTTCCTTTACTAGCCACAGGACGAGATCAAGGTGAATTTTAGAGCCATATATTAACTGTCAGAATTATTCCCAGTTGCACACGCTTTTTTTTTTTTGGCTTACATCTTGCAAAAAATCTTACACAACTCTCTAGCCCAATTTCATATACCTCATGCAGTGCAGAAATCCCAAAGTAAAAAAAAAAATAATAATCCCCTAAATATTATTCGGTTGCCCACACAAAAAGACCTTTTATAAATTTAGACTTTAAGATCTTTTTTTGTCTATTTGAATTAATCAAGATACCACCAAGACATTTCTGCCTTACTTCCAGCCGTCGGCGACCAACCATGCTTTGTGCTTTTCTCGCAAACCGAATTTTAAAACGACGATTTTTAAGTACAACGTTCAGATGAAGTAAATGGACGTAAAATAATACAAAAAAAAGCTAAGATGACAAGAGAAAAATATGTTGACACCTTTAGAAGTGAAATGCAAAACTTGGGTTGTCCAAACCCTGTATGACGACCCGAGAACGTGAAAAGTCAAGAAAACATGGAATAATCTTCATTTATATGCAAACAGTTATCATATTATATTACAGCACCTGTTCCGCTGAAAGGAGACTCGCGCAGAAAATAGATTTACATTTTTTCATACCAAATGACCCATTCTGATCACCGGCTTTTCACTCTGAGGACATGGACCTCGCTTGGCTGCTATATGCTATACCATCTGTCTTCTTCTGATATGGCTCTTTGCAAAATTCTTTTAATTCTGTGAATGACGTATCTTTTTGAAGGCGAAATATAGAATGATGTTCGGTTTTGTACTGGATTCCTTTGACTAATTTACATAATAATGCCAGTTTCCCTAATACCAGCATTTACTAAATTAAACTTGAGGATAGGTCATTAATACTATTAAGAAAAGTGAGGAATGCATTAATTAATAAAATGTTAATGACATTTGACAGATCGTGTGGAAAATAAGGTAAAATTATTATTACCTTGAGACTATAACAGTCCTGAAGTGCATGAAATGGACATTTACGTTGGAATTAAGTGTTTGTAGGATTGGCACAAAAGTATTGAGAGTTTTGGAAATTCAACTAGGTGATCTGGGGGTTCGATTTTGTCTTTGGTTAAGTACTTTCGTACTTTACAAAATGTTCAAATTTCATAAATTTACCAAGGTGCATAAAGGACCACTTGTTTTCTTTCCAACGCCCATTGCTCCATTGTACTGAAACAGATCCGCTACCCGCCCACTTTATGAAACCCCCAAAAATTGTAATAAAATTACATAACTCTTTTACTTACTTCACAAAGAAATACCCTACATTTTTGAGGAACATAATATATGTCTGTTTACATTTATCCCAAGGTTCTATTTTTTGCGTCCTGTCTCGCTTTCACTTCCGGCGAGTCCTGCCATTTTCTAGCTTGGTGTGGAACAGGCGAGATATGACACTGTTATGGGATTTTTATGGCAGGTTACTATGAAATTCTCTTTGTCATTTTACTTTTTTTAAGTTATCGGGTAACAAGTGTTAAGTATATTTTTACAGACTGAAAATTACAAAGCATACATATGATGATGCCTTGTAAATCATACACTTACTTTAACGGCTTTATTTACCAGTTATGGAAGATTGTTCTTTATGGTTTTTCTGTAACTAAACACCTCTGATTTTACCTCAGAAAGTTTGAGACAGTTAATTTCAAATCTTATGTAACAATGCAATGTTATACATCCATTTATATATACACTTATTTAAGAAAAACACATTACCTTTTATGAATTATTACCAGAAAGCTAAATAAATTTCAACAAGGCATTGCGACGCCGCGTCTAATTGATTATTATATTATTTCTGTGGTGTGAATTTATTGGGAAGGTCTTTAATAAATAAAGATTTCGTTTCCACAGAAATTTATGACCGACATTTCAAACGGAGACGTTAATCAACTGACATGGAATTTAGTAATGCAGTTAGCCTCATGCGTGGAGAGGGAATTGAATTTCAGGAATTGACCACCCGCTTGTTGTAGAGAACGCTTGGATAGAGATGTGTGACCATACCCACTAGTAGAATCTCTGACCTCTTTATGGGGACAATTTCTTAACGAGGAAAAAATAGTGTCAATGGACGATATTAATCCAGAACGTTAAGAGCACGCTAAATGGGCCTTGTAATAAAACCCAGTACACCACCCGGCCCGACGTCAAAGCAGCTACCAACCAGGGGTTATGATTAAGCAAGCACCCATAACGGAGGGGGATAGCAATTTATTGTAGGGATCTGGAATTCATTACAACGTGTGCAAGTCGGACAAAAGCATCAAAGACGCGGGATCCTATCACAAGAATAATGCACCCGGGAGTCTACAGTGCAGGGAGAACGTCTTTATCGATGGACCACGTCCGTTCCACTGGTACGAGAACATCCAGGGACAACACAAGGGGGCTTAAGCTTCTGTCCCGAATAACTCTCATTAAGAGGGCAAAGTCATTGGTCTGACCGATGTAAATTGATCCAGAGTCGATTCCACCGAAGTATCTCGTTCCTTCAAACCTCCTGACAACTTTGGTTCAGTTCAGATATACGATCCCATTGGACGCCAGGTTTATCAAATTCAATGTATTGTGTAGCATGCATGCGCTTTACATGTTAAGTAGTAATTGACTGCATGTTTTGTGTTAATCATGAATGCTAAATGCAGGTGGCTCCGAAAAGGAATGACAGTTCAAACGCAATGAGTAGCTGCCTCGCTCTGGTGTATTATGCTCTTTTATTTATCCCTTGTCCAACTGTCAGAGAGTATTCAAATGTGTTTCCCATTGCATTTGTTTGCTGCACATCAAAGCACAATCACATGGAATGGAATCCAAATACAGAATAATTTTTTTTTCTCTCGGTACAACAGAATCACTTGTTACATATATTTAAAACGGAATCACATCAATTAATTTTTGACACCAAACTCGGGCAAAGGTGAGAGACTACTGGAAGATTGAGGTCCAAAATAAAGAATCGTTTCAGAATTATTCTTTCTGCGAAGTGGTATGCGGCCCTAAATCACCCAGACGTCATAAGAAGAAAATACATCTTGTCAAGCATGTATGATCTTTAGAACTATATGTTAAATAAATCAATCTAGTTTTGTTTAAATTTAATGTAGAGTTCAACCGACTTTCTTGAAGGCCAAGTTGGTACAAGCGTTACATAAGCTGTTTTATCCATTATTCCAACAGAAAAAAAGATTCAAAAAGAAATGCTTAATGCTTGATGATAGATATCTAGTTGCATTGTTGTCTTAGGTCTAATAAAATTCATGGAACATAATCATAGTGTAATAACTTCACTTTAAACGCAGTTAGGAAGTTCATTACCCGACAGGTATACATAATTTTTTTTTTATCGATATTAAACAGCTTTATAATGAAAAGCACCTATTTATTGCCAAAAAAACAAAACCGCTTGATATATTTTATTTTGTTCAATTGGATTGATGGACAAATAATGAAAATCTAAATTGAACACTAAAAAAATACCTACACACTATTGAAAACGGAAAAAAGCGTTTTGCTGATACAAAATAAAAGTCTTGATCAGACATGGGACAAGGATAAGAAACTAGGAAGTTGTAGTTATCTATGTTTTCTATACATGTAAGTAGCTATTGACGCAAATAACATTTTGCTTCTTCTGTCAGTTTGACAGCTGGTTATGTTTTGACATTTAAAACTATGTATTCTGTGCAGGAAGACCAGAAAATATGCGAATATTTTGTCATTAAATGATGTTTTATATGTAGGTCATTTGCTATATTAATGACCATTTTCAGGAATTATTTTTATTATAATATATTTAAAGACATTTTAAACGGTACAAAAACGTCTTCTTAATTCATAAATATTTACTTAGGCTTTGTTATGCATCGTTAATATAAATATTTTTTGTGAAACATAGTTCTAATCCAGTTAATGATGAATACTAAATGCAAATTTTAAGCACAGAAATTTATCATCTTAAAATAAGAACAGTTCAAAGGGGTACATTTCCTACATATGCTTTATTTAGCCTTATCCATAATTGTTAAACGGATGATACAAATGCAAATTAATTATCTCAGCAGTAATCTAAACGATTACGCAAAAACTCCCAGAGATTATGATATATAATAAGTGAATAGTTGTTATTTTGGTCTGCGACTGCCGCGATACATCTTGAATCTCTAAATGTATACATTATATAGTATACATCTGTTTTCGTTATTTTAATTTCTAAGCAATTAATTCTTCGTCAGTAATTACTTGCACACACATTTCAGGGACAGACAGTAAGATTTAGATTGACATACACCGACCTGGAATATATTGTATACGCAAATCGTTAGCAACCAGACCGAATTAAATTATGACAGAAGCATGCAAAGTGAAAAAAAAATCCCCACTGTAATGGAATTTACTTTTAAAGAGTAAAAGTATAATAATCTTCTAACAACTCTAGAGAACGAATTTACTACTGTTCAACTCGCCCCCCACTGGAAACGTCTTAACAAAGATTTATCCGGTAACGAGGCAAATTTTACACCGGACTTCTTAACCGGAAGTCAAGATGTTTCGTCCAGACAGTGACACTTTTCGAAAATGTCACTTCACTTGAAAAGAGACCCACTCAAAAACTGCTCTTTGGAAGGAACACAAAAGCACAGAGACAGCACAAAAAGTTCGTGTCTTTATGTGATGTGGCGAAACAGTTTAAAGGATTTTCGTTAATGATCCTCATGTATATTTAACCTTTACAAAATGCAATTAGGATTTTCCTTTTTTTTTTTGTAAAAACAAAATACATGGTAAAGATTTATGCAATTGAAATGATTCGATTCCTCAATTATACATTTTTAATTTAACAACTTTATTATGAAATAATTCCTCATACTTAGTCTGGTATATTGTAGAATAGAAAACTCGATTTCAATTTTGTATCAAGTATACACATTGACAAGAAGAGAAAGTTTCCATTCTATCAACTGATTTTCAATAAACCAACTTTTCACAAAATAAAAATGAATGACCATGATAATCTGTGATTTACTCCTCTGTAATAATATACCTGGCAAAACATCTCCTCTCATGATATACCCAAATTCTTAAGATGAATTTAACATGCCTGAAATAATCAAATTAGAGACAAACCAGCGACGCTGTCTCGGGTTTCTACCTACAAAAGACGATATTACGGGGGGCGGGCACGTAGTGTTCGCGGATTTGTGTGGTGATACTATCAACACAGAAATCAGTGTAAGAAAGAAAACCAAAAATATGCTGGCACTTTAAGAGATAGAAGATCGCACTTGCCGGAATAAAGATGAAAATCTTTATTTGGTGTTAAATGAAAACAACTATAAGAGAGACCTTTTCATAATAGTTTCATGGACTGGTGACAAGATGTTACATTGTTGAGGCTTTCTGTGTTTCGATGAACGCATGCGACATTTTAAGTGCAGAATCTAATGCTCTTTTATCTTTAAAGCTGATCAACTTGAGAAAAACTCTGCTGACAGGAGATGAAACAAAGCTTTATTGATTTGTTACTAAACCTGATACGCTTGCATTCCAATTAAACTTTTCGAGATGTTCATTTGGTATATCAGGTGAACAAATCCGCATTCTGTTGCCATAGGCAAGCAAATTAAAAATATATGATATCATTTTATCACTATTCACCCCATTTGAACCTCCAGTGAAATGTGTTTTTGTCATTCATAGATATATACGCATTTTGTCCTATGCCCAGTGCAGATATATTTGTTCTTGTCTCGTTATCTACACGTAGCTACCGTTTTAGTTTTCAGGTCGTATGGGAGTGAGTCAGAGATATCCTTTCTGCCTATTGTTGTATGCACAAATGTTGTATATATATATGTTAGGTCAAACGACGGTAATGTTTTGATAGAATATTCTTAACTACAAGATAAATCAAACATCATTAATTTTACAGATAATTTAAGTATTATAATAGTATAATTAAATTTATTTCTCCAAGACGTTAAATATTTCAGAGATTTGTGTTACGGCGTTCGTATAGATATGAAAACGCATGCAGATCTGTTCAATACACAAAGTCGCGACTAAGTAAACGTTTGACCATCCCTACGTAATATAGTAAATATTTTTCCCTTTCTAGATCTTGATCCGATTAAAGCTGTTTTATTTGGTGATATCTAACATCAAAGTGGAGAAGAGTACTTCATACGAGTGCATTATCAACCATTGGTCTAGGAACTGGAGTAGGCCAGATCAGCAAGCAGATAAGATAAGACTTCACGACACCAACACTATACGAATGGAAATACATACAAATACATGTATTCAGGAGTATTTATAAATGCAGACTTTAATCCTTTTAAACACGTAAGGTGTCCAGTGTTACCTTGCATCGTATCATTCAGCCTCGATGTTTACAAAATACGCAGCTTCATAAGGGAGAGAGAGGAGATGGGGGGGGGGGGGAAATGGGGGGGGGGGTATCTCCCATCAGGTGTTATGTTCACCGTGTGGCCTCGTGGTCCACGAAGGAAAGTAGCATCTTGCAGAAGGACAAAAACACCCAACTTTCTCCCATTCTCGCAACTCGTTCAGACGAAATGACCTTACTACGAACTGTCAATACCAACATTCCTGATCCGTAATATCTAGACAAGGCGTCGGGGGACCCACGTAAAACTCATTTTCTCTTGTTACAGTCCCACAGAAAGACTCTTCTCAGGATCTGGTTTTGAACAAAAGTAGCTTGGACAAGCGTCCCAAAAAACCAACACATCTCGTGTGAAGATCAAGTGTTCTCGCTAGCGATCAAGTATGCATTCGAAATTCCACTTGTCATTTCTCTTTAGAAAGTCACGCGAAACTGCAGGCAAGATTCAGCTGGGCTCAGAGCAAGAACCTTTGCAATACTGTGGGGGCCACCTTCAAAGCGCACGGAAAATTTTCATTATCGTTAGCCTTCATGTGTGAAAACGTACCCGTTTAGAAATCTTTAGGGTCATAGATCAATAGTGTCGCCATTAAGCCATATACTTTTTATCTGTCTTTACACAAAACACACAATATTACACTTATCTGGTCTTCTTGTTTTGGTTTTTATTGAAAGGGTTTTCGATTGTTATCGGGCCATTAACTTTGATGTGCGATCCTCGCTTTTGCATTTCCGCTAAACAAACTTTAGCGTCTTCCATTTCTCAGCATTTGGATGTATTGAAGAGTTCATTTCTTGAAGAAATTGCCAGAGATTTAATTATTCAATGGTTTAATGAAAAAAAAATATAGAATTAACTACGAAAATTATGAAAAGTAAAAAATTGTTTCAACATTTGCTATAACAGAAAATAAAATATTTGACTTTTTAGTTTACTTCTGATGGAAGGAAAATGACCCAGTAAATTATAGTATTGGTAAAATTTCTTGATACCTGCTATGACTCTTACGTTTATTAACCCTGTAATATGGCCAATGATTATTGCCGTTTTGTCTGAAGGAAATGCGTATTTTAGTACTATCGTATTGTTCCCCATTGTGTTTTATATTATATAGAACCATTCCCCCTTTCCTCCTTTTGATAAGCAGATAGCTCTAGTTTATAGAAAAACCCTTTTTATCAATTGTAAAAACTACATATCTGTTAGATTTCCAGCATAAATTAGATGCCTATCTATCCGCTTTTGATGGTGCAGATATGATATGGAAATATTACATGCCATTAAAAAGTCTAGCGGATCCGTAAAAGCCCAGGGTATTGGCAGTTATTCTTCTCACCCTTGAATGGTCGAATATCTAAGATGCACTCGAAAGAAACATCTGAATCATCTACCCACAGTTAATCATTTCTAAAGATGATGTGTCACAGTTAGGAAGCATTCCCACATACTGAGTAGGGGAAATGGTTTACAGTTATTATGACTGGAATTCTGAGCGTAACACTGTCTTACAATTAGGGTGCAATGTATGCCCAAGTGGCATACTTATTTACCGTGTTACACATCAGTACATTTCTCACAAACAAAAATATATGCAAGGAGGAGGGGTGGGGGTCAACAAAACAAAATCACAAAATCACGAACCAAAAAGAGAACATATTGGGGTGGGTGGGGGACAAAATATTGACGGTGCGTTTAATATCATCACAAATTTACGTCAACCGGTGCATCCAGATGTTTCCCGCGTTCTCATTGACAAACCTGGTCCAATCCACGACATCATCGCATCTTTAGAGTTCTTTCTGCGTCGGTCGTGGTCTCGCATACATTTTACATCTTAAGTGATTGTCGATCTAATCCCTGTACATCAAGCCACACAGTTTATTTGACTAAACAACACCATCTCTTTTCAGCCATTTTATTAAAATTCAATTTCGCTTTAGTCCCACCTGACCTTGGATGTCAAAGGATAAACAAGACCCCGGCTCTTGAATACATATCGGTAGCTTACTGCATTCAAATTAACTTCAAATTCCATCGCGGTACCCACAGCTTAGTATTTCCGGCGAACAACTTCCAACCAGTTATCCTGCCGCGATGGTTCGCATTTTTTAATTCATTTACATAATTAAGTGAATCTATGTTTTCTCCACAGGTCTCGGATCTCAGGATTTTTTGCATTTTAATTATTTTCTACATATTTGGCTGACATGTAGAGACACAATTTTCTGAAGGAAACTCTCAGAAAGGCGGCCGTACATACCAAAGTTCCACTTTGAAGAGGCATCGCATTAGATTTTAGCACACATCAAAGAAATGACGCATGTCATCGCTGAATAAATGTTGAATCCAGAATTCATTTGAATTTAAAAGATTTTTTCCCGTGGAATCTTACGGGGGTAAAAAGGTTTGCATGAATGAAATCCGATTCTAGCATCTGAATATTTAAAGTTTATAGTTGCAATTTGACGCGTTGCACCTGGAAATCGATCGTGAACTGAATGATACGATGGACATCTATATATAAGACAAAATATTTTTTTTTTCAAAAGAATGAATACCATCTCGTAAGATTACTAATACTTATGGTATTGTCGAAATGAAAATTTTGAATTTGCTGGGTGGGTAAAATTTTGTATTTACACCAACCGTGTAAATTCAAATTTTACAATATGACAGTATAGGCCATTTTCTCGGTTTTTAGTTGAACAATTTCACAATCCTGTACCAGAAAAAAAATATTTAAAATTCTGAAGAAATCAGGAAATGATTCATGTCCCAATAGATCACTTTAATTCTTCCGATTTATCTGTTGGTATAATGATGCTGTGAAGTGCAATGTTTATTTTTACCATTTGTGATGTTAACCTGGAACAAAAATTCGAAATAAAAACGTCGGCTATCATTTCCAATCAGCGATATCTATCCAGCAGATTTTCTCTGTTTTTGTTGGTTTGATCTCATGTAGTTGATATTATATTGAATATTATTTTTGACCGCATGTGGCATACGATTCCACATTGCTGATATATCACTCAAGGTCAGGATCTGCATTTTACAGACAGGATTCAAACAAGTCGTGATTCTGATAGTACCACTAAAAAGATAAGTTAGTTGATAAGAATAGACGGATGTTTCTGTAACATTCAAGTCTTAGCCTTGAAGCCAGCGGTAGCTAAGAAATGACGGACCCGGTGTGCGTACTTTTGTAGAATATTATTATCTGCCGGAAAAAAAAGCTTTCAAATTTTTTTTTTTAATAATATCTATTCTTACTGAGGAAATCTGGCGAATTTTTTTATTTGACAGTAAGTTATCATAAAAATTCAGACTGACAACGATTTATTGCATCGAAGGCAAATTAAAATCGTAGACAGGGTGTGTTTTGTTGGTTTTTTTTTTTTTTTGGTTGTTAGCTTTTTTTTTATATTTTAGATCAAAAATCATTTCACATCAATACTTCCGGCGTAAACGCAGGTAAAAAAAATACCTTTCTCAAAATGAATATTTTTTACCTGTTTCCAAAAAAAAAAAAAAACCAACCCCAGATTATTAACTGTTACAGAATAGTCTTTCATTTATGTTGTTAATAAAATGGAAACTGTGTATATATTTAATGTGGAAGGGAATAGATAGAAAAATAATTTTTTTTTAATGTATCAATAGTTTCCATATATTGCGTCGATAGATATGTTAGGCCCCCGCAAAGCTAGCTTATAAACATTGAGAGGTATCAGTTTGTAGTTTGTAGATTACACAGAACTGACATGAAAACAACGTTGGTGGTTGTGCAGTTTCGTCATAAGGTATGTGTGTGTCGGAAATAAAACATGCTGTTTAACAAAGGATAAACCAAAACATTGATTCCGAGCGATTAAAAATTAATTGAGGCTGCGTGACATTAAAGAACGGTCTGTCGAAGAGATCGCTTTTAAATTTAATCGGGATTAAAGTATTACATTCCCCTCGTACACCAAACACTAAGCCAACTTCTGATCGGGTAAGTGTCGCCTTGTGGCGTTTGGTGTTTGAAGGAATTTCACCTGAAGGAAAAAAAATAAGGAAAACGTTGTCTTAATCTTTTCCCAAAGGAAAAACAATTTTCGCCATGATTTTGCAAAAGGGGTTTTAAGAGAACCCAGCAAACTGTTCAAGTTTTTAGATAAAAGAATGAATGGGAGGAAAATGGGGTTGTACTTTAAATAATAAATATGTACATGTTCAACATGAAAAATGAGTTAAGCGTTGCCATTTATTTTGCTTTAATTTAGAACGTTGTCATAAGCACATTTCCTGTAATCCCCAAATGTTAGCGAAACGGCATTTCAAAAGACTTTCATAATGGCCAGCTCTGGCAGATACCTCTGCTGGGGCGAGAGGACTTGCCAAATTCTTTAAGTCCTTCAGACTTCTCTCTTACTGCCTACCCACAAAACGGTTAATGGGTGAATAAATAAACCCTACAAGCTCGGTGGCTTTTGATTTTAGCGGTTCGTGGAAATCGGATAAACACAAAGGTATGGTCTCGTTACATGTTGAGTGGACTGTTGTCGACAGATTGGAACACGGTGCACTGCGTTGGTATCACATGTGTCACAACAATGTATGGACCCTAACAACTGTCACATTCATCAACCTAAAAGTCAAATTACACTCTACATATTTTAAAAAGAATATTATTCCTTTTTATGGCGGAGTATATTAATACTGTTTACATTCATTTCTAAAAACCGGGGAGGTCTATATAATGTAACATTTTTTTTCTCTATGTACCTGACCTCATTTGCAACTTGTTCTGAGATCTCTGTCCTCCAGTAATGAGTGTTACATGAAGGTCTTTGGTGGTAACATATCAGTATTCTGCCTTCTTTTCGTAATTGGTCAAACAGGTAGGAGACCATGTAATAAGATAAATTTATCTCGTTTCTGACCGCTTTTTTAATATTATATAACAATGATTGATTGGACGTATCACAGCGAATATTTGTGGTCTCGCCTGGTCTACATTGCAATACACCAACATTTTTGTATTCGTTAACACTACATCCTCTCTCTCTCTCTCCCTCTCTCTCTCTCCATTAATTAGTATCTTTATAGGTAAAAAAGCAGCAACAAACAGATAATGTTGGATAGTTCAATTTTAATTGTATCTACTGCACTATGTGCATTAGGTACGAAGTTTATGGGACAATTTTAACATAGATATATACAAAATGTAATAAATATTCTTTGGTAACAATTACATATCTTATACAAACAGTAACCATGAAAACAAAACAAAACATTGTATATCAATACATATAGGCACCATCGATATTTTTTGGACATCTATAAATAGTAACAAAGGTGATTACTTTTAAACAAGTGAAGTCATGTGGAAGTGACAAAACTTTTCCAAATACCCGGAAGAACATCTTTTATCGCGCTGACTCCTTGTCTTATAATTCTTGACGTCCTTTATTTACGTGCAAACATGTCTAAGGATTTCAGTGATGGTAAAAATGAATTTCTATCAATATCATGCTTCTAGAAAACGAAAATGACAATTCGAAAACGATTCTAGTGCTTTTGATAACGACCCAGATCTCTTCCTATTAAGTTTAAAGCGTATCGGAATGTTTGACCTTACACCAAAATGCCCCTGTCGCAAATCGTTCTCATTTTCAACTTACTGGCCATATCACATGACTATTACAATATTCAACTATTTACGATGGATTTCCAACAATCTTTAAGCTACCACTTATTGAAGTACAAGTGTTAAATGCAAAAAATGGCGATACAGAATAAATTACAATGGAAGTAAGACTCAGTCGAACTGGCACTCAATGTACTATTAAAATTTCAGATTAATTTAGACGATAAAGATCAGAATAAATAATGACAACAACAATAGCAAAAAAATTTTGGAGCAGCCAAATTTTTACAATCAAATATTATAAAATAGATTTTGCTTCCGGAATGTTAGATGAACAAAACTCGGACATATTGACGTCAATACGAACATGCGCAGGGCATGCGCTGACACTGTGTATACCCGTGTTGCCGAAAACATATCTCTAATAACCTGTCGTTCCAAATAAAAACCTTCAGAATTGATCAGCCCTGTGATTTGGACTCCGCATAGGGACGGATCGTTCACTTCAGTACGGAGCAGACAACAATGATTCGTATTCAATATCAATGCGCGCACACAACATAGTCCACCATATTTTAATGCATTGAACAGTTTGAGTTACGGCTTAAAGTTAGGTAGCCTGACCACCACGTGTCTATTTACACCTGGATGACTTATACAAGATAAATATTGCATTCAAATAATTGTTTGAAAGAAGTCAAGATCTTCTTTCTATCACAATGGCGACCCGCGTGGGTCAAGAAAGACGTTACTTCACTGCTATGCTCATTTTACAAACTTCCGGGGCGGAATCACCAACATTCCACTCGGAATCCATCGCTGCTTACACATCACCTCCAGTCCGTGGGTTCCCCGGAGTGCATCGGGAGAATAGTTCACACCATATCGTCAAGGAAAAATTCCAAGTTCAAAAATTTGAAATCCTAAACAAAACCAAGTGATTGTTCACCTATTTACACCGTTAAGTGTCTTTGTCTTTTGGTTCTCTCTTAGTCTTTCTCTTTCTCTTCGCTGACCTCTTTTGCGTTTATGTCTGATCTTCCTTCTCCCGTTTTGAATCTTAAGAAAGTCGTATTTTAAAGAATACTTGTTAAAGTCTACGGGTTGTGTAATGCTCATAGGATTTAACACTTCTAACGAAAAGTGGTGACATGTTTCCTGACTTGGTTTTCGGATAAATCCGGGCAATTTCTTGCCGTTCTTTTTCTTGAATCCAATAGACCATTCTGGTTTATCGCGGAGTTTAAACGTATCATACCCATCTCCCGTCAGATTTTGAGAAAAATCGCAACTATGTGGAAGAGATTTTGGTGGCTGGAACTGAAATTAAAAAAAATGAATAATGAAAAATATATCTTCATATTTCCTGTAATGCTACATGTTGAACATGTGTAAAATTAAGACTTCAATATATTTGCTTTACATACATTACAAGTTAATGCAAATTGTGTTTCACAATATATTCTATCATTTGACCATTTACAAATGTACATGCTTGCACGTCTTATCAAAATGCATTGACTTTGCTTTGATATTATTATTGGAAAGAGTCGAGTTTTGCAAGACCATACAGAAATCAAAAAAATAAAATTGCGACTTTTATTCTCTTTAATTGTTTACGCGTTTTTAACCACCACGTGGAATCGAAACTTAATATCATGCCCATGTTTCCGAGAAACAGGGTTAACACGTCTTTACAAAGAAGAAAAATCATTTTCCCATTAAACAAT
The DNA here is from genome assembly GCA_016163765.1 of Magallana hongkongensis. Lineage (NCBI taxonomy): Eukaryota > Metazoa > Mollusca > Bivalvia > Ostreida > Ostreidae > Magallana > Magallana hongkongensis. Next base: position 31,692,763 of record WFKH01010211.1, read on the forward strand.
GAGCACCTGTAAAATAACGGGTGAACGGTGGCCATCATTGGGTATTGTTAAAGTCCACAATAACCCTATTGTCTTTATCAAATTATTGACAATATCTTTAAGTTAAGAGACACCTGTGGGGAAGTGAAATATTTCTTAACCTTTGATCACCGGAAATAACTCTGCTTTCAGTGCCGTTGGAGTTGCAAAGAAATATTTTGCATGCAGTGAAATTGACCTCGAAAGGTTTGTAACATGCATGCTTTAGGAATGTGAAATGTACATAGAAATGAACAGAAGTTTTTTGATCATTGTTGATTCTTATGCATGATTTACTACCTAATACTGAACTCTAAAGTTAAATTTGATGAACAGCGATATTCTAAGTAAACAGAAAGTTGACTGCCTCACGGAATTTTTTCCTCCACGTTTGACGGCGCCGCCGAATATTCTCACTTGTCCTGGTATTTGGTGGCACCTAAACACGATAAATTGTCACACAGATGACAAACCTATCAAAAAAAGTTTCACCCCGACTAAAAACTTAATCCGACGCTCACTGCCTCCCGGAGAGTACGATCGCTGGGAGGTATCGCGAGCACTGCTTGGGGTCCCCGCAATTCAGCTCCAAGGTGCAAAGGTCCAAACATGTTTCCAATACTTGAAAAGTCAAGGGGTCACACAACAAATGTAACGAATTTGATAACATCGTCAGATTTGCAAACGTCGCATGCATAAGTCTGAATTCCTGTTCCTTGTCACCTATCCGGTTTCTGATGCTATATTTTTGTTGTAAGATTACACCGCACAATACTGTTCTATTGTTTTCCCGACATACAACCGCTTTACGTGTATCACTAGCTGCGCTACCTTAACTCTTATGGCGATATATCTGAAATCTTTATTGAGTAAACAAAGGTTTTAGAAGTGACATGTTGTGTCTCACAACTAAAATGTCAGATGTGTACAAGTCTAGTGTTATGACAGGACAGGGTACAGGCACGAAAGCGTTAAGGCGATTTCAAAACGTCTAGATGAAGCCTGAAAGGCCCCTTCGCCTTTGCCTTTTCAACCAACACAGATTTCATTAAAATGCGGTTGACAAAAAAGTGTTATTAGGATCCAGACTTTTTTAAAGCTTTTAACTACACAGCTGGTGTATGACAAAATAATATCAAAATTAATTTAAATTAATTCCGTCAAATGACATTCTTTTACAAATTAATTAGTATTTACTTGACTATCATTCGCTGTGGTTTCACTCGAGTTTTTATTTCATGGTCTGATGAGCATGCGCGACAATCTTAGTCTTGGGATTTGGCGAGGCGTTTGATTAGCGGTCTTTCCTCTACAAGAAAGCCAAATCTCGAATACCTTAATTCTCTCGGTGTAATCTTTAGAAGTGCGTCTAAAGAAATGAAATGCTGACCATTTTTTTTCCCTTCAGAAAACCCATTTGGAACACAGGTGGGGGGACCTAATCGGATTAGAGACGAACACAGGTGCACCGTTCGGTATGAAGTTAACCGCACGAGTCAGTTCCTAAACCGTGTGATTTGAAGAATTATCCCTGAACATTTAATAAAGGATTTATACCACTGTTTTCCTAATTATGAAAAGTCGGCACGTAATAAATTGGTCAGTTGCGAATATTTATTTCCGACTTTCATTCGATAATCTTCCTCTGAGAATTAACCAATCCGAGGATTGTCCTAGTTTTAATTATACAACAAAAACCAGTCTCATACGGCCATTAGGGGCGATGAGAAGAGTTTGTTCATTGTTTAACCCTAAACAAAACCCGCAGTCGCCACATACGGCTTTCTTGATAATGTTAATTAGAAAGAAAAGGTCTTTAGCTTTACCTGACAAACACACAGAAATTACAGTATTGTAGATTAAATATGCATTTTTTCTTCATTTGAAGTCGGCTTGGAAGAATTGTCTATGTAAAACTGTGAATTAATTAAGCGGAGACTCGAGACACACTTTTTCGTTGGTCAGGTATTGGTTTCAAGGTCCAAAATCACGAGCTTGAAACTACATGAAATGAGCATGATGATTGATGATATAGATAATGATGACGATGATTAGGATGACGTCATTAATAAATACTAACCCGAGTTCGCAGCTTGCCTTTCTTGTTGAAGCACAGATATAAATTGTTTGCCATGCCTCTGATGCGGATGAACCCGCCGTCTATGGAAATAATCTTGAGAAGAGCTGAAACAGAGGATGAAACAACTGTTTATTTTCAGTAATTACTCTTATCAACCTTATAAGTTTAGTGAACCCGTATATGTATTGTTAAAACTTCTGCGTTTTGTGATAAGCATGACTACATGTGTTTATGGTATATCTGCTGGTGTCAGTAAGTGAAAACGAGGCAGAGGTCAATGCATGGCAGTCTGATATTGTCATTGTGTACAGACGTTATCGTGGTAAATCATAATTGTATTAAAAAGAGGACCGCCGCATAAGATACGCTGCTCATTTATCTGGTCCTGGTACACAAGCGGTAAATTTTATAATCACATATGGAATTTAAACTATCTCAACATTTCATAATAGGCAACTTAAAAAAAATTGCTTGAAGGATGCTTGTGTTAATTTCAGTTCCTACAGGGTATAATAACTAGATGTGCATGTGGGTAAACTTAGCAGGTCTTGAAATTTAAACCACCCTGCAGATCCCCTTCCCTCTATTTATTCAGACTTCTCCTATTCAAGATTATGTCATTTTCACACTAATAGTTCCGTCCCGGCGATATTCTATCAAAGGAGGAAGACATTTTTTCCTTTCAAAATATTTTTATTTCAAATAAAACGTGTGCAACCTCTTAAAGAAGATTGCTAAGTCAGCGTCAACATGGTATTTATAGGTTAGATCTACCCTTCACGTGTATAATTATTGGAAGTACACAAACATGTACACGTTATGTGCTTCCAGCTCCAATTATACTTACAAAAAGCGCTTTTTATCGACCCCTTTGCGTTCACGCCCCTAGAGCCTGGTTTGGTTATTTGGACGAACCTTTCCGAACAGAAATTCCACAAGAGGGCTTCTTTTTCCAAACTTTGCGCTCCGGTTAGTTTATCGGCGATATTATTGATATTGAAGTCTGGAAAACCCTGAAAAGACAGAAGAGTATACATTAAAACTATGGTGCCTTTTTATAAGAATAGCAAATTGCAAAATAACAACAACAAAACACCAAAACCAAAGACTATTTCATGATAAAACAGCCCAAAACACTTCAGACGGTACATTGTGTACCTGTTATAAATATTACACTGTGACTTGACATCAAATACGAGTGGTGTCGTGTAATTAAAATTGTTAGAAGTTAACTTCATTATATAACGCCATAACACGGCATAGAAAGGCTACTTTTCAAAGCATTCATGTTAATGTAAAATTTGATGGGATTTCAAGAGAATGTCAATTCAATGTAGCCGTGTTTATGGCTTAACGATCCTGTGAGAACTCAGACTTAAGGGCTTTATGTACATTTCTGATCTGTAAGTCACCTATAAGAAACAACATTAAAAATACTTTCAGAGATTCGAAGACGGCAGGGGTCTCATATTTTGTTTTCTTAAAAAAAAAATTCACAAAGAAAAAAATCTTTGCCGCATTTGTTTAAAATGACTTTTACAAACCTAACAGCCCTTTGAACGTTCAAATATTAGCAACATTTGTCATCGGCGATAATTGCGTTAAATGCATTAAATGCATTACTTAATTCCGGATGCTCACAATGAACAAACTAGTTCATCAAGGCTATAATGGGAACAAACCAACAGTTCAACGTTAACCAAAATAAAAAAAAGTATTTCTGTATAGAGGAAAAGTATTGAAAAGAATATCCCATGATGGAATGGCAAAACCAGGTGTGTGGGAAACGCGTAAAAATGACCTTCATTAAAATTCACTTTCTTTTCATACTCCCATTCTAGGGGATAGGGGTCCCTCTTCTCAAACCTGCTTCTAAGTATCATTTGATTTTAGTTCTATGGCTCATGCTGATTGAATAAAGAATCTTTAGAATTCATTATCTTTTTAGTTCCCATTGCAACATGGTATATGGATATTGAACTTTTGCTGAAATAAATCATTAAGATAAGATTAATAGATGATTTTTAAAATGTATCCTTCTTCAGTAACTGTGATTCTTAGACATAAAGTAGATTTTCAAGAAATGGCTTGTACTGTTTGGTGCCATACAAGGGGAGGATCAAAGTTTGGCACGCGGATACAGGTATAATTACAAAGCAATGAAAGTGTCGCTAACTGAGGCAGAACATCTGAGTGTCCCACGCTATCAAGAAGTTTATGAAGATTGAATGAAACCCGTTTTAATTGATGGAGCCTTATTTCATCAAAATATATGCACATATTTTGCCAAACGTTACCATGACAATCCAAATTAACACGAAATTTTCACCTGAGTTTTTTTCTTCTTCAAAGAAAAACGTGAATGAAAAGACTTTACAAATAAGCCGTGAGAACTGTGTGTCTGTTATGGTTTATATTCTGAAATCTGAAATGACTAAATACTCGTCATTTTCATGTAAAAATGTGTTTCGCCAAAAGATAGAACGGGTCAGAGTTGAACTCGTGCGCACTGACTAGAGTCGTCCAATCTGTGTGCATTGATACGGTCGGTCTTTTGAAACGGGACCCGTTAATTTGTTAAGTCGCATGTTAGACCTCCAGTATAGCCAAATAAAAAATAGCTTACATCCACCCGCTCGTAAATCACAGGCCAATTTGTGAACGAAAGGGGGCCATGTTGTCAGTCGAAGATAAGAGATCGATACAGTCCTGTAAAACGCTTACTCTCTTACTCTCTATATTTCTTTTCTTATTCTGTAACGAAATGTAATGTGCTAGTGGTTCCTCCCCACAGAGAGAGAGAGAGAGAGAGAGAGAGAGAGAGAGAGAGAGAAAATATGCGATTCCAAATAAATCGTTGTCTGATATGATATCATATATTTGTCCTGTTTTATTAGCTGAGTTTTTGAGTAATGAATATATTTGGAAGCAGATGCTTGCTTATTAACTTAACCACTTGCTCTAGGGTTTTTTCTAATTCTTTTAAAATTTCAAACGGTGCATTATCGCGCCATTATAATGGGTTTCTTTTGAAGTAAGAAATTCTACAAATTTCACGTGAATATGATGCTTTTATTTTTTAACGCGTTTATCAGAATTATTTATCATCCAGTTTTAATCCAGTGCGTTTTCTTATGCAAAACATTAAAAAGGCTATGAAAAGCGTATACATTCCAGAACCGCGATACGAAGATGTCCCCGAGTGCCAGCGTTATGTGGGTATATTTGTTTTATTTATTAAGACTTGATGGGAGTGGGGGAAATACTTTACTATCTAGGTCTTGTTAAGAGTTCTTAGTTGGTGTTTTAAAAATTTAATGATTGTAAGATATGATAGAGCAATATAGATAACAGGCTAAAAAAAATACATATAAAAATATCACAATCGGTTCGAACTTATAACCATTGCAAAATTTTCCGTGTCATGCCACAAGGTAAAAAAACCACGTGCTTTAAAGTACATGCCAACTTCCAGACAGAAACACTGCAACTGATCAAACATATATACACTGTTTACGGTTATTAGACATTTCATAGTTGACTATAGCGCATAGCTGAATAAGTTTTATTCTGAAAAAAAAAATGTAGGAGAAAGATTCTATTTTTCAACATGGATTCGGACGAAAGATCAGGGGCCCGTCAGAAGAAATATTTTTATTTTACAGTCCCACAAGCTGAACGTAATTATGCAGACGAATAATTTGCATGTTTTATTTATGGTTCTCTTTTCTCCTGCATATATCTGTCATTTTGAGGAATGTTGGATGGTACCTTTTCTCCTTAAATGGCAGAGAGAGAAAGGCGCAGTCTTATAGAGACAACAACACATAAGTAGCAACTTACAAGGAGCTGTCTGGGGCTCCACCTTATTCCAATCTGATATATCCAGTTATGCATATTCTCATTTTTTAAAGTAGATATAAAAGATTCCTCTCTATATTAATATTGTACCGAGCACGCTCTATATAAAAATGTTTAAAGTCTTCGACACTGTAAGAGGGGTCATGTTTCTCTTTGAAGTTGTGAAATATGACCACTTTATAAGACAGTATATTAGAAAATAATGAGAGAGAAAGAGAGAGAGGGGGAGAGATTCTATTTTAATGTATTCTTTTCAGCTACTTAAAATTTTGTCATTCAAAACTTAGATTGGACCATATAGTAATCTTTCCCTGTCTTGGATTCGACGGTCAATTGGTCAATATTTGTCGAGACGTAAAGCAAATAATTAGTTTAAGAAAACAATTGCTTGTATAAAAGCTAAAGTCCTTTGCCGCAGGCTGACGACGGCCAGTAGATAGAATGCCTGAAAGTTTTTAAGGACACTGCTCTATATAGTATCAATAGACGCATTACTAAAGTGCTAAGGTTTCAATTTATAGCATTAAAATTAAAGTTGATTGCTAATTTTAGTGAAAATTCCCCCCAGACTTTCTATACACGCCCGTGACGTAAGCAAATCAAGACGTTATTTCTAGCTTGATGTTCTTTTACAGATAAAACAAAATAAAATACATCGAAGAGGAAAAATTTTCATGTCTTTCTTATTACATGTCCACAGCAATCGCCAATAAAACACGGCTTGGAAATAGGTCAGGTCTTGTAAAGTATCTGTGAGAACAGATAGTTTCAGTAACGTTTACAAACACGGTTTATTCAAAAAAGAAAGAAAAACATATGAATTAAAATATTATCGCGACGAATGGCCTCTGAAGTGTTTATTTTTAATTGCCATCCAATCATTTTTACATTGAATGATTTGTACTCAAATAGCCGGAATTGATCCCCAGTACAAACACTTGAATGCGATCAGCGGGTTTAGTGAAATCATGGGTCTCGACTTGGTCCAGTCTCTGAACATCGAAATGCCACACACGTTGCCCTCCGTAAACACCGGTGTATAACTTGCCGAGGTCAGCCGAATGCTATGTTAACAATCAAAGTCTATAGCTGTTCAATTAAATTGATTGGTTTTGAAAATAAACAAAAATTCGATTGACCTCACAATGAATACTGTTTTGATAGGAAGCATGAAACGTACGGCGACTGTCGTTTTTATATTTGTTATAAAGGAGTACAACAAGGAGACCCGCTTGGCTCTTTTCTATTGAAGGATTGAAGGACAAGTCTAGACTAATTGTTTTCAATTGCTGCATTGTAAAAACTGAACAGGGCAATATTTTTTTGAAATCAGCAAAATACACAAAAATTCCCCCGAAAGCAGAGCAGATAAAAAAGAACCTTGACTGTTCCTGAAACGTGCCTTTCCATTTGAAGCAAGTGATTGCCTCTATCGTTAATTGTAACTCAATACACATGTTACGACACCATTGCTGTGTTACATAGCTTTAAACAATAGCACGGTGGATCATGTACACGAGTTTTCAGGTGCAACAGTTGTAAAGCCATGCACTTCCTCTAGTCTTATTTTAGCCAATATTAAAAAAAACGGTTTGGGGAAAAGGGTTAGACTTAGGGTCAGTGGTAGCTGTGAAAGTGTATCGGAGCCTGACTAATAATTCCACACATTGTCCGTAATTCACTTTAATAGCTTTCTTATGATTTTGATTAATGAACACTGTGTAAGGTTTTCTAAGCATCAAATGTGCGCCTCACTGGTTTTTGCTATTTTTCGTGTTTTGCATGGTCGTCAAAATAGAGGGCCTCTATGCTTGTATGATAGTTATAAAACACGAAACACGCCTTCTTCTCCAGCGCTTTTACACGAGAACAAGTTGTTTCGCTCAATTTTTTTTTTCTTTGCAACATAACCTACATATTTAATTTCAAGGTTTTTTTACGGAATTGCACCGATCATGCCATTAATTTATCAGTCATCAGTTTTTTTGTTAGAAAAAGGAAAGCTAAAAACATTAACTTTCTTTTCTTTGGGAAAAAACCTACAGTAAGGATAGCACAAGTGCATTTTGGCTCTCTGATCAAAATGCAAACAGTGACCGTGGTCCAATTTTACGACAAACGTCGTGAACCGGTGCTTTTACGACATAAAATAGTTAGATAGACCAGTTTATGACGCTTTATAAAAGATAAAGAAGACCGACATTATAAAAATAAAAACAAAGACAATACTTCGCCATGTAATAAGTCATCTTCCCTTTGCAAATTATCTTCACTTTGTTTACCTTCCCAATTTGATCTTTAAGAAGCATTATATCTTAAGTACTTTTGAAATAAAAATGGCTTCTAAATAAGTAATAATTTTTGAAATAGAAGATCTATGGAACCATTAAACAGTATGGCTGTTAAAACTCAAGTTGGATTAATACGCCACTAGCATTAAGAGAGAAAGGGACAATTGTTTTGTACAATGTCAGTTGAAATCAAATCAAACAGACGCATGTTTTAAACAAATTAATGAGGGAATAAATGAAAGTTAATGGATTTCTTTGTTCAACTACTAGTAACCTAATTCTGAGCAAAATCATTGTCACTTACCTGAGAATCATTCACAAAGCACAACAGTAAAATGAGCAGCAGCTTCAACCTGCAAACAAATAAAACAATAAATGACGTCATCCAATTATGATCTCATAAGTACCAACGACTTTGAAAATATCCATGTGGTAGATACGGCGGTTTCGCAAATGATGTTTGTCGAAAAATCACAGGGACTCTCCTATAACACTAGGAACAGCATGTCAGATCCTTGTTATTATCACATATATCTGCATCAACTTAATTTGGGCAACGTTTTGGACAGATATAGTTTTTATGTACGCTTTTTTTGCCATGAACCACACTATTTGGGAGAAGTAATTAAGAATAAAAGGACAGTTTGCATTTTATTTAGAACTTCGCAGTAAAACGCACTTTTGTTGAAATGGCACAAAGAGAAATTGTATGTCTCTGTAATTTTGTCGAAACCCACGTGAATGTATTTATACATGTATGTGTACACAACTTGTATAACAAGAAACTTAACCTGCTATTTCCGGAATGCAGATGAAATGCTCGACTAACTTAACAAGAAGAGTCTTTATTGGTTTAATTTATAGTCCTCATGTTTCCATGTATGTTGATTCTGTCAAAATACTACCTTACTTCACTTTTTTGAAATACAAAAATGCGTTTGCTCGATTTAAGGCGATATGCTATTTATTTTAAATTGTGACACTCTCATCAATCAAAGGTTTGTGTTTG
>WFKH01010211.1:31707021-31802496 GCA_016163765.1 Magallana hongkongensis
TATATATTATTTTTAATTTAAAAAAAAAGCAATTCAAATATCGATTCTTATGTATCAACACTCCGGCGGAGAGCCAATCACGGTGGAATCATTTCACAAATCATCTTCTCACAGACAAATCCATGCGGTATACTTTGTAATTCCAATCAAAACAAAAGGCTTCACCGCACCGGTTTTCTTTCTCTCTTTTTTTTTCTATTTTTGGTCTTCTTCAGAAAGCAAAAATTAACTGTTGATTATGCACGATTTATGGCATTTTCCCCTTTCCTCTCAGCTTTTACATATACATGTAAAAACTTATATATATATATACATGGAAAAATAAAACTTCACACGCCTTGAATATTTTGCCACAGTAGTAACACACCAGTCGAATTGTAAATATTTTGTTGGTTTAGCTTCATCGGTGGAAAGTTGAGCAATTAATCCATTAATCCGATAATCCCGAACAGAGAGAGGAGGGAGAAGTGAAAACGAATAGCTGTTTAGTTAGCAGCTCTGTCCCTTAGAACGCGTGTCTATATATTACCTGTCTATATAAGCTCTCTAGAATACCTGGTGCGATTTAAATTAGGGCGGCCTTTTTGATTGGTCGCTTGAAACCAACACCGATAATACACAAAAAATCGCCGATCTAACCAAAAATCATTGATTAAACCACCAGTAATTTAAAATGAACTAATTGATGAGGATTATATTTGCATTTATAAATTTGATATATATTTTAGGATTTATGAAAGTAGTAAAATGTGATATTTATACTGTATTTGTTGCGTTACGAATAATTTAGAATTCGATGAAAAAGCTATATCCATATCAAATACATGGTGTATCATGACTAAATTTCATAAACATAGGGTAGGGTTCTCAAATATGAAAAGAATGTTTGTGATGTGAATTCTTCGTGCATAAACATTGCGAAATTCTTATCACCTAAGTGATTTATTAATTCCCTGCTTCTACTTGTTATTAACAAAGAGACGATATCATTTTTATCAGTTTTCCATCAAATAATTATTTGATAATAGTTCCATGGCTTTTTCACCGTGTGTTTTATTCAGTACAGTTTGTTACAAATTAAAAAGGAAAGTTTTCCGTACAAGTGTATAGTTTACGCTTCGATGTTCTGAAATCTTGCTGTAAGGTAGAACATTTTGCCGAACAAACGATTTTAACTGCGTATTAGAGCGCGATGGGAAAAAAAGTCTAACGATTATAGTTTAATTTATGAAGATGTAATAAAATTTTAATTTCCGTTTTTGATAAGCATCGACCCAAGAGATATGTGTACTTTTAGGGTTATTTAGTGTCAGCGTAATTTTGTCTTTAATCTGTTAGAAGGAATATCGGGCTTTTTCCTGGGGATTTTGTGTTTATAAGCAATGACCACCTCGAAGAAGATTGCTCTCTAATGAATAGAATCCCATACAGAGCTTTGTTAAGGGGGAAAAAAATCTACTGCTTAGAAGTTAGACCGCATTAGGATTTAGGAAGACTGTGTTTTATCCCAAGGCCGCTCAGAATTATATCCAAGCTGAAGTCTTCCTCTCGGTGTGGCAAATATCATATTTTTATTTGAATCAATTAAAAGCTTGCTCTGAAGCAATATTACAAGAACGACAACCCGTTCATTTTTTTCTCTCAGACTTGGAATGCATTTCAAGCAGCCGACCGTAACCAAAAAACTGCAATGGGCGTTTTCATACTGTTATTCACGTCATGTAAAGCAATTTTTTTTATGGTTTCAAAGCAATATCAAACAAATTTAGTTAAAAAATAAGATGAAGGGAAACAGGTGAATTTTAGTTAATAACCACCACAAAATTTGTAAACACCAATAAACATTCCCGTGCACTAAAAACCCAGTTGAAGAACAAATGCAGGATTATTCTAATTTGGCTCTTGTGTAGTGATTTTTTTCCACTTTGCATCTTATTAATATTTTTATAGAATGCCCTAGTTATCAATTATATATAAGATATTTGACCCCTCATTATTTAATTAATTAAAAAAAAGCGATCTTCATTTGACGTTTTCCTTTTCATTGTCATTGATGCTACACTTATAATATAAACTGTTAATGGGTTTTTTTCTCCAAAATTTTGAAAAAAAAATATTTTGCCACATATTTGAAAAGACAAATTGTATAAAATCTAGTTCTGTCCTTCAAAAAATGAAGATGTTGAATTTACGATATTATCTACGCATGAAAACAAATTTCAAAATAAGAAAATAAAAATGTTGTATAGGACAGTTTTATGAAAGGGAAAAGGCGCACTGTATAGTGTCGCTAAAAACTTCATTTCACAAAAAAAGATATTTAAAAAACTGTAAACATCAATTTGTATACCTAGAAATGATATCAATCTCGCATAAAAAAATCGGAAATATTGAAAATTATCCCATTTCATCCGTTTTTTATGTATGGCAGTTTTTGAAGTAGGTGTTTGGAAATAGGTTTTGGACAATGTGGTTACACAATAGGGCTGCTACGCTATTACAACGCTGTTAAACACATTCCTTCAACTTAATGGAATCCGCTTAGGTATTGATGAAAGATTATATCATCACGTTTATTGAATTCGTCCGTCACACTTTCAATGTTGGGCTGTATAAAAGATACTTAATAGTTTTTCTTATGGAAATCATTTCATGGTTATAAAAATTCAAAAAAAAAAAAAACCCCAAACCTATCACGGTATATTTCTGTCCTGAATTTTTAATCAGAGGTGCAGAGCCAAAATAAACGAAGCAGACCTAAAAGGCATTTTTGGTCATGTGTTTACAGAATTGTCAAGTCAATGCCGAGGAAAGGTATCGGCGTACTTAGCCCTTTCGCTTTGAAATAAACGACCTTGTTCACGAATGAACCAGATTTTTTGTAATTTGTGCCTCTTTCGCCCAATCAATATATTCAAAATACCATCTTACTAAAATCATCTCGTTCGACAATTCTATTTTTCTGTTAAGTAAAAATTCTAGACAGCAGAGCGTTGTCGGCTTACTGCATACAAATCACATGAGTTCGTTAGATATATAGCCAGAAACAGACACATGGCCAAAGGTCTAACTATTATTCAACTAAAAATACAATTCCATAACTTTGTTGGTTAACCTTAAGAATTTTTTCTCTATACATCAATACCAGCAAATTTAGACAGGTACATATTGATGGAATTCATATGCAAATGACAACAATTACCTTAATTTTACAAGCATCAGCGTATCAGCGTCCCCAGAGAAGAATAATGTTATGAATTTATGAATCATGTAAGAGCGGGAGCTGGAAAAGGATAGTCATGAATGAGATATCGAGGCTGTTTTGGATGACTATGACGTCACACGCGTCGGATATCCTGAACATGAACGGAATTCCAGACATTCCGTGCTCGATACATACAGGTGGATTAATGGGGGAAATTCGGATAGAAGTTCAAACTGTAAAGATCGTGTGACAATCATATTGGCCGTTAATCGCTACTGATATCATCCGATAGGGGGCTTCAAGGAAAAAAAAAGCCAACTTTAATCGATGCTCTAAATTAAAACTTTGGGTCCACACAGGGCTTGGGACCCTTGGGTGTATAAGAGGGTCCTTATCAAGAAATTGTTGCGCAGAATGGACCCACAGGAAGCTGCAACGCGCATGTGTGATGGAGGTGTCTTCAGGGTTTTTTTTCAGTCCCGCGGCTGTTGGTATCAAAAGTTCACAGCGGCTCATTTCTGATGCTCGACTCTAGCTGTGTAAATAACACACACTGTAATGACACGACTTTGTGATTACATATAGATATAGTATGTCAATCAAACTGTCGAACGAGATCAAAACTATATATAGAACTTCAATGACTTTTAACAGTAAAGGTAGTGGAATATCTCGAACCAAAACAGACCCCAAACTTCAATCTAACTGCACCAAAAAGATTAAAGGATATAATGCTGATAATCGGGTAAGTGTTATCGACCCCCCGTGAGAGTCTCCTTCTGTTGGGGGACACCTGCCCAAAGCCAACCAGGACCAGAGTTGTAAATCATGGAGATATCCCACAAAAATAAACAGTAGATGGACCGCTCTTTCCTGTCCAACTTGCTACAAAAAAAAAACCACCCACAGAACCACCAACTTGGGGGGGGGGGGGGGTAAACAATGTCCCCAACCCAAAAATAGAGCTCTTCAGGATGAAGAAGTAGAAAAAAGTATTAACTTCCGCTCTCCCCTGGAGGAGAGCTTTTGGGGATAATATAAACAAAAAACATTCACATCATTCTTTTGAACAATACGTTTATTTTTTTTTACGTTGTGTTACATAATTTTCGATAAATCAAATAATTTGTAAAATATTTATAGAATTAGTAGAATTAAGTCTGAATTTTGAAATTAAAATCAGACAACCATGCTATTTGTGGCACTGTCAGCTTTGTATTTAGATAATGGGAAATATCTTAATTTATGACATGAAAGCTGTGGTACATGCATTGATTTTTTACCGAGTTTAATTTGGAAAGCACATTTTGATAAGACAATGTATATAATAAAGTTGATTTCCTAGAGTAAATGAATCTTATGACAACAAGGAAGCGACTTTTCTTTATTATCTTTCATAATCGTAAAAAAAATCCATGTACCCTTGATACAACACTTAAAAATAAGAGGCACACTTCAGGGTTTTCAAGGAAGAAGAAGCCGCAAATAGAGGACAAGTTCCTTAATGGTGCTAAAAAAATTCGACTACGCATAAAATTATTTATACCTGCATGAAAACTATATTTATAAATTTTTGTCTTGTTTTGCAAAGTTTCAGATTTGTTGCATGGCATCGTAAATTATATTAACTTGCTCAGGTAATGTTTACCTTTGTCACTCGGAGAAAAAAAATCTCATACGGTTAAAATATTTTGAAGACCAGACACAGTTTGCTTTTGCATTGCACAAAGATGTATGCCAACGCTGCAATGTTGAAAGTCTTCCGTAAAAAGTAAATAGTGAAACGTCAATTTAACATCTTTCCTTAAGTCAAAAACAAAGAGTGCTGGTGATGTGAGGATGTTAATAACGGCCGGGGTTATCACACGTGTCTCTCTGTCTTAGTGTCATCGAAGTGCGATTGCACATATTAACCGCATACTTCGGCAAACTTTCAAACCACACATCAAAACTGTTTACTTTTCTGTACATTTTTGTGCAATAAATTATTATCCTTTTATCTTAATTGCATGAGAAGAAAAACCAAAGGAACATGTTTTATGATTTTTTATAGTTTGTATATCGAGGACACACATTGAAGAAAGAAGAAACATCCACTTTTCCTATTTCCGGTATCACCCTCTTATGTATCCTGCGGAAATTTGGATATTTTCAAAATCGGTGAGAACCGGCATAATTACCGTTTGTTTTCTAAATCTGATATTTGTCAGTATTGTAAAATGTTTCGCCGGACGAAACATAAAACCGTTTATCGGAAAGAAAACCCGCCAACTCAAAAATTCCTGCACATCTTGGCACTAGAGTTTACGTTTTCCGAGATTGTATAAAGGTCTTTTCGATTATAAGCTATAATCCTGGTTTCATATTTGTTAAAACATTGTAGTGTTTTTAAGTTTGTTTAGTGCGTTATTTTCGTCTCCAGTGTCGATCCAATGACTCTGTTTGTTCCTAACCATACCCTTGTTCCGGTCTAATCCGTCGGACGTATATAGAGCTACTTTAAAATGATCAAGAGTATTTGATTTACCCGACAATTCATATCATACCAGAAAATGACGCTGGCAAGTTTGAAGTTATACACAAGAAATTTTTATTTGTCGCGAATCACCGAGTTATGGTTTTCCGATGCGTGACAATTCAAGAATTATTGGGAGACAATTATCACTTCTCTTATCCAAATTGGTTTTGTAATATTTGTTTGATTACAGAAAACAGCAGTATTATCTTCCTACAACGACCCATCGAATTCCGGACCGAGGAATGGTTACACGGAACTAGATGGAGTGTCCGGCCTACCTATAAGTCTGAAATATTTGGGTGTACACAAAAAAAAGGAAGTCCTTTCATCCTACCCTATCCGACATGTTTACTAGATAACGAGCGAAACTTGGAAACGACTTCATACTACGTCGGTTGAAAACTCACCCATCAAATCTTAAAACAACAGAGAAAAGGACATTTAAAGGTGTCAATTTGCATGATTTTTGGGAAGTTTTGCATATTTGATTAATGGATTTTTGATGTTTATTTTTTCAAAGAGAGTTTTAATTTCTCATTACCAGGTGATCCCTACATTGTCTCACTGCATACTGGTATTTTTTTGTGTGTGTTTTTTTAAAGCAGGCAAACTTATAGGAGAAATTGCACACCAATCCTTTATCTCCCAAACCTGGAGCTTTTGCTGTTTTCTACCTTTACCCAATGAATCTAAACACGAGATTTGATTTGTAAAAACAGTCTTCTTAAAAGTTTGTTTTTCTCATGACTGGTTAAGATTTGTTCGCAGAAAAAAATAACCGGAAGTTCAAGGTTGCATCACATTTGTTTGACAAGTGCACAAGGGCTCTTGACAGTATCTATAACTAGGGGAAATTACGCCCCCGAAGCAAGGAAACAACCGAGGAGAAAATCCCCCAAAGTTGTCAATTGTTTCTTGAAGTCAGAAACAATAAATTGGATACCTTTTCTGTATAAATAATACAAAGGTGTTCATATTGAATGGAGGCAGCGTAATCGCCAATCGGCTAATAGTTACTAAACATACATGTACATGTAATTCATTTAAATCAGCATTGACATCTTGGCACAAAAAAACTCCCACTTAGAAACTTTTGACTCTTCATTCATGATAAATTATTTATTTTTTATTTCCTGAACTTGAAAATATTTTGAATTTAGCAGTTAGCTATATTTTTCCCTGTTAAATTTCACAAATAAATCTTCCCCAGACAATGGAAGCCATTCCCCTGAATTCAACATGGTAATTATTCAGCAAATCTATTCTTTAATTTTTGAACCGAGACAAAATAAATTTCAATGTCTGTATCTTCTCTCTGACTTAATTTAACACGAAAAAAACGTCTTGAATTGGTAACCTTGAATTAATAATATATTTCAACGCTGTTTAATTCAGTTCAACTCTTCAGTTATTAATGGCAATTAATTGTTCCTCACCTGTTTGCATTTAAGAGATTATTTATAAAATGTTTGCGTGCAGAACAGACAACTGTTTTTGAATGCCTCTATTAGAGTCCCTAATGTCCTCGATCGCCTTAGGATTAAAAAATCATGATTCCTATAAAAATTCTTCAAAATTAAGATACCGATACGTTTTAACCCCTGCATAATGCCACAAGCATCCCTTTGAAATTTCACTGCCGATACAAAAAATGGCAAGTATTATTGATATATTTGCTACATTTTTTTCTAATGAATTTTAATCCTATTTACCTATGGAATTTAAAATATTCTGAAGCCTGAGGGCTGGTATAAAATCAACAGGTGTTATATGCATTGAACTATGGATAAAAAAGGTGTATGATACTTATTATTACATATTGATGTAACAAGTCGTCTGCGGCGAACCGGGTACAGACCAATGGGGCTCTTATCACCGCCGTCGGATCAACGCGAAACGGAAATGAATCAACCATCTGGACGTCTTCCGAAACAGCAGACAAGATTAAACCGATTTGACAAAAAAGTCAGGGGGAATCCCATTTTGGTGTTACCCAACATTAGTAAGCGCTCGGCGGAAACCCGCTAATAAACAAAGTTATCAGTATCGGATACTAAGTATATGCTGGTCAGCGACTTGTTAGTGGGACTATACTAGGGTAAAGAGATGTTATCAGTGTTTTACATACGTTTACTTTGTAGCCAAATATCAATATTGATGAAACTAATCTGATGAAAATCAACTTTTATCAGTTAATCTGAAAGTTATTGTGACAGCTGGAATAACGAGTCCTATACTGATGTTGATAGTACAATATGGCGCACAATACACGCAGGGCAAATAGTATAGATTAAATAAAGTTATCGAATATGTATACCCGTGTATCTGAAACAGTGAAAGCAATTATGTTGCGTAACGTTGTCAAAAAATTTTAATTGACGAACAACAAAGACACTCTCTGACAGACAGTCGAACAAGTTTTGCCAATCGACTTACACGTTATATAAATTCAGATGAAAAAGTAAACCCTATTCTTTATAAACTCAAAAACTAAAAGCTTTACATTAACAAGGGTCGGGATTCACTCGTTCAAATGCTGATTATGTACTGTATTTTCTGACGAGACTATATATTCTTATAAAAGCATCCATTTTTTCTTATACATGTACTTTTAAGCTTAGGCAAACCAAGAACCATGCACTGTAGTATGTTTTGTGCAGGACAGAAAAGATTAGTATTCAATATCAAAAACATCAAAGACCATTATTAGTTTTCATTTCTTTCTATTTATCACGACTGAAATTAATTTGATGTCAACATTTTTGTAGCAAGTTGACACAGTAAAGGCCCTGTTTAGTGTGACCGCAGTTAGACACCCTTTCTGTGATGTTCTTCCAATGAGTCTCAAAGTACTGAGCAATTAGACTCTGGGAGTAAGGAAATACCCGGAAATAATCAGCCATAATGATTCCGGCTGATATTTAATACCGACGTAAGAACGGCCTTGGCATTAATCGATTCGAAACTTGCACTGTAAAAATGCAACATAAGCAGTTCGAACAAAACAAAAAAACCCACACTCGCTGAAATTGGTAGTACTAACGACAGGCGACGAAATATAGATTATGTACACAATGCCCTGAGTACCCCTTAATATATTCTATAAAGCTTAGTGGAATTGTTTTATGCAATGTCAATGACATGATAATTTCTCTTTTATCTCAACTTTCGCCACATATACATATTCAATATGCGGAGACATTTTTGCGATTACTAGGGTGCAGAGAAGATAAGTATAAAAACTGAAATGTCAACCGGTATATCTTGTGTTTCTACTCCTCTCACATATAATAAAGCTGCGATAGAAAATTAAAAGTAATAAAAACGTGTATGAAAAGTAAGCTACGGAGAAATTTTGCGTGAATAAGTGAAAGGATTTTCAAAGATTGAAAAGGGTGAATCGGAGGTCAAAAGTTAATGAATAAGGTCCAGTTATACATACTCGTAGGAAAGTTTACAATTTTGTTATTGTGATAAATTTGAAGGAATCCTAAGACGTTTTATTAAGGTGGACACACGCATTGTCCTCGTCATGAACAAACAAACAAACAGACAATACAGTTGATTTATTCGGACACTTCTAAATGTTTCTAAAATTCATTTCTGCTTGGTTTGCACTACTAATAGAACGATAAAAATTCATAAAACTAATCACATTAAATTTCAAACTTAATAAAATCTGT
The DNA here is from genome assembly GCA_016163765.1 of Magallana hongkongensis. Taxonomy (NCBI): domain Eukaryota; kingdom Metazoa; phylum Mollusca; class Bivalvia; order Ostreida; family Ostreidae; genus Magallana; species Magallana hongkongensis. Next base: position 31,716,428 of record WFKH01010211.1, read on the forward strand.
TCTCTTAAATTAATATACGATTGGAATCTTTTATTAATATCAGAATAAACGTATAAAATTTTTTTTTTAGCTTGAAAACAGCAGTTGTACTATTCTTTCACGACTCGATTTAACAACCGACTACTGACTGCTCACTAGGTCGGCAAATTAATTCAGACGTACTTCACATTTTTATACAATATGCTATCAATTATAAACAATGATTTGCCAGAAAAGGGGGAAAATTAATCCTTGCCATCAAATGATCGCCGACTTGTAATACGATGCATAAAAACCCCAAATTAATTAAGACTGATTGACCTTTACAAAGGCATTTTGAACTAAATACACTTTTTGGTGACATTGCATTTATTCTCCAAAGACGATAAAACTAATTAACTGACACTGTTGTGTTCATAGCCAATGGACGACTGCGTTCTACCACAGTTATAAAATGATTTTTTTTTTGTACAGCCCAGATTGTCAAGACATTTATTCTAATTGCTCAAGTTCAATAAACGCGAACGAAACAATGTCCAATAATAAAGAACGATACTCCTGCAGCCAAGAAAGAATGCAAGGAATTTAGCAAAACGATCGGGCTCGGAGTGCTAAACACCTTCCGTTCCGGAAACCAAAGGGATGTAATTACACTTAAAACGGACCTTGTTTTTTGTATCCTCAAGATTTCAGCAAAATGCTGTAAGTTGTCAACAAATCGTGATCTCTCTTTTGATTATATAATGCAACAAAATAATGGTGACCAAGCGGTTACAGGTTCCCGGCAGCTTGTTATACTATTGACCGAGTGAAGTTGCCTTTGATCACAAGAATTATCAAGAGCTGTAGGTTAACCGTTAAGCCCCGGATGCCCAGTGACAGCATGGTGGACGAGATGATGAGCTTAATTCAAATGCACGGATCTGATGCCATTCCTTGAAATTTTTGCCAGTTAAAAAAAATGCATATGCATGGTTTCGTTATTTTTTTTTATGACATGAAACGCCTATTCCTTTCCAGTCCCCAAAAGATAAGTATGTACTTTTTAGGTACAATAGTTAATGAAGAATGCTGATCACAGGCTTAAATACTGTCGCAAAAAGAGCTGTTAATGTCGAAATATCGTCCACTGTCTCGGTATTCCGTATTTATGATACAGAAAAAAGTACAACTACTTATAACAGTCTACGAGGTAGTTTAAGATATCATCTAGCGAGTTTGTTAATCGCCATACACATCAGACATCGATAGTATAACTTCAGTTGAATTTTGCAACCGTTTAGCTGAGTTAGTTTTTTAAGACAACGTCTTAAAAAGCAGTGAATATAACAAAATGTTTTAAAGGAGCGCGAAAGTGTGATTGAATCATTCAATCAATCAATCAATCAATTTTTTTTTTTTATAGATTATTATTATTGACAAATGAGAAGATTATAATTTCTCTTTCACACCAAACTAAAACCTCTTTTTAACTAAAAGAATGCTAAAATCATTGAAAAGCATAACGAATCAATTTTAAAAAACAAATAAAAAAAGTTAAAAATGAGCAAAAAAAAAAAAAAAGAATTTTTTTTATTTACTTTGGAAACAGTAAATAGGCCGAGTATAAACTGATCTGTCAAACTAGCCCTGGGTATTTTTTTTATGAAAATTATTAAATTTTGTTAAAATAATTATTTATACATTTTTATTATCATCAAAATTATTTTAAAAAAACGACAAATGTATTCAATTACATTTTTGAATAGAAATTTCTTACCTGACAGATGACATATCTACATGTTGTATTGGACAGAAATTCCGGATGGATTCGTTGCAGTTTTTTGAAAATCAATTGTTATGTTACATCACACGACTGAAAATTTCGCTTCCCCATTTTGAAATCACAGATCATTCTTCAGGTGACAAGAGTCAGAGAAAGTGTTCTCCTATACTAGAGAAATTAGTGCTAATTACCTCATCCCCTAGAGACCAATCGTTAATTAAATGTGTATTGATCTCAGAAAAATGTAAACAAAGATTAAACGTCAGGGTGTTTGTATTGTTTTGAACCAATAATCAAGCCTATTTTCCACGTGCCGATTGGTTTGTAGTAGTTTGTAGTAAGATGTCGACAGATACCCATATTGTAATGCCCGCCTTATCTGATCAAGCGTCTGCGTGCATTGACCCGATTTAAAGCGTCCATAAGCCCTCGATAACGTAAACGTTAGAAGAAGCAAGTGTCAAGGACATTAAACGAAGAAATAGGATATTAGAAGACTAATAACAGAGAAATGGAGAATTGCATAGATTAATTGATACATGTATTTACAGATGTTTCAAACAATTCCTTGATTATTTAAAAACGCAATTCTTTAATCAGTTAATTATAAATGTGATTAATCATCACGCATCTGTATGTCTGGAGTTAAATTAGATTAAATATTTCTCGTTAATCTCCTTTCAATGAGAAATTTGTTAAAAAAATTTGGACTGATTTTAAGACACGAATCAAAGAAAAAAGTATCTGCATTGCTCCTTGTATGTACTTATGTAAATTGTACTCGGGAAAATATACTTGAAATATAACTGCGTTTCATAACGACTGGAGACTGAATTATTTCATCCAAGGTAGAGATGGTTTATCTAAGTCTGCGTTTATTATGAATCAATTATATGAATGCTTCAATTCTAAAGTTATAAATTCCTAGCTTATATCTATTTCAGTAAATTCCAATAATCATTAATTCGTAATCGCATTAGATTGATCTATATTGTCTGTACATCAGGGTCATATCAATGTCTTGATTTAACATATACGTTATCTGACAATTATTTTTTGGCTTGCGCAATTTCCGAGAAGGACACAGCAGATTACATCAACGAAGAAACAGTTTTCGTCGAAAAACAAACATATGGTTTAATTTCAAGGTTTTCTTTCCTCGTAACAAACAGGCCGATACTTCGCGTCGGCGCTACCCTAGCGGAGGTTTATCAAACTCTAGTGATATTGATGGGCTATGACGAGTCTTATCTCTGCTATGTCCTCCCCCCGGCTCCCCTTATCGCCTTGGTCAATGGCGGGTCACTCTCCCCTCCTCCGTGTGAATGACCCCTGTGACCCCACCCGTGTGGTATTCCGAGGTGGATCTCTTTCCTGTCTCCATCCGGGCAACTGTTAAGCAGCGGTCATGGCGCCTCAACGATGCAATGCAGCAGTAAACAAATAAAGTATATTTGCCGAGAAACAATTCTTCGCGTGGGTCTCAAAGTTTGATAAAAAAAAAAAAAAAAACCCAGAAGTATTCCGATCAGTTAATGAGTTTGATGAAAATGGATAATAGAGGATTGTAAATCGCAAAATCATTTTATCAGGAATGGTATTTCAAAGCGCGGGTGTGGACAGAATTACGGCATAAATCGCGAAGAATAATGGTAACGTGAAAGGACCGTGTTTGTTATTGCACGGACCCAATGATTACAAATTACCCAGCCATTTTTATGAAAAAGGGAAATCAAAGTCCGGGTACACATCGAAATAATCTCGCCGATTTCTTAAATGTTAAATGAAGTAATTGAAAACCAATAAGAAATTGTTTATGTTGAAAACAAGGAGTTTATTAGCTTCTTTGTTGTCGACAGCTGTTTAGTGGCCTTTTGATGGTAAGTTCCTATCTCCCCTAAGACCGAGTATGAAGTATTTTAACTCCCAAAGAAGTACCGCCTCTGTCACATACGTCAAAAAAGACAAAAGATCGCAATTCTCAATTATCTTAGTTGGAAAGAAATTTAGTTTGTTTCTTGTAATTTGTGGGGACTAAATCTACTGAAGGCACGCTGTTACCCTCATATTATGAGACCTTTCTGCCAAAGTTCAAGGGTGCTATTGCTGGCAGGTTTCGATACATATTTACCCGTCAATTCAACATTATGACCGAAGGGATAAACTCTTCATTTCTGACATTCTTGGAGAAACGTTCGGTAATCCTCGGCAAACATAGACAGATTTAAATCTATGAATTCCGACGAACTCTCGCAGTGAGCGTCACGTCACGTGACACTATGTCCGAATCTGTACATCTGTACCAAATTGCCTTCCTTTCTTAAAAAAAATAATTAAAATACTCCAATCAATTCAATCTGAGGTCTCTTGAATTTACGCAACATATGTTTCACATCTTGTAGTATGTAGAGTACTTTTCTTGACATTTGATCGTTGTATTTTAAAACATATAAATGAATAGGTGAACGTTTCCTTATATAATTACAAAGTACATTCAACTTTGTAGACAAAAAAAAGAAATCAGTATGTAAAAAATCATCAGGTATTCCTTTTTTTAAAGATTGTACTGTCATAAAACGACAAATCCTTGTCAAAATTGATCTACTTTCCATTGGACCAACTGTTTCGAAGAAGGTGGCAATTCGACATTTGTTGCAACTTTCAGTCTAAAAATCGATTTTTAAATTAAAAACGTATTTTTAGATGTTTCATAATGCATATTTTTTTCTTAGATCTTTGTTCAACCACCATGGTTTCAATAAATATGCTAACAGACACCTGCAAAAAAGGCAAAAAGGGAAGTGTATTTATTAACAACCACCCAAGTAGAATTTATTTTTATTTAAGGGGGTGGGTGGGTGAAAAAAAAATATGTAATTTGAAAATCCTACAATCAGAATATAAGAAATAATTGAAATGATTTAGTTCTATGCCTCTGTTAAAGAGACAATCCATACTTGAGTGTCGAATGTCTAAGTTGTAACTGCCTGTAGAGAACGGACAAACTAGGATCATAAGGACACTTCAGGACAGACGGACGAACTAATCAGTCTTTTAAAAGATGACAGCACCAACGTCACAAACTTTGGCTTACTCTAACTGTATGCATCTGCGGCAATATATGGAACGCACAAAACGTCATAGGGACTATAGAAGCACATTACAGAAAGTAGAATCAGTGTTTTACACTAATCTGAGTTAAGCTTCTTGGGGGGTCACTTAGGAACTTAATATGTACCGAAAACCATGAAATCGATTCTTGTCGCGAAGACATGGAGAGTTTCGGTCGTGACTCTGAACAGCTGCAATGGAAAAGAAAATCAAGGAAATATGGGTTAATCATCCCGTCTTAATTGTATTTAATAAATCCGTACAGCCTTGAAAATACAATAAAAGTGTTCCCAGTTCCTAGGGAAACGTTACCTTAATCAATAGATATCGGACTAGTTATTGGATGGTATTAGGATTAAAATGAAAGTAAGGGGGGTCCGCGTGTGGTCCAATCGATTGAAAGAAAGTATCAAATACATTTCGTCTAACAAAGCTTTGTATGGAGTAAAACCACAACACTTAAACAAGGCCGTCTTTAAAACTTCTCAAAATCCTCTGTCTTGATTTGAAACATGTTTTTTTTCGAAATAAAAACACATTCCTACGGAAAAAACCCCCCAGACAAAACAAATGCAATTAATACTATCATATCACTAGAAAATGTATGATAAAGACAACTATCCAAATGACAAACGAGCAGCGATTGAAATAAAAGATTTTGGACTGTATCTAGTTCCGCTGCTGAGACTCAGATGATCAGATTTAATGGGAAGTGTTAGGGTCGATGTAATTGGTCTTTGATGATAAAACATAACAGCAAAAGCAAGATGATTTCTTTGCTATCTTAATTTGACCTTCCCTCGTATACCTGTTTTCTACTTCATTATTACCTTGGGCTTCATAACGAGTATTACACCGTTGTAAAACTCGATCATTACATTTTCTTAATATATCCAAAATGTAAGGAGGTATTTCTTAGTATAGAACGATCCTCCTCAAGTTAGATATTGGAGAACGTAGTTTCATAATTTCATCATGTTTTTGCAAAAATTCATAAGATGTGTTTTGGCACCCGGATTTCATACCTAGAATCTAGAACGATTATGAAACATTTCGCTCGTTTTCATTGGTTTTGGTCAAAGTACAGCGTAGACACTTCTTCTGCATTCCACTCATCGCTCAACACATCGTAGACTTCAATGTCATGAAGGAGCAGAAGATAAAAGGATTAACAAGTCAAAATAAGTAAAGTGTAATTGAGGCATTTTAAAATGGATTAGGGCATAAATATTTAGTTATTGACAAATAGGTCTTGTGTGTATGCGTAGCAATGGCGCATATTCAAGTAGCTGAGCAATACTGTGATATGTCTTTTTGATGCAGGACCCTGAAGAAAAATAAATGTGGGACAGAAAATTTTTGATAATCCGAGGATAGAAATCAAATAATACGGGAATCCCATTTCCATTACAAATACGCCATGAATTACAAGGTTCAGATGTTGTAATTTTTTTTTTCTGGCTAGAGATTGAATTGAAAGTGTGGTTGTTTACGGGGAAAACTGGTCATTGCGTACATGCGTTCTTGGCACAGGGGATACCGAGGAAATCATCGCTAATCTCGGTCTAATCCACGATGTACCTGGGAATTTTATAGAAATATTATTTGTCAAAACTGTGCAGTATCAAATGCAAGGCAGTTTATTGACATATTGAAAATGACAAATTAAGTAGCGCTTAATACAAGGTTAGGGTGAGGGTGTTCATAACTTTATTAAATTCCTCCTTTGTTGTGCAAAACCATATAGGTATTTCGACCATAAAGAAGGCGTTCGCACCTTTAATGAAATGCACATCTCCCCACTTTACTTTTGCTAGACATGAATAATTTCAGGAATATTTGTGGTCTATAAACTTTTGCAGTTAATAGATTGATGCAGTGTTTTTACTTGAAAAACATGGGTTTTTCAAAAAATAATTTGCATTTCACACCAGTTTAAAAAAAAATAAAATAAAACGCCACAAATAATGCAAAATTTCATGTTAAGTTGGCTAGTGTGTTGATTTATTTCCCAGAGTTATCCGTTAAAATAAAAATTATAAGACCTCTCTCAAAAACCTATTGATAACTGCTCTATCTATCTCTCTCAGACTGTTCATTAAAACTATTCCCCTTTCGGAAAATAAGCCAACGTTGTTCCTTGAATGCAATCTCGCCATTGATATAGATCGCTAATATATCAGATGTAGGATTAGATATATCTTTCAGAGATCCACACGACTAATTCTTGGCCGACCAAATATCCTCGTCAGCGAAACAAAGCTAAGGACCAGGTGTGGAAAGTAGGTTTCTCCATTCATAAATCTCACAAGAACTCAATATATACCCACGTACCCCAAAAAAATCTGTCACGAAATTGAATGAACAATAGTTCTTATCTAGGGGTAGCCTTCTGATCCCAGGATAGGCGGCCCGTGCAACGTGCAGATTGAACGAGTACAAAAAAAACGGGGTGGCTGTCGTTCAACAACTTTGTGCTTCTATGTTATGATTTTGAAGATAATTAGATTCCTGTGAAGTTTAAATCATGCTATCACTCTCGGTCGTTCTTTAAAATTTTTTTTTTATTGAGACTGATAAATTATATGTTGAAAAAAGGAAGAAAGAAGAAAAAAAAAATCACACAAATTAGATCGGCCGCATGCACTTTATGTCATCAGATTTTTTACCTTAAAAATTTGACAATTAAAATGATAAGTTTGAAGTTAAACAGAGCACAGCATTTAGAAAAGGTCTCGTAGCAAACTTCAGGACAATGTTATTGAATATAATAGAAGTACATGTTTTTTTGCGGTTATTGAGAGCACATCTTGTAAACAATGTCACACTTTGACAACCGAATTCATCATCTCCTAAACAACGGTCAGTTTTTCCAGAGACCAGCGTGGAGATGACCTAGATTTTTGGTCTCCTTCGGCAAATTTATTAATTTTCCATCAAACCGAAGGCGTCTTCCATTCTTCTCTGGTTAAAGCCTCGTAGAAACCATTAGTCAAACTCGTAAGAACTGCGGGAATTGCGAGTCCGTGCGACCACTGTGTTCGCTATAGGCGATATTCGTTTTAATGGGTTAATGATGACCTGCCACTAAACATGTCGGCCATGTGCACCGTATGTGTTTGTTTGTTGACCTGTGGGGACAACGACTAGGGGTCCGAGACGAGGGGTGCAAGGTTCCAAGGTCATCTGAAAGGGTCAGGAATAATGCAATATCCAGTAGGGGTCCTTTTTTGAAAAGCACTTAAGATTGATGTTTATATTACTGACAAATATTTTGTATGCCTCCATAATGTACATGTATATGTATGGGTTTATAAATGCGTTCAAAATAAAATTATTGGAATTACTGTCACTCATTTGAAGAAAATTGTCTTAGATAAGTTTAATTCGGCAATTCAAAACCTGCAATATGAAAAAAACATAACATGTTGATGCTTAATATATTTATGTCTTGTGACACATGTACTCGTATGCAAATGTTGCAACGTGACGCAGTTTCAAAATAAGGCACATTGAACATATGTACATGTTTTCATTAACTGTATACTATGTTTGCTCAATGCGTGTTAAGTTGATGGCTCGATCTTCGAGCGCGACAAGCATTTAAATGGAAGCAACTGTTTCTTCACCAAGTGCTCGATGCTTGAATTAGAATTTGCTGACCTTCCGATCCGGTTCCGTGTCACGTAGAGGCGCTGGTACAATAAACAGCTGACATCGTCGTCACACGACGTCACACTATGAATGAAAGATTCCTGTCGGAACTTGAAACATCACAGGCTCCACCAACTTGCATTGATGAATTCAAAAAAAGAGCCTCAGATTCAATAAAAGTGCATAGAAATAATAATTCTTGTTTCTTAATCTAAAATGCTTGCTGTACGGAAATATTCCAAAGACAATAAAATAAAAAAAATGAAGTTGGTCTATCAAAAAGGACAGTGACATTTTCTTAGATCCAACTTCAGAAGCCGTATATATCTGTCGCATAGTTTTTATTCTTGTCAATTTTCAATTTACTAAGTGATAGTAAGAAACAATGTTCAGCCGGTTACAGCTAGCGATTGAAACAAATTTACAAAAATTATCAAAATGCTGATAATATAAAAATGTGAGAGTTTTCACGAGGAAAAAAAAATTAAAAAACCGATTTCTTTTTACGCACTTTATTAAATGGAAAGGATGTAATAAAAGACAGCAAAAACTCGGTTTACGGTAAGGAATTTGTTTTCTTACATGTCTCATTATCACTGTTTACATGGTCAGTCATATAGTCGGTTTAATATGTTTACAGACCATTTGTACTCTACTATCTATGTTTTTCTTTGAGTCAGTTTGTGTTTCTTCAATGTACATATATATCTGTAGCAAATTAGCGTCAAGCTATATCTTCAGAACAAAACCAGGTAGTAATGAAAAAATAACAACTACTTCATTTTTGATGAAAAATTAGATTGAAATTTGACGTTTTAGAAGGAAAAATGGCATACTCATCCCCTGCCAAAATATTTGCATGTCTAAATTGCGTGTATTACATTACAATTGATATATTATTTTCTTAAAGCGAACTTTTGCAGCCAAAAGACAGTTTAAACCAAACTGAATCAAATATTCACACAGAATGCAAGTATTATATTTCAGCTAGAATTACCATCAAGTATAGTGATCTATGATGAAGTGTTGACACTTTCCCCTTCTTATCAAATTTGCTATCAGAAAAAAAGAGTTAATATTGCTTAATCGTAATTTGTGCTCTAGATTATCAGATTTCCCTGTTATCGAGGTAGAAATAAAGCTTTACACGCATCTTTTTTATTTATCTATATCAAACGTTTTATGATTTCCAAGTTCGGACGGAGACCACATAATTCAAGTTATCTTTGCGAACACGAGCCACCGAAGCTTACAAAAGCTAATCCCGAACCCGACCTTTTTTAACGCTGTCATTCCTCTCTGTGCTCATTTCTTGTTTATTGTAGAGAATTGCACCATAAATTCACAATTTATTCCACCTGTCTCTTGTACACAATGGACCCCTCTAAATGGATGCAGCATTAAACAGTAATAAAACACAGTCTTTATGAAGTGCTGCATATTCGCGGCCGCTAAATTATGTAAACATTTGGCCTCAGTTCCTCCCGTATCACTTTCAGTGTGTGATCTTAATAAGGCACTCGACAGTGGAAGGAAATGCAAATTGACCATTCAGGGTTGTGTTACAGTTTGAAAAATGATACAAGGACAATAAAGACGTCTAAGACTGTAAAATACGCAGCTTCTTCAATTTCCATCAAACACAAAAACGTGCATCACATAATGCACAGAAAGCGTTTAAGTGATCTGCATAATATATGACCACATTCAGACCTTAAAATTCCTCTAAACAGGTCCCAGAGAAGAAAATACTTGCCACTCTCTGAACCTATTTAACCAAAGGAATGCACCTAGTGGAATGACTAGATATTATTTTTCGGCTGCGTTAAATTTCGGAGTTCATGAAGTTGTGTAATCTGATGAGTGAATATATGCACACCTTAACAAGAAAAAGAATCGAGAGGTGTCAACTCTTTCATTGATTTACTAAATCCTCTGATAAGGCCTAGGTTTTATCTACTGGCACTTGTTTCTATAACTTTTATTGCAGTAACAAGTGCCCGTGGTTTTACCTGATAAACCCTGCATACACTGTACATTTGCGGTCAAATAACTAGTACCCGGATACTGGAACACGCTCTCTAATGCAAGAGCAGCATAACAGAATCCTAAAAACGGGTATCTCAGGAAGTTACAGCAGGTTATCTTCTCGAATAGTCAGCCACTCCTTGCTAGAAGTTTTCAGGTACACCGACCGAGCATTCATTGCACACGAGCCCTGCATTCGTCCCCTTTCCCCATTAAACGTTATAAAATATTTTGAATGGTCAATAAACATGCAGCAGTCGTTTTGAAATCAGCAAATGAAAAAATTCCGTTTAAAAAGTTAATTTTGGTGAATTACATTGTAACATTGCGAACTATTTCGAGTAAAAAATGTCCGTTTTTGTCCGATTTATAGTCTAAGAATTCATTCTCAGAGATATATCATTTTTACTCTCAAAAATCACGATTTAAGACTTATTAAGGATCATTACAATTTATTAAATGGGCTTAACCTTTTAATGGTTAAATGCCATTAACAAAACTGAAAAAGAGAAAACGATTGAGAAACCAATCACAAAATTATCATAAACATTAAGAGTGAAAGAATTTGACGATAATGACCAAGCGACAATGATTTTTTACACGTGTTAAAGATTTAAAGATTAATTAAACAAACAGAATCCTGATAACATCTGCTCACCTATCAAGAGAATCACCAGACCAAATGGTAATGGAAAGTCAAAAAATCAAAGTCCTGCAATAACTAACAGGACATGCATTTAATATCTTTTTCATCACTTTAAAGAGGCTAGGTGGTCAACAAATTAACCATCATATCTGCCATTAACATTTAAATATTTATGATATTTTTTGCCACAAAATGATTTTTAATAAAGAAAAAACCAAAATTTTTTTAAGCTTTGAAATTTGAACATTTTCTTTTATCTTCATATAGAGCTCGTCTAAAGGAGGTACTGTAAGTATAGTGTAAAAATGAACACGACCATCAAACCCTCTTAAGAAACACGTTGACAATATCATTAAATGTACATGTTACATTTTTAGACAATGCATGTCATGAACGTATGATGTATCATAGTAAAATTAATGCATTTTGTGTATAACAAAATTTGCATGAAACAGACTGCAACATAGAAAACATACTGCGTAGAATATTTGTAAAGATGAATCTTTTGAAAGTAGCAAGATATTTAATTTCATGACAAATATTTTCCGAGGTTATAAAGTTCCTTTAAAACTGAGTTCATATTTTACATCCTAGTAAGCTTCTTTTCAAACTTATTATTAGGCTTGATTCTAGGGTCAATTAAAACCTATATTTTTGGGGGTCATTTGCATAATCGTTCAGGTGTATGAGCAGAAAGCGTGATTTGAGGAAATTGCCCTCACACATTTAGTTTTAAAGATATCCTCAACATTATGAAAGTTACCAATTGGGTTATTAATAGTATTAAAAAATTTATCCAGTTATGTTATCGATGTTAACAAATATAAAATTTTTACATACACCTCATAAAATCCTTATGCTTACTTACATGTAAAATTTTATATAAATATCATGAAAAAATGCAGTGAAAATAGCTGCAGAATTGTACAGTAGCTCTATAGGAATTTCGGGTTGACGGACCGTAGACCCGAATTTCCCGTAGAGCTACATTTCTGCAGCTACATTCAAAATAAAGTCAGAACTCTCCTTCTATCTTTCTCTCCTTTTCTCGTCTAAATGTCATTACTATTTAATCTTTTTTTCATACAATCCTAATGATTTTTAAAGAGTATTATTGCGTGCCATTTGATTTTTTTTTTTTTAAAAATCAATTTCCCTGACTCCGTCATAGGTATTCTATATGTACTTCGTTAAAATGAACTAGATTATTACAAGCACTATTTGAAGTTTTTTGCAATAAAGACAATGATAATGCATTACTGATTGGGTTTTATACAGTCCCAACACGTCCGATCGAGAGGAAAATCTAATATCCCTCCCTCTTTCCCACTCTGTCTATCTATCCTCCATCTCACCTTTTCTTTAACAAGATCATTATATTTCACAAGTTTTTCTTCAAGTCGAGCTTGCAAATACCACATATTCCTAAATTTTAACTTAATAGAATTGAAAGAATACAGGCATGTCAAAAGTTACGGAATCCTTATCTTTATTGGATTTTTGGAATATTTTTACAACAATAAGTGTGCTATGATGTAATAAAGTGAATCTTAACGAAGTTAGTAGATTACGTTCCCGATTCAGACGCTTACATTTTAATAACAGAACATTCAAACTCTTTAAAACTCATCAATTGCTATTCTCTATCGCGATATTGTGTTGAAGCGACGCTTTGCTGACAAAGTATAATGTAATATCACTTTCACTAAATATGTTCATAACTCGCCATGTTATTAAATCTAGAGATTACATTTATAAAAAGATGATCATTTGTGTTAAATTAAATTTTCTGACATTTAAAGTGAATTTAACTTTAGCTCATTTCATCATGTTTGCACATGGTAAGAACCTCATTTATTCGTTGTGACACAGGAGTACTACGATTAACTCCAGTGCTCTCTCTCTCTCTCTCTCTCTCTCTCTCAATCAATCAAAGCAACAAGCCAAAATATGAATTGCATTTAGTAACGTTCTCTATCCATTTCATTAATTTCAGAAGATTAAGTTTATATACCAAACTATGTTATGTGCATGTTATTATAAGTTATCTTTACCTTCAAATACCAAAGGGTATACTGAATTTAAAAAAGTAATTAAAAAGGACAAACTATAGGTGAAAACACCTTTTGGGCTAGCTACCTTGGTATAGCTTTCGCGTGTTGTTTAATTGGGTTTTTTTTTCATTTTATCCTGGAACATTATGCTTTTAAATGTTATATAGTTCTTGACATGACTTCCATACGTGTACAATTTGTACAGAATGAAATCTAATATCTTATGAATGAAACCATAGATTTTCAAGGACAAATCAGAGAATAACGGTAGTATCTAATAGGCTTTTGTGGTTTTTGTTTTCACATTGTAGTAATTTTCTGAGAGGAAATTAGTCGAAATCAAAGCACAGACATTGTTGATTAAATTCCTTCATTTGTTCATTCCAATTATGAAGAACTTTGAATGCGAGATTAATTAGAACCATTTTAACAAGACCTTGGACTTTCAGTAGGACGAAGCTATCTATTTCTTGCGTCTAAATAAGTTAAAAATGACGCGGTTTCAAGCGAAATATGCACCGATTGCGTAGTCTTAGCTCAAAAGCCAGACAAATCTTGTTGATTTCAGAGAGCCATGGCTGAGTGGCCATCAATGAAATAGACAACCCTACGTCACATTTCTGTTTAACACAGCTACCCAAAGTCCAAGCTCTTGTTAAAATGGTTCTATTGTAAACTGAGTTTAAGGACACCTAGTTCATGAACAACGCTGATTAGGTTTAAATTCATGCGCTGCATTTAACCATAATTTGGAGTACACGTATATTTAAAAAAAACCACAAATTTTAATTCGAACGGAAATATCATATCATAAGTTTTGAATTGATTGGCAGGGTGAAGATACACATTTACAATGTCATATGTTAAATTTTGAATTTACACTTACGCAGTAAAATCAGAATATTTACATGTACAATATGACAGAAACCCGATTGTAGTTTATACCAGAAAAAAAAACCCAAAAAGAAATAAAAAGGAACGACGGTTATGCAAATTATTATATAATGAAAACATTGTGACGATGAACAGAAAGACTAACTATTAATTATATAACTAAATACAACTCGGCTCCCGGCAATGAGAATCGCAAGTCCATACTGATCCCGATACGCCAGCGCCATTATACGAGGGAAGCCGGCTCGCGTATGAAGACAGATACAGATCTAAGACATATCACGTGACAAATGGTCTAGACACCATTTCATAATCTTCTTCATTTCAGAAGAAGCATCCACTTTGATAAAGGCAAATAATGACGTCTCTCACTTGTTTATTTATTTTTCCATGACATCAGATCTCTCTGCTTGCTAACCCAGACTTTATACATGAAATGAAGATTAGTCTGGACCGCTGAATCATGGTTCGTCCATATTAAGATTAAATCCAGAAAAAGAAAACTACATTGTCTTATTTTCCTCTTTAACAACATTTCTACATTTCTGAGACCTCTTGCACCATTATTCAGAAGGTGTTATTGCGTACCGACTGTACCCACATACAAACAGGGTCAATGCGTTTTTCAAACAAACCAAGTTTACAAAGTACGTGTTTATAGTAAATGAATCAACTTATTTTTGTTTGTTTCACAGAACTAAGTGACTGTTAATCATTGAATATGTTATAATTGCGTAATATTTCAGAATAAACATGTCTCATTTGACCTCTTTCAGCGGGAAGGTGTCTGTACTTTGTCAGTGTGTGTGTGGGTGGACCGAAAATGCACAGACCTACCGCAGTGGTTTGCATGTCAAAGTGTAACGTAAAAATGCATATGACGACGGAATTTCATTCATGAAAAGTGACTTTCGGGAAAACTGCGGGTTTTCTCCGTGAACAGCTGGTGTCCCATCTAATGTGGTACCTTCCTATCACAAGCCGGTAATAAATGTCCAACTTATGCAATAAATATTTCAAAATTTTCCGCCCTTCGCCCTTTCATTTGATTCTGAAGGAAGTGATATGGCAATTTTTGAAAATTATCCCACATGCATTTTTGTATACATCCCGCAAGACTGCCAAATTCGTTCAGCATAAAAAAAAGTAAAATGGGATTGGTTTCACAATAATCAGGAAGTAAAATAAAAGTTCAAAATCAGCAAAGATATATCTTATTCTAAAAATGTTTAGGTTATTTCTAAAGATGATTTTTTGTGGTTTTGTTCAGCAGACAATAAAAAAAAATTAGTTCTGTGGAACGCGACCTTCACACTTCAGCATGACGTCTGGGTCAGGGATTCGAGGAAATAGAACAAAATTAGAAATAAAACCAAAACTGATGATCAGGGTCAGGATTTTTCTACGCAGCTCATCATAATTATACACCTATAGCGATTTCCACATCTATAAAAAAAAAATGCTCTCACCTAAATTGCGTACGCTCTAGAATTTTTTTTATTTTCTCTTGTTGTCATACTAAAGAACAAACCAGGAACCGCTCATCAATGACAAGCCATTAACGAAATTTTGATAAATTAATTCATTGACTTTGAATTTTCATACATGGGACAGCTTGGTTTAATCGTGACCCATTTGGTGCAAAGTATATGGCGGAACGGAGAGTTTGTACCTGGACAAATGAGTACATGTAGTGTGCAACAAACCTGTGACCGACTTTACTTTAAATCTGTTGACTAATTGTTTGTTCTTAATTTAATGGCAACTGATGACGTATATTAAATGCATATAGTGTTGGACAATTAGTTTAATTACATGCAAAAACGTACGTGCATGTACTTTATGATTTATAACAGCAATTTTTCATTAAACAATATGTTTAAAAATATATATATATTATTTTTCTGCTTTATCCTAAAAGAAACCAGTATAAGCGGGAAGAACAGGAAGTGCTCTGTTTTCAGGCACGCGCAGACACTTATAAATTCAACACACGTAGCGCCATTGGTTTGACCTCAGGGTCACTTGATAGAAATTTAATCAAACTTTGATTGAAAATATTCAAATAGATCTAATTTTTTATCTGTAAAAAATCAAATTGTGATTACTTGTACAAAGACAATACGACCAATACGCCTAGCTTTGGTCAGGACTTTTAATACACTATACAATACTGGCAGTATATACTTGATAACAGAGTAACTAATAATATCAATATTACTGATCCCAGGGGAAACTCCCTGCCCCTGGCTATTATTTCTTTGTTTTATAATAGACTTTGTTTCACGAAATTAGCGGATAAGAAAATTCTATGCCTGAAATAATTATTTCGGTTTTGTTTATCAACCAATGCACATGTACGTGATATTTCTTTTTTCATTTTTTCCCCCATGTATTGAATTATTCATATCTATTCAAATATCGAAAACTGTAATACTTGTTTCCAAATGCATCTATTATGCATCTTGGTTGATTCCTTATATACATGAAAAAATCAACCCTTTCTCTTTCCTTAGTTACAATCATCCTTTATTGTGTTTTACGGTTGTAAGCTTTGAGTCACAAGAAATACCCGTGGAGTTTTGTATTTTTGACGACTGGGTTTTATATAATATTTTGCACAGGTCTGTAAACAAGTATAAGCATGTATTGTTATTTATTTATTTATTATACACAGACTACTGACTGAGAATATACATGTAACCGTCAGGAATATAGGTGTCCTACACATGCATTATCAGCAATCTACATGCATTTACAATATATGTTGCGTATAAGTAAATGTACTGATGACTTAACAAGGGTATCCCAAGTTATCATTTATTTCTGACTATAATGTCACATTGTATATTATATATTGTATAGTATTTGCACAACGTCCAGCACCTGTAAATGGTATTTATGCGAGGATCTAAAGGACTATCGGAAGAGGGGGGTCCGGACCGTGCCTGTAAGTTGTAATGTCCTTCTGACATATTTTGATTTTAGCAATAAAATATGCATTATGACTATTGTTAAAATTAAAATATCTCAGAAGACCGTAGTACATTGTATTAGTAATTAGACTTAGACATTGGACTCCTTCAAGAAATATGAACACTTTCTCAAATTGTGAGAAAGTGAAAAAAAAATCAAATAAAAGAAGAGCATTATTTTCTTTCTACATGCACACCACTCCCTCATTCTTTATAAGTCTTTTTAATTATCGTTAATGTTTGTTTTTTGGTCGAAGATTTTTGCATTGATTTTTTTGGGGAGGGTTGGGGGTACATGTAAATATATGGATCCCCTGGGGTAAAAATCCCTGCATGCACCTGGTACATGGTAGATGACATAACCTTAACCCCACTACTTTTAGATGAGCTAGGTGATAGACAAGTACGCATATATCTCATTTTTATGCCCTTATTGGGTGGTAGTTTTGATACATTATCTAAAAATGGTGATGTCGATCGACACGGAATGGTATTAGCTCTATATATTTAAACTCTTAAGTCTTTTCATGTCAAATCTAATTCTAAGAAAACCATATAAAAAATTGCGAACTCATCACCTATAGCATCAGCTGTAGGAATACCTAGAACAGCCTGTTACAAGATAATTGATTTATAGCTATTCAATTCATTTTTGGCTCCTGCAGAGTTGTTTTTTTGCTAAAGGTTGAATGGAAACTGGGTCATCGGCAAATCAGAGATCATGACCACAATATAAATAATAAAAAAATAGAATGACATCTTCTCACTTTGTTGACGCTGCATCAGGTGTGATTCAGCAATTCTTTGAGAAATATATATATATTTAATCGGTACAAGTATATATTCGTAAGTTTGCGGGGCTTGGTTTAGTTGGTTTAACGCACTTTTCGTGTTAAAACTCGGTGGGTTAATCTACAATACAAAAGACCCAAGTTATAAATAACCAGATAACATCCTTTTCTTTGACATCTCATACCAAGAGTACGAAGCTTCGAGTTTTGTTTTGTTTTGTTTTTTTGTGTTTTTTTTTTTGAGGGGGGGGGGGGGGAAAACTTAAAACTCGTGGGTCCCATGTCATACTCAGTTCTCAGTGGCCTTCTGAGCCGAGCAAAGGTATAAATTTGTATTCCTTTAACCTCACCTGGTAAAGCAAACCTTAATGTTGCAGAACTCCCAATAATAACATCTTGCTATGAGCCAGAAAGAGCACACAAAAAATTATTGAACAGTATCATTTTTGAGGCTAAATATGGGATGTGAAATATTCCTAATTGAACAATCGTAAACGTATAATAATATAGTATAAATTTAAGCATTATTATTGGGAGTTCTGCAACATTAAGGTTTCCTTTCCCTCGATCAACAAAAAGTTATCAAAATCAAATGTGAGAAGAAAATCCTGCTTTAACACATATTTAAAATATGTCAAATTTATAGCTTCCGATTTGAAAAAAAAATAAGCCAAATTCCTTAAGAAAGATGCGTGACTGTAAATAAATTGCTTCGCTAATTAATACATATGTATGTATGAGTATATTGATATATTTCCGAGAACAGTCCAACCAAGGATTTCAAAGTACTGTACGGTCTGGATTTAAAAGGGAGTCCCTGACCCTACATTTGACTCTCTACCTTGCATGTGACATTACAAGTCAAATAAATGTACTGTAAAAGATCAAAAACAAACAAACAGACAGGTTGTACAACGCGAACTAAATCACGAATTTCATTGAGATTTTGACAGCTGAACTAAGGAACTGTACTATTGAAAATACAAGGTCATGCTAAGGTCAAACGGAGCAACCTCGTTCTGAGTAGAGAACACTAGTGCTGTAGTAGTTGGAATTACGTCCTAGTAAGGGAGGTAACACCTGTTGGCACTGGATTTAATGACCCGGAGCCACTTGAACGTTTGGAAAATAGAGCCATAATTGCATTTACTCCGTCACGATGTCAAAATAAGCAGTATATCAATAAATTATGACCCCGTGGGTGTAATTGTTTTTTTCTTAACAGTAACTGTCTTTGACTAACACACTGACAGCTGAATCAAATAAAAATTATTAATAAAATGAGGACAACATTTTTCTAGGAATAAATTCCACAAAAAGTAAAAAAAAAAAAAAAATCATTACGAGCAGTAAATCATGGCAAAAGAGGAAAAAAGAAACATGGGAAATGCTAATGATCTAATTACATAGTGATAATGTTTTAATTAAATGCAATTTCTGAAACAAGTGCCAGCTATATGCATGGTTTAGAAATGTATGAAATCGTTAAACAAGGCTTAAAACGAGTGAAAGAGGATCGTGATACAACGTTTATCGGAAAAACTCAGAACGAAAAAAAAAACTAAATTAAGAAACGCGTTTAAAAGCAACACTTTAAAATTAATTTTACATGCGGTTTCCGCAAATGGCTATGTGCACAGTTTCCTGAATGGAGGCCCGAGGTAATGGTTATAATTCCATCATTAATTATGTAAAGCTGTCCTGGCAGGGTTTGTGAATGAAGAATGCATTTTCTCTAAGCCACTCCTGCTTATTTGGCTGCTATGAAACCTTTACATGGCTTAGTCGGGTCGGGCCTGTAATTATGCGACTGGACGTAGACTATGTCTACCTGATAATCTTAGGTAAATACTTGAAGATTGACAGCGAAACACTCCACACTGTACAACTCTAAAATATATATCAACCAAGTTTCATTCAGTAAATAGCGCGTCGACTTTGACCTAAAAAAGTATATTTTTTAAGAAGCGATATCATGCAGGCAACATAAGTGGTTATCCACTTGCTGTTTACATGTATTTTTCCCCTTGTCATATTGTAAATTTTGAATTTGTAAATTATGATAACTTGTAAGTAAATCTTGCATTTACACCCACACGTACAGTAGATTCAAAATTCACAATATGATATATCATCCTGAATGAAGTTGCCTCCTGTCTACGTAATTTGTGTATATCTGAATAAATGAAAAACATCCTAATCATGTCAGGAGAGTTGTTTGTGGATATGTGTGTTCGTTATTGATGTGGTAATTCATAATTATGTTACAGGAATAAAAAAAATTCCTAAAAAGACCTTTGTCTCTGTTTATTTGATTCAACTGTCTCTTTTCACTCTGTGTTCAATGAAATAAGATTAAAATAGAAAAATAAAAACAACCATGAAAGAATCGAACTGAGAAACATCGCAGCGAAAATAACTTTTACACCAATTAAACTCTGTGTACAACATGGGATGGGACCATTGCTACTACATGTATTATTTTAGGAACTGTTTCTGGCTTGGAATTATAGCAAACGACGCACCAAGTCTAAAACATCGATGGTATTTACAATTGAAACATTCAACAGGTATACCTTGATTTGTAAAATGGTACTCTTTAAAATAACTCATCGTTTCTTTTGACGTTGAGTAAATTCGGCAATCTGATATAAATTATATGACTACACTATTTCAAAAAAAGTAAGACAAGGTTCGAAAAGCACAAAAAAAGGCCTGGATCCGGGACGAGCCGCTTAAACAATCTTGCATAATCTGACTCCATTCCATCGTCGCTTTCCTGCACTGCGCGCCAACTAACATCGGAAGCCATAAACATCCTGGATCCGCCTCAACAAACAGCCATGACCTTTAACCTTGAAGCTAAGAAGTTCATTCATTTTTTGAATCAAAAGTTGGTTACATGTGCACGCTCAAAAAGCGAGCGTTGACACCGGGTTGCTCGCGCTGCAGATTGATGGAGAATTAAGTAGAGTGTTGGCCCATTTCATTTTATCCAGGGTAGCGCAGGAGTTCCGTCAGGGTGGGTTTAATTAATGTCTCTGGCTTATTTATCCTTTGTCATAAAACATAGCCGGGTTGTCATGCTTTTAGAATTGAGGAGAGGGTAAGGTGCATATGTTGTTTTATACAGCGAAAGCTTGCAATTTGCAAGCAATATTGTATCAAGATGTTAGGAACCAAATCCGTATTCACGACAATTTTCTCGAACCGAATCTTCAGATGGTGCATGTTGAATTAAAATGTTTCACAAAAGGCATACAATTAGCAAATCATATAAGGCCTGCTCAAGAATTTCAGTCATTTTTTATACCAATTATACTAGTTTATATCACATTGCCAGAAGGGAAGGTTAATCTATATGAACTAGCTAGTTAAGTAATCTTGTGTGTGTGTGTGTGTATATATATATATATATATATACTGAATTCAATGACCTGTCGTTTTTTCGACAATATGGTTGCACCTTGGTCATATCTCCATAAACGAAAGGAATTGCTAATTCATGAATGACCATTTAAAATGAAATTTATGGACTAGTTTTAAATAATGAAGTAAGAAAAAGAAAACCGCTAAGAAATATGTAATTATATTACATAATAATTATGTTTAAACCAAAGCATTTTCACATGAACAATTACTGGTGTCGGTTTTCGCCCATTATGCCTCGATTTGCAAACCGATGCATATTTCATCCCGGGAAATGTCACATTCCTAAAACTGAATGCAAATCTATGTAAAGACGTGTCTAATTAAGCTCATCCTTTGTACTTTAAGATTTAGAGGAATTTCTGTCGCTGCAATATCCGATATCTATTTCAGATGTCTCGGAAATGTCGCCCGGAAGAGAGAGGAGGGGGGATGCGATTTTTGATTGGCTTTTGTCGATGGACAGTCGCATTGTCATTGTCATTGTCGATTTTAACTCATTAAGCTGAACTATCGAGCCTTTTAAGCCGACTATTGTGGGTTGCAATGCCTCTAACATCCGATTTCATCTGTGTCTCTTCCTATCCACTGTCCAAAGCGAAATCGTCGTAATTTTTCCGGGGGCAGATTATCGGATTATCATTAACGTTGTTCTAATCCTCGTTTTTTTTTTTAATTTTTGCTGTATCATCATTGTAGTATATGTAGCATCAAAATAATTTGGACTTGTACTTTTATATTTGATTTTGCCAAATTGAATGTATTTTTTATAATAAAGAAAAATTAATGGACTATCTTACTTATGATTTGTCTCGATCATTTCCTTTTCATTATTTTTAAAACATCACCACAACGTCATTAAACTACACTGTACATCTAATGGCCGAGTTCTAAGGTTTATTAGAATATATTCTATTCTTGAAAAAGAACCACTATCACATCTTATTCTTTTAGAAATGACAATACAAAGAAAGCTGTGTTCGGACTACCCTCGTTGACCACTTCATTTCGGAATTGATGACCAGCGGGGAGCCACCGGTTTCCTGTTTTAAACATCCCCTGTTCTCTCGATTTGGTCACGTTCGATTTGAAGTTTTCCGTCTCACGCCGGACACAGGTGCCCAGTGATTGAGTCCTCACAGTCAGTCCCCGGGGGGATCTTTTTTTTATAACTCCTTTCTATGCAGTGTCATTTATCGAATCGTGATAAGATTCTCAAGGTGGTCCTGTTATTCGCCACCTGGGAGCATTCGGGGTTTTAATCGAACGCACCTCGATTTATGATGGCTCACAATCGGACAGTATGGAAATAGAGGTGTCTTGTATGCTTTTATTATCTCAAGAACTGAGAAAAGCACTATTCATATAAACTTCACAATATCTCGTGTAGATAGGTATATGAGGCGAACGACTCTTCAAAATGCCCGCACGTGTGGGGGGATATTGTTTCCGATTAAATCGGGCAAACGCAAAGGGTTGAACAAGTTTATTATAAATCATTATATGACCCTTCTTTGTTCTTCCTTGCTTGTTGTGCCATTGATCAGTTCTATAAAGTTGACATTTTGTAATTAAATTGTTAAGAATAGAAACATATATTAATTTATATTTTAATTGACATATAATATGGAATGTTGATAATTTGTCTCTTTTTTTGGAATGGTTTAAGTTCCATGCAACACGTCTTGCAAAGGAAATAGCTAGTACAGTGTAGTGTGTCTTGTTCAGTGCAAGCGTAAATGTTTTGAATTCTACGTATATTAGTGACAATGAAGTGAAAAGGACTGGATGCAAGTTCTAAAACTTAAATCGTCAATTTAGTGTATTTAGATTGCGTGAAGAGGCCGTGGCGATGACCACAATAACAACAGCAACAACAATAACAACAACAACAACGACAATAACAACAACAACAAAGGAATAAGTTACGAATGCATGACGAAAATTAGGGGGTAAACGGAAACTTTTACAATTGTAACCTTTTCACTCACAAGTCCCATTCTGTTACACGTACATTGTTTGAAGTTTGGAATGCGAAGACTGCTACATATTGCTTTGTTTCTTTGTTTTTGCTGAATTTTGGGATGCGTGTTATGGGTTGAAAATAATAAAATTTCGAAAAGATGAAAATATTATTAAACATTTGAGTTACATTATAATTATAAATCTCCAAAATGTGCGAAAAAACTCCCCCTTTATTCCTCTATCATTGGTTTCACTGGATTTCCAATGTTGAAAGGAAAATGCGTTGTGTTTAAAGCTCACCTGAGCTGAAAGCTCAAGTGAGCTATTCTGATCATTTTTTGTCCGGCGTCTGTCTGTCTGTCCGTCTGTCTGTAAACTTTTTACATTTTCGACTTCTTCTCCAGAACCTGTACCAAACTTGGCACAAAGCATCCTTAGGTGAAGGGGATTCAAGTTTGTTAAAATGAAGAGTCACGCCCTCCTTCAAAGGGAGATAATTAAGAATTATTGAAAATTTGTTGGTATCTTTTAAAAAATCTTCTGATGAAAAACCAATTGGACAGAAAAGCTGTAACTTGCGTGGAAGCATTCTCAGGTAGGGTAGATTCAAGTTTGTTCAAATCATGATCTCCGGGGGTAGGGTGGGGCTACAATGGGGTAGGGGGGGGGGGTCAAAATTTGACATAGGAATATATAGAGAATTTAAAAAAAAAATCTTCTTCTCAAAAACCAATTGGCCAGTAAAGCTGTAACTTGTGTGGAAGCATCCTCAGGTAGGATAGATTCAAGTTTTTTCAAATCATGATCCTCGGGGGAAGGGTGGGGCCACAATGAGGAGTTGAATTTTTGCATAGGAATATATAGAGAAAAATCTTTGAAGATCTTCTTCACAAAAACTAATTGGCCAGAAAAGCTGTAACTTGTGTGGACAATTTTTGGGTCCCACAAGGGGCTCAAAGTTTGTTGTAGGTTTATAGATATTTGTTTAAGGTCTTCTTGAGAACTGTAATACTCATTATATGATATGACTTCGAAATCATCCTGTTCAAAAGTGGCTCAATATTCAACATAAGAATATCTGAAGAAAAATTCGAACATCTATTTATACAGGATCTTTTCTACTACATTGTTCAGATATTTTGTATATGACTACATAAATCTGATTTCATTATGGCTATTGTTGCTCAGGTGAGCGATGTGGCCCAAGGGCCTCTTGTTTTGTTAAATTTTTTTTTAATTTTGACTTTAAAAAGTTGAATACCAATCCTTTATGATAATAGAGATAAATCTGATTATATTTCATCCTAGCAGTCAGAAACTATAATATTAAATTTCACAATATTTTCAATACAAAAATGTCCGTTATACTATAAAAATATATGCAGAAAATAGATGTAATTAGTCAAGTCATCTTTCCCGGTGTCACATGAAAGCCTTGAGTCTCAAGGTTATAATTATGCAGAGTAAAATAAAAAAAAATTCTATACATTTATACTGCTATAGAAAAATAAAGTAGGTAATAACGGCAGATTCTGTGTCCTATTTATATTGACATACAATGGATAAAAGGAAATATTTCAATTTAATTAACAAACTCATAAATATTTCAAATTATGCCAAATTCACAATCTTTATTAGACGAACATTGTGTTTGCTGATTATATTTATAATCAAGTATGTCTACAAACATGTAAAAAGCATCATGTAACAATTTTCAAGAAAATATTTTAAATTAATTAATCATTGTGTTCGTCTTGTTTGATGTTTTGAATTATTTGTAAGCAGTTAAGGTGACTCACTACATCAAGCTTTAAGACTTAGGTGGTTTGGTTCGAGACACCTGTCGATACTAATGTGTATAAAAGGACATTATAATCAAAATACTTTCACCGGTTTAGAATTTTCACATTTTGCAATATTTGACCAAAAATATGTTTGAAAAATTTTTGGGATGGTAAAAATTAACAAAGCTTCAACGGCATTCGAACTCATCACTCAAAAATTCGTAGTTAACACTCTAACCCATTGCGCTACGCTGTTAGGTAACAAGTTTAGAAAGAAAAAAATTATAAAATCATACTTGATTTTATTGTTTATTTCGAAGTACGTCACAATATGGAGGTGTCCCATACCACTTTAAAGTTTTTAAGACACAACGTCACCTATTTACCTAGATGTTTTGTTAAATTGTTAGTATCAATCGTTTTAGTTGAATGTCATCATAGCTCAGTGGTTAAAGTATCGGGCTTGTGAACCGCGGATCACGACTTCAAATCCGCCTGGTGATTTTTTTTTTCATATTTACTAAATTAAAATTTTTTAAAACCATAATGTTTATCCAAAATAGCACACTTTTTCGCCTATTTGACTTATTAGTATATACATTTTATGGATTATGGTATCTATTTATAATTACGTTATTTTTCTGCTGATTTGAGAATCTATTTTAAGGTTTAGCGAGCCACCTTAAGCCAAATTGCTTATCCGATTACATTTTTTATAACAATAAAAGATAGAAGTAAGTAAGAGATTAAACGATTAAATGAAATATATTTTAGTTATATAAAACTTGCAATTATACAAAATGTTTTATGCAATGTCTTATTTTACAATTACAATTTTACAATTTGTTTCATTAAATTCAATTTTAAGTTTCTCTCCTTTCCGTCCGAGTTTCTTTTGAAAGAACTCTCTATCATTCTTTAATTACGACGACAAAATGAAATAATGAAATCAGTAATTCATTAATATTTAATGCAGTCCACACGTGCATTCACATTTTGTTATCGTGTATCATATCTAGTCATACATGTAAACGCGATTTTCAGACACGATCTTATGATTAATAATTATTTATTTGCATGAGCATCTTATGATTTTAGTTTACTTATCACACAATTTCAATGAAAAACAAATTTGTCATATATTTGAGTTCAAGGAAGCAAGGTTAAATGGCATTTAAGTAAAACCGCTCATTAAAATTTTGACTGTATCCTTAAATATTTACATTTTTCATTGTCTTTGCCTGTGATAACACTACGTATCGATTTTGTACTATACAGCCCAATAACTTCAAATGACGTATAATTGGGGCGCCAGCGGGTTTTGCTTATTTATATTCAATTATTCAATCGTACAATGGCTTAAAACTAATAAGGAATCATTCTTTGAATATTATGAGGTGATAATTTCGGTCGGGGCGTGATCAAATCTATCATAAAGCCCTTCGGGCTTTATCAGATTTGATCACGCCCCGACCAAAATTATCATCTCATAATACTCAAAGAATGATTCCTTATTCCTTAAAAAATTGCATGTTGTATTATACGTTTATATTAGATAATTCCCTTGTTATTTGAATTAATTTAAAAGTATTACATTTTCTTGAAACTTTTATGTCACCAATGTATTGGAAAACATGTTGTTGTATAGTATCACTTAAAAAGGGATGGATTCACTGAGAGGGAATTTATTAAAATTAGGTCGAGCACGTGTACAGAGAAATCTGGTACAATCTGGTTGTATTCAAGAAAATTCAGCATGATGTCCTCTGCAAAAAAAAAAGAAGTCAAATAGCAATGGGTTACATGATACATGTTAAATTTATATTTTTTAGTTGTATACCCTTGTCGTGTTTTAGAGGTTTTCACCACTGCGGGGTTTTTTGCCACCGCGGAGATCAAATATCTTGCACTCTTGTCTTCCTAGTAACCAAGGGGAGGCAACCCAAGAGACTGGAATTCACTATCAAAATATTTCTTCAGAAATGGATATTAACTTTCAAAAGAACAACGTTTCTTTTTTCTTGGAGTGTCGTCTAACCAAAGATAAACAAACACTATGATACCGTTGTCGTATTTGAAAGTTTTTTTTTCTGATGGGTATCAAATCCCTGGGTGTATGCTTTGGCGGGATGACGGCACCCCCTGCCTAGATGCCCCCCTCCGATGTGGCTCATTTTGACAAACAGTACCTTTACTTCTAAATGTTATGACAATGTAAATGGCGTAACAGACATCCGAATCATGTCAGCGTTTTGAAGCACAGAGTTATGTACACAGCCGGACCCTTGAGTTATTGGTAACTCGATCTTTGAGATCAACAGTTTGACACCCTCATTTCTGACTGTCTGTATATTGGTTTAGATTGGCTCAAATACCCAACTTCCTATGCTACAAACATTTTGACACCCAGTTGTCATGTTTAGATAAAGGGGGAGACCTTTTTTATAAGCAGCGGTAAGAACAATGTCGTAAAAAAATCTGGAGCCATATATAAATGTAACAGCAGTTAACCAGATTTTAAGAGTACAGTGCATGTCAAAAAGTACACCGATCATAATAAACCTGAATCTGTCTACGTTGTTAATTACATGTAGATGTACCAAACTATGAAGTTAAATGCGCTTTCTTTCCTAGGATATAATTATCCTTAATTAGAACCACATTTTCTTGGGACATATGCATAATAATGTCCATGCATATTCTCTTAATTTGGATATATTCATAATTGTAATATGGCTATACTTTCTTCGAATATATAAAAAATACATGGTAACTGTCTTGAAATATAAGCTATATTTGGGCGAGGGTAAGAAAACGTGACAGAGGGCGAGGCTTGCCGAACCCTCTTCACGTTTTCGACTCGAGCCCAAATATCGCTTATATATTTCAAGACAGTTATCATGTATTTTGTTTATCCTGCAACATAATATCGCAAACGAGCTTTATTTGACAAATTTCGCTGCATATCTGCAGTTGAAACCATAACGCCATGGCGTAAACGAAGCAAGAAAGATGACGTCACAATGCATTTAAACGTCGGTTAAATGCACGAGGCTATATTGGGGCATTGACCGAATATAGCTTTGGTTTATTGGGTTACTGCAAGGGGTAGTTGCAGGATAAATAATTATCCATAATAATGCACATAACATTCCTAGTATGACCACACTTTATACATACCTGTACATGTATAATCAAAATCATCTCAATTCTTCATTTCAGAAATAAACAGCAAGTTAAAAAGTTCACCGGGATATGAGCTTGGTTGGTACACGTACGTGATCAAATCTGATAAAAAGCCCGAAATACCCAAATAATGACTTCTTAACTTTCTTCCTATGGCCATACTTTTTCAAATATAGGATGTATCCGTAGTTATGACCACGCTTTTTTGGGGGGAATATACTTATAATTATGATAGCATTTTTGAAGAATATATAAATTACCCGGTATTATAATATTTTTCTTAAAATTGTTTTCCGTGTTGTTTGTTGTTACCCACACTTTGTATGGGAAATGTGTTTCATTGATGTATATTGATCACTCTCCCTCTTGTATTTAAAAAAAAAAGATGATCCATTATGAAAATGTATGATAAATATTATTACAATTTCGCTACCTTCATAGAAAGTATGAAAAACCAAAGGATGTTTATATTTACATCTACATGAATCTCTAAATCTTTTTTAGAATTATTCATATAAGATGGGTAAATGTTCGTAACTTTAATTTCGATAAAAAAAAAAGCACATTACATAAAGGGATCAGCCAATTCTTTGAAGAATTTGTAAATCATTATAATCTTTCTAAGAAATTGTAATCGGCTTTCAATCTATAAAGCGAAAGATATTTTTGCTTTTCTGTCAATTTATATCCCTGTAAATTTCTTTTTTGATAATGATCATGCACGGATTTAGAGGGGTTTCCGGGGGTGAGTGGGTCCTGACTCCCCCTCCCTGGAAATTTAAATTTCTTAAGAAGTACCTACAAAGGAAAACACAGGAATGCTGGAGAAAACGTACCCAGGGGAAAACGTACCCGGTTACGTTTTCTCCTGTAGAAAACGTACCCTATGAAAATCATAAATTATAGTTTTCATAAATATTCTTGGATGAAACAAAATAAAAAATACAATAAACATTTGTATCAATTGTTGCTGTTGTTTTTAAATACATAATCACGTACATGAATTATTAAGATAATAATTTTGTTTAATTAGACAATAATTTGTTACATACATGTACACATACACGAACATCGCCTGAACAGTTTAATTAGTCGGTAATGAATCCACCATAAACGAAACCGTTAAATAATTAGGTTTTTTTTGCAATCTAATTTGGAGAACTAAATGATGAGTATCTCAAGAAGTCGATAGCGCGTTTTACATGTTCTGTGTATATAGATCGTAAATAAACGAAATAAAACATATGTCACCTATTTTAAGAGTTTTTGTTTTCATTGCTGAAGAATGTCTCTAGAATTGACCATACTTTGAAAGTCTCAAAGGCAGATTTCTTATAACGAACATGGAAATTCTATCTACAATTGAAAATTATTTATAAAACTAAGTTGATTTTTTTTTTTTAGCTCAAATCAAGTTCAAGTCTTTTAAATATTTGTTTGATTCATATATATGAAAAATACTACGAGATGAATTACAACACATTGAACAATCTGTCTTAGTAAATATATGAAATCCTAATCATAAAATAAATAATCCTAATAAGTCTAGCCCCTACCCCCCCCCCCCCCCCCTTTCAATTTGAAGCCGATGCCACTGACATGTATAATGTGTGGGGAGTGAATATTTCTACATGTACCTCCCGTTAGCGCGGGAAGGCAATACATAATAATTAATAACTGCTCAGGTATTTAATTTATTATCACTTTTATAAAAAGGCAATCAGGGGATCTCGCATAGAGATACTCAAATATGTAAGGCTAACGGTAAATGGAAAACTTAGAAGAAGTAGACTGATAACACTTTTAAAATGACAGGTCATTCGTACTAAAATAAAAGTTGCTACAATTATTATAAAGATATTATTTACAAAATGAAAATATTTCTATATATTTATGCATTGAAATATGCATTAAAGTAGCATTTGAAAACTATTTAATATGTCCAAACCCTTTAAATATATAAAGTATTAAATTCATATATCTATAAAATTCATACTTTCCGGTATATTAATTTTATGGTGTAAAATAGTATTTAAAAGTATTAAAAACTATTAATTAGTATATTTATGATTTTCATAGGGTACGTTTTCTCCTGGAGAAAACGTACCCGGGTACGTTTTCTCCAGGAGAAAACGTACCCTAGAAATTGAGTACGTTTTCTCCTGGGTACGTTTTCTCCTGATACCAAACACAGTATAACCAGATAACTGGGTAGTGTCACAACAATATATTTAAAAAAAAACAACCTCTCGTCACAACAAGACAACAATCGAGAATGAATTATTTCGTAATAACGAGATTTTTTTCTCGTAATTATGATATATGCCTAAATGGTTTTTTTTTTCAACATTAGGCACGCTTGCTGTAGAAAGAGAGATAACTCTGAAGTCAACCACCCTAAAACTCGGACACCCTCGTACTTTTTCCATTGATCAATACACTAAGTTAAAGTGACGTGTATCAACAGCAAGGCGCCAGGTGTGAAATAACAAATCTGATGCAAACAGTTAACCGGTAAAAATAGCCATTTGAAGAAATGAATGTGTGGACTGTGCTTATGGCCAAGTAAGACTGCATCTATGACAGAAAGGTGAGATAAACTACATACAATGTACTTCAACACTGAAAAATCGATGACAATATCCCATTGTCTTCTTATTGTTCATCTAAAATCAGCTGATATTTTATTTTTAATAATATTTCTATATTTAAATATTTATATTATTTATTTAGAGATGTAAAGCAAGAATAGCGTTTGATTATCCAATTTAAAAGATTTGCAACTTATTCAGCGTTATGCGAGATGGTTACACGGTGGAAGAGTTCCACACGTGTGAAGAATCTCGAATTTTCTCGAACATGACGTAGACAGATCATACATGATTTCACATTACTGACTTTTACACAGAATGAGAATTACGTAATGCAGCAAGATAATGACACACGACTGAAGTAAGGCTACCCACAGGAAAGGAAAGCAGAGACAGACATTGCTGGAGATGCAGGGCCTACTGCTGGGAGTAAAACTGGTGACATGTGTGAGCCTGATCCTGTTCTCTGTCAGCTGTTACAACATGGTGGTAAGGAGTGAGGAGGCTGTGGACAACACACAGAGTGGTGGCAGTGGATCCCCTCCTGTAAAGACCGACAAAAATCCCAATACCGTCACAGACAAGACGAGTGCCCTTACTGTTGTACCTGACTCTGATGATGATGATGATGATGATGATGGTAAAGAGGAATAGATACATGTATATGATATATAATGATCTCCCATGATTATGATGATGATGATGATGATGGTAAAGAGGAATAGATACATGTATATGATATATAATGATCTCCCATGATTTGTGGTGGAATGTGGTTTTGTTCATCCTATATGTTGTTTCTTTTTTATAGAAAACTCACAAGCTGGGTATATAAAAAATCATACATCCTAACAAATCATGGTCTTATAAATTTTGTAAAACAATTTTTACCACAATTTTACCAACTTATTTATCATATTTGGTATACATACAATTTTTTACCAAAAGATATTGCTTAACTTCAACAGTATTGTATGATAAAGTTTTTGCAAATATTATTTTTGTCTTTTGATCATGGTATGTTCCCACAAACATAAAATAAAAAGAGAAATAGTTTTTATATTTAAATGGTTAATAGATATGACTCGATCATTTGTTACTTTGATGTGCATGCTGAAATATTTATAGACCCAACAAATATATACCACTGTAGTCTTAAAGTTCAATTCCTATGGACATGAAACTGTTTAGAAATAGTTTACTAACAATTCTGTGGATACTAAAGTGAATTAAGGAGGCTCTGTGGTCAACAAATTAACCATCAGATCTACCAAAAAACTTTCGGATATGATTTGTTCACCTATAAACTATTATTTAGAAGAGAAAAAATCCATAAATTTTACTTTTTAAATTTCGATATTTTACTATACTTTTATGTAGAGCTCTTCTTCTAAAGGAGATCAATACAGTCTAAAAATAGCCATGGCCATCCAGCCCTCTTAATACAGACTGCCAGTATTTTTGAATGATATAATTCTTTAGCAGTTACATGTATGGTCGAATAAATAATGGGATCATCTTATTTATGAACAGCTACAGTGACCACAGAGGAAGATTTCAGCAACCTGGATGTTTTCTACCCTACAAAAGATTGGCAGGAGGTCAAGCCAGGTAAACTTAACTTACTAGAGAAAAGTCCTAGCTGCCTTAGCGAATGTGTTGAGAAGTACGGTAAACCAATTTTCTGTCGCTGCAACTTGATTTTATGAGTTTACCAGTAAGAAACTGGGTCTTAACAACTTATTGCAACCCAGTTTATAAATGTTATCAATAAGAAATATGAGAGATATAAGGCACATACTACACTGGGTGAGAAAAATTTGTAACAACCAGGTTCGTGTGAATCTTGCGAAATTTTCTTGGGCAGTAAATTTCAGGTGAGGATTGCAGGGCTTAATTTCTACTGGTGTGATTGCCTCCAAGGCTTGCAGTCTACCTGCGGTCGTGAACCTTGCTAATACCTTTACACAGGAAGCAAATTTATACTAAGGAAATAAACATGCATCATATCATTCACAGGAAATTGCACTTGCCAATATTTTTTCAATTTATAGGTCAAGCCGTTCCAAAAGGTCTTCACATTCGACTAAACATGGAGACGGGTCAAAGAGAGGCTAAGCTGATGGAGGGAGACGGTGGACTTAAATACTGGAGCCAGGAAGGAAAACAAGGTAGACAGTCAAATCTAACAGTTGTCCTTCTTGAAATTGAAAAGCAGCTTTTCTGGTTGCACAAGAGTATTGAATTTCAAATTATTGATCCTGTGTTAAACAATTTAGTACAAGTTAGTAATTGTAGGAATAGTCAGTATGTACAAACAAAATATGATTCCATATGTTTTTACTGTAGGAATAGTAAATACCCTACATGCATGTTCAGTAAATACTGACATGATCCAATGTTCTAATAGCAGGAATAGTCAATACTAATAAGTCATGATCCTATGTTCTAACTGTAGGAATAGTTATTACCGACAAGTTATACTTCTTTGTTCTAACTGTGGGAATAGTAATTACTGACAAGTTATACACTTTGTTCTAACTGGGAATAGTAATTACTGACAAGTTACAATCCTGTGTTCTAACTGTATAGGAATAGTAGTTATTGGCAAGTTATAAACATGTGTTCTAATTGTAGGAATAGTTATTACTGACAAATTATAATCTTATGTTCTGTAGGAATAGTAATTACTGACAAGTTATAATCATGTGTTTTAACTGTATGAATAGTTATTACTGCCAAGTTATAATCCTATGTTTTATTTGTAGGATTTGTCAATACTGACAAGTTATGATTCTGTTTCAAAATGTATAGGAAAAGTAATGACCCACAAGTTATTATTCTATGTTCTACTGGTAGGAAAAGTTAATACTGACAAGTTATAATCCTTTGTTTTACTTGTAGTAATGGTCAGTGGTCAATACTGACAAGATTAATCTTGTGTTATATTTGTAGGAATAGTTAATAAGGACCAGTCATGAAGTTGTGTTTTAACTGTAGGAATAATCAATACATTAACAGATTATAATCTGTCCCAAGTTATTGCCTCTGTCACTTTTTGATGATTTTTAATTAAAATAAACATACCTGTCATTGAAGTACAATTCAAATCGATAAAAGGGAAAAAAATCCAAGATTTCTTCATTGATACATCATCTGTTTATAACCGGAGAATTTCACATGAACAAAAACAAACATCGTACGGAGATTCGAAATGGGAAATGTTTACATCTTTTCTCCATATGGAAGTACTCAGGACACCTCGCACATTTTTTTAACGTTATTATCCGGTGTACTTAATGTCTTTTGCAATGCAAAATCCCCGTAGACTTTCTATTTTTGGTTGTGTATTGAAACCTGATGTGATAGAGGGGGCATTTCAGAACAGATAATCTGGACTTTTTTCATTCTAGTGAAAGGATGTAGTTTGGGCACACAGGTATTTATAATTATCAAGATATTATGCAGAAAGTGGTGGAAGCAGAAACTTGGGACAGATTATAGTCATGATCCACTGGTTAAATTAGAAATAGTCCATACTGAATGGTCAGTATCATGTATTAACTGTAGGAATAGTCAGTACTGATTTGTCATCATGATATAGTTACATTTGCAAATATGCTTCCTTATATAAACATATAGGATAGCGAAAACGTTCAATTCTGTGTGAACTTTTTAATGACGTCACAATGATTACAGCACGCGCTTATCGCTTGACAGATGCATTATTGTAAACATTAAAAACACAGTTATTTTAATAATTCTGAATGGTTTGCCTTTTTCAAACCTAAATATAAGTAATAAACAGCAATGTTAAAAAGTTCACCTGGATATGAACTTAGTTGGTACGTGATCAAATCTTCTGAGAAGCCCTTTGGGCTTCACAGGATTTGATCACGTGACCAACCAAGTTCATATCCCAGTGAATTTTTTATCTTGCTGTTTATTTCTTAAATGTTCTAAGTGTAGGAATAGTCAATACTTGTAAATCATTCTCCTATGTTTCAACTGTAGGAATAGTCAATACTGACAAGGAGTTCTTTACACCAGAAGACCTAAAAAAAGCACTGAAAGAATTCAAAGTCAACAAGATTGACGATGTCGACACAGAGGTAAGAACTGATAGATTAATTTATGTTGTTTTGTGAAAACCAATAAATGTTTTAATTAATCTTCTATTATTGTATATTTACATTTTCTAGTGTCTTTGTCTGTGATAACACTACGAATCAATTTTGAACGTACACGTATAGTCCAAAACATTTCATCAAATGATGTAGTGTTGGGGTGCAAGTGGGGTTTGCATAATTAAAAGAAATAAAAAAAATTGTAAAAATGTCAATATTTTAATATTTAGATGTACAATTGTACAATTGCTAAAAACAATTCAAATATAAGTAACAAGGAATCATTCTTTGAGGTGATCAAAACTGGTGTTGACCGTGATCAAATCTAATCATAAAGACTTTCGGGCTTTATTGGATTTGATCACCCTGACCGTATTTGATCACCTCATAATACTCAAAGAATCATTCCTTACTCTTTAAATACTCTTTAAATAACATCATCCTATAAATACATTAAGTTTTATTGAACCAATTAGAAAGTTTGATGGTGAAAAGGAATTTTGTAGGTCCTTTATTATTACCTGGTAGTATGTTAGTTGTAGACTGTTTTTTTTTTTATCCAGACTTGTAAAGTCTGGGCTTAATCAGTCTGTCTGGATAAAGGAAATGTTTTTGTGTATAAAATATGATGAGAAATGATCATAACAATAAAAGTGTTAATTTCATATTAACAACTCTTAATATATTAATAGCTGGTTCCACATCAATCTAAGTTTAGGCATACTTAAATGTTGATAGAGGATTATCACTTTATCACTAATCATTTAAACATTTCATGAAACTAATATAAGTTTTTTAGACATACATGTATATTATAAGTTGTAAAACAGGGGTTTAAAGTAATCTTAGATTGTATATTTCTGCTAGTGTTACTAGTGTTTTAAAATTGGTTAAAGTAAATTCTATGAAGTCAAATTTCTAGGACTTCTTGCTATCAAAAGTAGAGACCACGGTTTATCAATTAAAATTAGAGAGCTTTCATTACACAGATGTATTGTAACAGAATTCATGGTAGTTTGATATTTTTTTTAAATTTCCAAAAAATGACTGATGGAAATAAAAAAAGTTACACACTTTCCCCCATTTTCGCAAATTTTGTGAAACGCAAAAAACCTGGATATACTCAGCCCTTACCAAGTGATCATCTGTCACGGTAGATCGGTTATCGATATATCCACAAAATCACCCCACAATGACTCTCTCTTTTAAGCGAGATAACTCTGGGTTTTTTTAAAGTTAAAGTAGACAATAACTTCATAATAAACTTCGTAAGAACGACCATGCCAGGGTGTTTGTTGTATGTACATGTAGCATTTATCATAATGGAAATAAACATCAAAGAATCCAGGTGTTGTTCAACTTATGGTATTATGACAGAGAAAAAGTATTTTTTATTTTATACCCTTCAGTATCAAACAGGCACGTATATATACTACTAAATACATTCTGCAATGGAGAAAAAAAATATCATTTGAAAAAAAAAAAAAAAATTCTGACCTACCAACCCTACTTTTTTTTTCAGCATGAAAGCAGAAACAACCATTATTTTATTCAGGCCTATAGCTATGCAGAAATTATATCTGGTATTGTTTGCTATAAGATACTTTTTAAATTGCCAAAAAAAAATGACTGATGCAAATGAAATTGTAACATATTTTTCACATTTTCACAAATTTTGTGACACGCAAAAAACCCGGATATATGGTAACTATTTCATCTTGATTTTTGGTTGGTGTTTTTATAATCCTATATGTCCAAAAGAAACCTCATCAGAAAAAAAAACCTATTAATGTATATGTACTGAAATTATGAATTGATTGTGACCATTTCAACTACATGCATATACTTCAAAAATAGATCATTTTTATCATTGACAATTTCACATACCTATTTATTGCACAGTTCCTAACATTAGTTAAAATTTTAAAATAAGTTACATATAAAAGGCCAATATCAAGTTCTAGATTTTTGGGCCGACAATTAACACTGGGAAAATGATGAACACATTCAGTTGGGAAAGAAGTTACTTTCTGACTTGGGATGTAATTTAATTATTCATGGAAATGGGCATGAGCTATTCTTGAGACTGAGGAATGTTCAATGAGTTGACCAGTCTTGCATTTGCTTACTGACGGTGGGTTTCCTACAGCCCTGCATGTCAAATTCAAGCACAACTTTTAAAAAATAATACATGTACCATCTTTCTTACATTAGCATTCCTACTCAAATCTGTTTCATTATCTTCATTATCTGAAGATAAATTGAAAGTTAAAAAATCCAACAGGATATCATGCAATTCAATGTTTGCCTTACAAAATTGAATGTAAATTCTGTGATCATTGTAGTATCGGGAAAGATGTTGACAAAGATAAGTTTTATTTGGAATGACATGGGGTATGCTAAAAGACATTATTATAGAGTTGACAACTTATTGAAGCTTACAATGATAAACAGTGGGTTAAAACCTTTAAAACAGAGCAGAAGATGAAAAGGGAATTGATGGGATATACTTCATACAAGTTCTAAATTGCATCAAATAGAAAATTGTGCTCAGATCCCATTGAGGAGATCTACTGGTAACTAAAACAATTGAATCATTGTATGCTTTTGTTCATCTTTTCTTCCTGTATGCACAGTGATGCGAAGGATTAAACAGTCGGGTTGACCTATGATAAATTACTCATTATTTTGCAGTTTGTAATTTCATGAAGAAACACATTTTATAAAAAATCAGGCTTGGATCTATTGATATTTTCAAGTAAATTCAATTTTGTTTTGGATTGGACAAAAGATAATGTGAAAGTCGTGAATCCTTCATGTTTTTCACAAATCACAGCCATGTTTGTTTAGGAGTAACAGACCCATGCAAGCTTACAATGAAAAACAGTTTAACATTTTTACAGAGCAGAACAACGAAATAGAAATGCTTCCATATTTTTGATGCATTGATCAAGCTCTAAATTGCATCGAATAGGAAATTGTGTTCAGATCCCTTTGATGAGTACTACACTAAGCAATTGTTATCAGTCTCATGTTTTTCTTCAGGTCTGTTTTCGGATGCAGAGTATTAAACAGTTTGAAATGTGTTTTGCAATGATACATCAGAAGTTTTTTATTGCACAAAGAAACCTATTAAGAAATGTGGCTTCGATATGTTAATTCAATTTTGTTCTGTATTGGATAGAAGGTTATGCTTAGGTCACACCTTCGAGGTTTTTCACAGCTATGTTTTGTATTTGATTAAAGATATTATGCTAAGGCCATACATGTACATAGGTACATTCAGAGTTGTTCACAGCCATTACAACAGTGACAATTATACCACCCCCATAAAGACGTACATGTAAAAGAACATGTAGCAGTTGTTTGACAGTTCCTGCAATCAAAAATTATGCTCACATATTTCATACCGAGACTATCCCAGTTTTATATCAATATCGTAAGTATAAAAACTCTTGATGTTGAAAATTTTGCTAAACATTCCTCAATTGACATTTTCTCAAATGTCTCCTTATAAGGAATGATGTTTTAATGTTGTACATGTAGGTTATTTCATGTCTATTGTTACATGATTAATAATTAGAAATCTAAATTTGGTAAATACAACTGGCAGGAAGAGAAAAATTAATAGCTTATATAAATCTTTGAGTTGAGATGATGATGATGATGATGATGATGATAAATGTGTGTGTGGTTACTTAACAATAAGTAGTAGAAAGGAGTGATGATATGTGTGTGTGTGTGTGTGTGTGTGTGTGTGTGTGTGTGGTTACTTAACAATAAGTAGTAGAAAGAAGTGATGATATGTGTGTGTGTGTGTGGTTACTTAACAATAAGTAGTAGAAAGGAGTGATGATATGTGTGTGTGTGTGTGTGGTTACTTAACAATAAGTAGTAGAAAGGAGTGATGATATGTGTGTGTGTGTGTGTGTGTGTGTGGTTTCTTAACAATAAGTAGTAGAAAGGAGTGATTTTTGTAATATAGACGATACTGAAGAAAAAGATGAACCCATTTTTAAAAAATCAATTGTCCAGTTTATTGTATGTAAATTAAGAAACAGGATGTTTCACACAAGACCATGTGTCTTTAAAGTACAACAGCTGTTTGGTAGTACAATAATCAAATACTCAAGAAATAAGTACCCAGTACATGTACATATACTCGAGTATTGAATGTTCTTTGCAAACTATTATCATAATATTATTTTTTTTTAATTTAAAACTTAAAATTTGATTTAAAATTCAAAATTTAAATTTAAAATTCAGTACATCATTATGTCCTGTATATTTCTACATACATGTGTGATATGGATGTCATTGTGTCATATATGCATTGTAAAGGCTGTGAGATGTTTGATTGACAGAACAGTGAACAGAAATAAATCATATCTTGCAAAAGCACGTTTCAATTGTCCAACAACGTGAGGCTGTATAAGACACTTTTATAAGAAATTAATAGTCCCACTGAAATTGTTTTACATGTTGAAATATGTTGGAGGTTAAGGTGAGTGGTTGTAGTGAGAACAATTAAAACCCACAACACGTATGTCAAGGAAGAACAGGTAATTTAAAAGTAATTCAAAAGGTAGCAGCATCTCTTATCACTGTCCAGAGCCCACAGCTGCCCAGGGGCTTCCACTGCTAGCCCAGTGGGACTGATGCCCAGACTGGCAGTGTCCAGGTATCTCAGCGCCCGCCCATCTCTATCGATCACGTGGATCGTCTGGTTTCCTCGGTCCGATATCAGAATGTTCCCATTCGAGTCGCTGGTTAGAGAATGCGGCTTAAAATTCTTCAAAATATCACTGTTCTTGTACGTAAACCTGTAGAGCCCAAACCGGTCGATGATTTCGATGGAATCTGTCTCCTTGTCCACTACCCAGATGTCTCCATTCAGATTCTCCGTGACAGAGGTTGGGTAGGCAAACAGAGCCTCGCCCGACTCTTTCTGGTAAATCCGTAAAGCTGTCTCCCCTAGCTTATCATACTTCAAGACTTCTCCCGAACAGTCCTCGGCTTGCACCACGGATACCAGAATCTCGCTCTTTCGCGTCACGTGAAGTCCTGTGATGATATCAAAATTAAGATCCATGAAGACGGTTCGGACCTGGTTGGACAAGATTTTGACGATCTGGTTGGGACATTTTCCATCTCGAGCCACGAGCAGTCCATTAGACAAGACAACAGCTGGCTCACGAAGTCCAAATTTCTGAAACACCTCCATTTGCACATTGCCGCTTTCTTTACTGATCTGAAAACCATACCTGTCCCCGCTGATGAGCAACTCCTTTTCATTGGCTATTGTGACAGAAGACAGGGGAGAAGTTCCACGTATTTCTATGACTTTTTTGATGGCTATTGGTGTTTTCACGGGCGGCAGTGTTCTTTTTCGTAGGTCACCCGGTGTTCCAACGCTGAACTGTCCGAAGAAGGTTTC
Organism: Magallana hongkongensis; assembly: GCA_016163765.1. Lineage (NCBI taxonomy): Eukaryota > Metazoa > Mollusca > Bivalvia > Ostreida > Ostreidae > Magallana > Magallana hongkongensis. The sequence goes on from WFKH01010211.1 coordinate 31,756,844, forward strand.
CAATCTTTCCAAGGAAATTTCATATTTTTCGAACACTGAAGTCTCGGTATGGATAGCAATGTCTTCTTCCGACGAAAGAGCAAACAGGCGCTGCCGTATGTTATTAAGCAGAAGCGGAATGTTTGCTATGTGATGCTTCTCCAGCACTACTTGCATTTCTTTGATGGTCTTTTGTAATTGTGTATAATTTTCCCGCTTCGATGCCAATGCATTTTTGATAGATTGCTTTTCACTCTTTTTGACCACTTGCAACATTCTCTTCAGTTTTTCCTCCAGTGTACTAATGCATGCTTTAAAAACCTCTGCTTGATCATGGATCTCTGTTTCCATAGCTGCTTGGTTGTTTTCTATTTCCATCAACCTTTTCTCAAGAATTTCACACTCTCTCAAATATTTGGGCGTTACAATTTGATTGAAATCCGTTAAAAGCGTCTCAAATTCTTTTGGCTTCGTATTGAAAAGTTTATCGAGTTGGTCAAACTCGTGGCCGCGATGGTTGTTGGTGACACATTTGGTGCAGACGATCTTGTCACACGTGACACAATACATCTCGCAGAGCTTGCTCTGGTGGACGGAACACTTCATGTCATCCAGAATGTCGTAGGAGGAGGCCTGGCTCCGTAGTATGATCTCGTGGTCCTGGGAGGCTATGCTTTTGGAGTGGATCTCGGAGCAATGCCCGCACATGGTCTCTCTACAGTGCATGCAAAACTTCGTAGCATTCTCGTTGGTACCGCACAGATCACATTTGATGGCGCATTGCTGTTGCTGTTCCATCGCCCAGAGTCTGTCCTGAAATAATAAATATACGAAACAATATGAAACATTTTATTTTAAATTCTTTCATACTCCGATGGATTGCCTTATACGTATTTTTTCACACACATGTTAAAGGGGCCTAGACACGATTTGAGCTCAAAATTTTTAATTTCATTTTTCCATCTTTAATATTTAAAATGGTTAATACTAGTATAGGTATTTTTAATACTTATTCAAATTTTGAAAGTCAAATATTTAGTTACACACAAGATACAGAGTTTGAATTTTTTGTTTTGTAAACAAAGCTCGAGTCTTGTTATTGTTTACATATGTGTTTTATTGCTATAAGTTCCAATCAAATGTTGCTTTCTTCTGTTGATTTTCATTATTTATGAACACATTAAATCAGTTGATTTGTTTACTTAAACAATACAATGCTTTCTTTGGTGATTCATGCGGGATATGAAGGTGGCGACATTGCAGAAAAAATACATAAACCGCGTTAGCAGGTTATGTAGTTTTTTTCTGCAATGATCGCTACCTTCATAACCCGCATGAATCATCAAAGAAAGCATATTATTGTTTATATTTACATCTTTCTTTTAACAAATTAACAAATTGATTGTAAAAAGTAAGTTAAATTAACTAAATTACTGTCAATGTACATCAGAACTTTAGCTAAAAGAAACAGCCAAATCGTCTCCTATGGAAATTTGAGTCTGACATCATCATGATTATTTCGTGCAGTCCGTGATTTTTCTTAAGTCGCTGTAGGTTTCGACGAATCGATAAACGGGGCGTGTAGATTTCACTCTTGTCAGTTTCTATAGAGCTATGAACAGGTCGGGGAAACTACCTTATATGGATATTGTTGTCATTGCGCAGAGCGATGCGTACCGCGAACAACTGTCCAATCAACACATGTAGTTTACTACATGTTTACGTTTTTACAATAAACACATGGTTTTGACTAATTTACGACTTGATTTCAAATGACTGCGGGAACGTCAATTCATAAAATTTTTCAACTTTTTTGTAAAAAATGCAAAGTTTAAGTACTAATTAAGATTTTCCATGCTCACATTAACAAACATTGCCAATTTTCCATGTTAAATAGTACGTTGAAATACCTCTCACAAGATTCACATGGATTAATATCAAAAGTACGCACCAAACACGCATCTCGTAACCATTTACATTTAGGCTTTAAATGGCCACATGAGGTCTTTTGAATGCCTCACAATGTACGAACACCTCCGAGTTGAATGCTTAGGACCATGAAATTCACGTGAAGTCTGTATTCACTGAGAAATCAGCGCTGGCAGTAAGGCTTATGTCAACAAATGGACTTATACAATGCAGTTGATGAAACCAAATTTTTACCATTGTAAAATGAGTGTTTGTAAATGTGAACATGGAATTAGTAGATGATGATGTAAATATTGTTTTAAGTGTGCAAAATGCTTGAAAAAATTAATTATACCTTTCCAAAAGCAATTAGAAAAACTAGCATTTTCTTAACGTTGTATTTTTTGTAGTAACCCATGATGCATTTCAACTCAGGAATGTCATTCAGCTGATTGATCAGTTTGTCGATTTTGTCGGTGCCTCATTTAGTATGTAAATTTATTCCGACGTCACAGAAAAAAGTTTCCCCGACCTGATGAATTAACAATGAGTTTCCGTAAGAAATAGAGGGAATCATACTCGGTAGATGTAAATATATAACAATGAATTCTTACCTATGTATATCTCTTATAACTTGACTTTTAACATTCAAATTTTGGTCAATCATTCAAAATGCACAAGTAAACCATTCTATAGATAAAAAAAAAATCAAAAAAAATAAGATTTTGATCTCAATCGTGTTTAGGTCCCTTTAAGCATGTTCAGGTGAATAGGTAAATGATATGTTGGGAAGAAAATTGTCTTTCTATAATCTGGGTATTTCTTTACCAGGTATTTGGTGTTTTGTTTTTTTTTTGTAATTAATCCCCTGACGTCATCCTGCATATGGCATCTATTTCTAAAGAAACAGGCACAATCTCTGTGTGTGTGCAAAAATATGATACACTTTTCTGCCACTAACTTGTATTCTTTTCTCTGATCATCAGTGTCAGATCATTGCTTCTATCTACGGTAGTTTTCTATCTAGTTTAAGGGTCCTCCACACCCCAAGAAAAAGTTTCGCTTACAAGCCCAAAATTCTATATTTTTTAATGATATGGAATTCTAGCATGCGTTCGACTTGAAAATGACTGGAAAAAAATGGTCAATTTTGGGGAGAAAGTCAACTTTTAAAATTCAACGCCGTACATTAAAAACAAAAGGCCCTGCCGTGCTCGAACTCGGGACCTGCGGGTCGGTACACCGAAGCTATACCCATTACACTCCAGAGTTAGACAATCACCAATGACGATATATACGGTTTCACAACGAGTTGAAATCGCCATGTTGTGACGTACAGTCATAAAAAGGAGAAGTCAAAGTGTGTCGAGGACCCTTAAAATGTTTTTACTCTTTTTGTGTCAAGATAAAGAAACCGGGGAGGGTTTTGACCCCCACCCTCCTCCATTTAACTTTATCATAAGGATAATCAGTTAATCCGTGTCAAGCTCTCTTCATTTAAAGAAAAAAATAATATTGCTTTATCCAACAATCCTTCCACAATTTTAGCATAATTAATAAGAATGCTGTTTACAAAATCGAAAAGAAGGCGTAAACTATTATAGATATGCACAATCTTTTTACAAGATTCGGAATTGGGAACACTACCTTGTATTATAGGAATTGTTTGCTTTTAATATATAATAATTAATTAAAAATTAAAATTTATTTTTATATCCCAGAAAATAAATGTTAACGTCCTACTTAAGAGTTAAACCTCCAGTAAAATCAAGATATTAAGCGGTTAATATTATCTTGTTACTTGTGAACTCTAACATTATTTTTTGTGCGACATCGGAATTAGAAAGTGGTAATTTATGGACGGCAACACGGCAGACGAAACTTCGTTTTTTATTGTACATCTCCCAAATAATACTAAATACAAAAGATTTTGTTCCTCCACATGACCTTTTGTCTTACTGTATTTGGTTTGCTACTGATTCGTCTCGCCTTATATTCATAGTAAGTCATGAACAAGTCTAATAGCTGATACTGATACATGTATTAGTCTTTCGGTCATTCCCATGTACAGAGCCGCGTGTCTGTTTCGTAAAACTGATTAACACATCTTTATGTAACTTTCATTATTTAACCCCGTCTAAGACTCTGATGATCAGTCCTATTTCCTGCAGGTTTAACATTTCCTTGACAAAAGGAATGATAGAAAATAATATTGAACTACTTTTTATGCTATTAAACAACCTAACATTAATCCAAAACATCATTCGTAAACACTCGATGTAAGTCTCGAGAAATCTGGAAAGCACTCGGAGTAAAACTCGGAAGGATTCCGTAAGCACTCGATGTAAAATTCGAGAAATCCCTTATGCACTCGATCTAAGACTCGAAAAATCCCTTAAGCACTTAGTGTAAGACTCGAGAAATCCCGTTAACACTTTGATTAAGACTCGAGAAATCTCGTTAGTACTTGGTGTATCATGACTCGAGAAATACGGTAAGCACTCAGTGTATAAGATTCGAGAAATCCGGTAAGCATTCAGTGTAAGACGAGAGAAATCCCATTAACACTTTAAGACTCGAGAAATCTCGTAAGCACTTAGTGAAAGATTCGAGAAATCCAGATACTTACTGTATGCATTCAGCGGTAGACTCGAGCGATCCCGTAAACACTTTGCGTAAGACTCAAGAAATCCCGCAAACATTTAATGCAAGAGTCGAAAAATACTGTAAACACTAAGTGCACGACTCGAGAAATCCTGTTTAAAAACACTTTGTTTAAGACTGTCTTGAGAAATCTCGTAAAAAACTCCTTTCAATATCAATTACTTGAGGAATGATTATGAATTTTTATTAGCGAATATCAAAGTTACTGATTTTTATTTAATCATATTTCTGGATTATTGTGTCTTTCTTGAAACTACGAAAGATGTTGAATTAATACATTGGGTTTGTGCATAGGTGTCGATAACATATTTAATTTACGTCAGTTCGTCACCCCGTATTTGTACTTTATAATCACACAAAGTCAACATCTTATGTTACAGTCCCCTGATGATTAGCAACGTTCATCGTTTCAGAGTTATTAGGTTACTGATATTGAGTATTCTTTGGGGTCATGTCTTGCTTTCAAAAAGCTTTAATTTGCTGCTTCGATATTCGACCAAAACAACATGATTTACAGCTAAGCAGATTCAATGGGATCTAAACAATACAACAATTTGTAAATAACGATTTTTGAAAGGTAGATATTGCTATCGGGTAAAAAAATGACCTGAAATCCATTAGAAAAACCGCTTTTAGATCTTTATATATGTTTCACTAGCTTTATTAGAGCCTACGGTAAAATAAAATTCAAAACACTTGTAAAACTCCATGTTAGAGACAAAAGTTGTAGCAAATATTTTGATTTGTTTTCGATACTACTTGAATTGGTTTAAGGATAAATTGTAGATAAAATGGACATGTTTTATAGATGGGACTATAAAAAATATAATCTTGGTAAACGAAAATAGCAGCAAAACACAGTATGAGCTTTTTTTGGTAACGTTCTTGTTTGTTCATTTGCAGACTGGACCTTTGTTGTTATACCATACTATAACAACATATTATCATATTCTCCTTGCGTGATCCTCAAGTTTTAATTCTTTAAATGAACTGGCATTTTGCAGCGCATGGAAGAGGTGAAGAAGAAATACAAGAGCTACGAAGAACTGAAGAAAGATCTAGAGGGACTACAAATGGACATCAAGACGGATCGCGAGACGATCCTAGAACTGACCTCCATGTTGAACTCGAGTTCTCTGGACACCACAGAGCGCATGGATGTCTTGGAGACGCTGCTGGACTACCTGCACCAGGTGTGCTGTACTTTTTAGATAAAAATTTGTGCGAACCAGGAACCTCATTGTGAGGAGAACGCAATCACCCATACAAAAGTAGTTAGTAGAAAGCAATCGCCCAGACAGACGTAGTTAGTAGAAAGCAATCGCACATACGTAATTCGATGGAAGTTGTCACTTGCTTCAGAAAGGTGGCAGTTTTAGTGGTTGACGAAGTACAAACTGAAATAAGGTTCTGAATCAGCATCCAAATAATGTAGTTTTAACGGTTATTCTGTTACCCACGCGTTTACCTAAAAAATTGTGTATTATTTCCATTGATTTTAAAGTTAAACTATGTTGTACAGTCCATGGCATTAGGTTTATTTTGCCGTGTGTAATATTTTCCTGTCATTACAAATTTACATAGTCATCCGGAACATGTTTAAGCATTACATAATCAAATGTCAAAACTATGTTCGTCAAACCATGAATAATGCGGTACATAATGTCTTTCAAATATGTGGGTTTTTTTTTTTCAAAGAACAGTATATAACTAATATGAATGTATTTTGACTAAAATAACAAGAATTATGATTCAAATAAACATGTGAAAATAAAAGCAGCATACCTGTGCATAACCGAATCGTTTTAGCTACGATAGATGTTGGTACACCTACCTTTAGTAATCTTTTTACTTCCGTGTTCTTGTTGACACAAGGATAAGCTTTCACGTGTAAATTGCTACGGAGAGCCGGTCCAAACAAAAATGTCGACATCCAGTTTTAATCAGAAGGAAGAGTTTATATGGTTTCATTGGTTTGTCTGGTTTTTTAATCCATTGGGAAATATTTTGATGTTTTTGCAGATTGACAATGCTATTCTTTTTTGTGACATTGGCGGAATGAAACTGGTCATTCAGAGTCTAAACGACTCCAGTGCAGAGATGAGGTCCATTTCCTCGGCAATCTTGGCAACATCGCTTCAAAAGTATGATTGTATAATTCCATTTTCGATGTTTTTGTCTTTCAAAAACTAAAACTTTGAAGCTGTTTTACTAAATGATGTCATAAACAAATCAGAATTCGATGTTTTGTCATTCAAAGATTAAACCATGAAGATGTTTAACTTAATAATTGTTTAAACAAATCAATTTTTTTTCTGCTTTCAGTAACCCAAAAGTGAAAGTTTACTGTATCCAAGAGGGAGTACTGCACCACTTTGTGCGCGCGCTTTCAACGGAAGTAGAGTTGCCTGTCAAGAAGAAGCTGCTTTTTGCCTTGTCTGCAATGGTTCGCAACTTTCCGTATGCTCAAACCAAGTTCGGTGAATTGGGAGGGTTCAGTGTCCTCACCAAGTTGTTTTCGTTGCCAGGTAGCTCGGAGGAAGCTACAAAGCTTAGCGAAAGAACTCTGACGCTGGTGGTGGATTTACTGGAGGAATACCAGTCTGTAACCAAGGACAACAAACAGCATTCTCCCGAAGAGCTGCTCACACAGTACCAGAAGTAAGCAGTGCGAAAACTAAAACCTAGCTACAAATACCGTATTCTACATATTTTTTGTGTGTGCAACTTTTATCATTGTAATTCCATATTAGGTGCATTTATTTTCTGGCTTGCACTTTTGTCATTTTAATTCCATATAAGGTGCATTTATTTTCTGGCGATTTTATTCTTTTATGATTTTCGAAATGATGATGTAGAAAAAAATTTGCAAATGGTATGAAGCCGCAGAATTTCGCAAAAATTGGTACCCGCAAAGAAAAAACCCCAGTTGTAATTGTACGGTAATTATAGTGGTATGGGACACTTCCATGTTGTGACGTATTGTTTATCGAAATAAACAATAAAATAAAGTGTAAATATATAAGTGGTTTCTTTCCCAATATTGTCATCTAACAGCGTAGCGCAGTGGTTTAGAGGATTTACTACGAATCTGTTAGTCATGAGTTCGAATCCCGCTGTGAGTTTTACAATTTTTACCTTTCCAAATATTTTAAAACTATTTTTTGGTTAAAAATTGTAAAATTTAAAAATTCTAAACCGGTGAAAGTATTTCAATTTTAATGTACTTGAATCCACATTAATATCGACAGATGTCCCATACCACCTTAAAAAAAACTGATGTTGCTTTTTATTTTCAGGTATTACAATGATAAGGACTTGCGCTTTCCTTAAGGTTAATACATATATGCACATTCAGTATATAAGTATAGTTTACAGTAACTACATCTTTGGTTTTATGTGTGTTTTTTAGCTTTCCACTGCTAGAACATCTTCTGCAGAACGGATTTTGTGAAGTAGTGGGCAGTCTATTAGAAAACATTCCTCAGCGGGAATTCGAAAGTACAACAGAAGTTATTCTAAAAGCCGCCATGAAGCTAAAAGATTCCTGCTTTCAACAGTTTAAAGGCCACGCTGTCAAATTTAAATCTCTCCATGACAATTTATTAAAACTGTACCACCAAGATACAGAATTTGATTTTTATAGAGATCTTTCCGAAGTCGCCAAAAAATTGTTTCTTTTTCTGATGGAGAAAGACGAACTGTGATGAATTATTAAACCAATATTTGGTCGTTGTTTCAGTTTGTATAATTTTTTAACACAAGAAGTGAAATTTAACTGACTGGTCGTTAATGATGTTATTTATCTTAAAGAGTTTAAGGGTCATTTTATTAATGATAAAAATTGTATAACAGTGATATAAGTTATTTTCAATTGTTTTCATCAAGATGCATATTTGCACAGTGCTGATCTAAAGATCAACGAATAATATAGAGAAAACACCATTATTCATCAAACTGTGTTCAGAATCTCTGATTGTATATACAGATAACAAGAACGAGTTATTCGGTAAGGGTGATGTAATATTGCAGTATCTGCGTCATTTTATAATCTCCCCAATAAGCCGATCTTCTGTACAGCAAAATAGATAAGGCTTTAGTAGAGAAAAACAGTATCTTCACTTGTTTCAGATCGCAAATAACCTAATATATTATACAGCATTGTGTAAAAATAATTTACAGTTATTGCTGGGTTTTTAGGTCAATTAGCTACCCTCGAAGTACAATATTAAATTCACAGAGCCTAAAGGTGAACGCGGGTTACGTATTTTTTCTGCGATTCTACCTACTTTCATACCCGCATGAATCACCTACCCAACCACCTCCATTTTTAGCTCACCTGAGCCGAAGGCACAAGTGAGCTTTTCTGATCAAAAATTTGTATGTTGTGACGTGTTGTCTGTCGATGTCATCGTCGTTGTCGTTATCTTTTCACATTTTCATTTTCTCCAAAACCACTGGGCCAATTTCTACCAAACTCGGCACAAAGCATTGTTGGGTAAAGGGAATTTAAGTTTGTTCAAATGAAGGGCCATGCCCTCTTTTAAGGGGAGATAATTAAGTATTATTGAAAATTTCTTGGTATTTTTCAAAAATCTTCTTCTCTAAAACCATTTGGCTAGAAAAGCTGAAACTTGTGTGGAAGCATCCTCAGGTAGTGTAGATTTAAGTTTGTTCAAATCATTATCCCAAGGGGGTAGGGTGGGGCCACAATTGTGGTGACTCAATAGTAAAAAAATCTTTTAAAATCTTATTCTCATAAACTGAAACAACAAAAGGAGCTTAATGTTTAACTGAAGAATATGTCGAGAAAAATGTGAAAGTCTTTAAAAAACAACTCTTCTAGGTTGGCTTAATTTTTTTGTATTTGATACTTTAAAGACGGTCTAAAGCTTTTGTTTGCTTTTGTTGCTCAGGTGAGCGATGTGGCCCTGAGCCTCTTGTTTATTGTTTGAACGACGGATTTAGAAAATTTTAATGTTCAAACAAAATTCACTCGGGTTATAATATTAACATTTCCCATGCCTTTGTTTTAAAAAAAAAAAGAAAGAAAAAAGAATTCACATTAAATTTCGCCGTTACGTTTCATTAAAATGATTCTTGGCACCTGGTCTGAAATGTAAGTGTTCAACACCACCACGTGATTGCTTTGCGGCGCTTGCATTTGGTTAATATGCACAGGCTGCGCTTCGTGAAAAATATTATGTGGCAAAAGAATCTTGGGACACAGGTGTGATTGCATATGCATCATTATACACAATGAAAAAAACCGTAAAATGTGTCAATACATTTCATTAATATACAGTAATTGAAAAATTATGAAAAAATAAATGATAAGGAATTAATCTTTGACTTTTCTTGGGATATACAATATAAGTCGATAAGTTAAGATCAAATATTGATATACTATAAAGCTTTTCTAGCTTTATTGTATTTAATCATGTGTAAGAAATGAATGAATGGTGCCTGCTTCTATCAATAATATTATATCAGTCGTCACGAAATTTGAAATTCAAGGGAATGATCTTAAACCTCTCTAAAACAAAAGGATTTGGGTCGGTTAGAACAAACTTTTTTTTAATTTCTTTCTAATATTACACGAACCGTAAGCACTTTCTGAATAAGTTTTCATTTTGAAAACATTTTACTTAACACTTTTGATACCAGATGCCTAGAATCACCATATTTTGTCTATTGTTGGATTTTGTCAACTTAAAAGTAGCTTCTGACCTACGTTCTGAATTTATACGTAAACTTTTAAAATCTTCTACACCTATTCATTTTGAACCCCACAACTTGCAGAACCAAAAAATTTGTAATTGTTTATTCATCTTAGGACGTATAGATGTGTCCATCTATAAATAGGTAACTGTTATTTACAGTCAAATCAATACGTTTGGTATTATTAGGTTTAGGATCATCAAACTTTGTTAACTGGTGTATCTTACAGCCTCAAGATATGTTTACCTAAAAGTAGGTCACAGTTAAGGGGGCTTGGTGGTCAACAAATTAGCCATCAAATCTACCTAAAATTTTAAGATATGATTTTTTTTAGTTATAAACTATTATTTAATAAAGAAAAAATCCATATCTTTTACCATCTAAATTTGGGTATGTTTTTATATGGAGCTCTTCTTCTAAAGAAGATCAATATATTCTGAAAAATGGCCACGGCAATCGAGCTCTCTTTACTTGAGTTTTACTTTTGTTATAGTTCATTGTCGTTTTTTTTAATCCTTGATACCTTAAGTCTAAGTATAATAAGATTGGTCAGTTGCCGCATCTTCTGATGTGATACGATAATATGATCTTCCAAATGTAGATTCCAATGGTCTACATTTTGTTTTTATGCATTATCAATTTTTTTTTTTTACAAAAAAAATAAAAAAAAAATAGAAAGAATTGTTTTGTTCAGGTGACCGAGAAGGCCCATGGGCCATGTCACTCCCCAAATTATATTTATGAACAAGCAAAAGGAAAATAACTGGTTTTACTTTACGCCATGCGTTTCCCCGTCGTTGAAATGATACTGTTGCCTCTGTGTGATAAAGATAACTCATAATTCCATTTCATACTTTTTCAGATTTTACAAAGCAGCTCACGATACTAGGAAAACAATTAGTTTGTTTTTTGTCGGACTCTTTCGTAACGAAATAATTCTAAAGGTAATTCATTTCAAATTGAAGACCAACAAATAGTTTATATGTACTATTTTCACACGTCTATTTTAAAATAGATTTGAAGCTTCGCCACTTTGCCAATATGTCTGAGAAACAATTTTCCATGTAATGCAATAAATCGATCATGTTCAATTCAAGTCTTCGTAATTTAGAAATATATTTTGTTCAGAAAAACAAAAAAGGTTTGCAGCCGTACTTTTGACGCTTATGTCAATTTGTGTGCCTTGTTATTCACCTTCATTGTTAGTACCCGAACTGCACGTTATGCTGTCCTAATTATTGAAAATGGCTAATACTGGAAATTAGTGAAATTGCCAATTAAATTCTCTATAAGAGTACACACTTATAAAACGACATTTTAAGAGTGCTGTTCAGTCTGAGTTTAAGTTGAGTATGGAAATGTATTGAAAAATTAGGTTTTGATTTTTTATAAGATTGATATCGTGACATTTTAAAAATGATGTAATGTTATTTTTCTTGCTTTACTTTTCTATATAATGACATGCATACTTGTAAATAATATCTTTGTTACAGTTGCAAGTAGAACGGCCAAAGTGTCTTAACATTAAAAGTGCTGAATGGTCATGGCCATTTATAGACTATATTGATCTCCTCGAGAAGAAGAGCTCTGAATAAAGATATAGAAAATATTCATATTTAGAGCTAAAAATCCCATTTTTAATGGTTGATGTGAGTAAGTTGTCAAGTTTCAAACGAGATACAGAGCTTACAATGTTTTGTTATGTAAACAAGGCTCGTGGCATGTTTTTGATTACAACGTGATAGTTATCAATCAAGTAGGAAAAATCTGATTTAAATCAAATTTTTCCTACTTTAAACAGATGTAAACAAAAACTTGACACAGCATTGTTTACAAAACAAGGAATTGCGAGTCTCGCTTCGACAGCCGATATCCAAATTTCCGTTTCACATTAGAAATGAAAGCATTGTAAACAACAGAAAAGTAAAAATAGATTTAAGTTCAAGTCGCTACCATGCCCTTTTATAGAACATCAATCTAAATTCTGATTAATTTCTCAGTCTTTCAATATAATAAGATCCACAAGTATTGTTATTACTAGCAAACTCAATTCTCTTATTAAAAAAAAGACGACGTAAAACTTTACAAAACTTATAAAATTACATTTATTTATAAAACTATTGAATAAAATCAATTGTTGCATTTGCTTCCCGAATCGATCGATGAAGTATTTCTCCTTCAGATGGCACTATAGTATTGGGCAAAACAGAACAAGGCCGACATCTGCATGATCCCGCCATGTTGATAGGGTACGGAACTAACCGGAATTGCGAAGAACTTCCGTCCGAGGGACACCGAAGTAACGCCCTGGTCTGTATGACGTCATCCTGTTGGCAACACTGGCAGAAATGTATAACTTCTGATGGCGATGTTTGGGAAGGTCGGGAGTGTGTGAAGCATCCTCCCTTACACGCCCTGATGAGGACGCGTCTTGGCAGGCAGTTTCCGATCCGCACCGTGTAGATTGCGTAATGTCGGAGACATTGAGATTTGACAATGCTAACGGCAACAGTGGCTAATACAGTTCCGTACAAAAAGAGCTTCATTTCTGACCTGTAAATATTATAAGCATGATTATGCATCGTCTTAAAGAAATGACACACACACACACACACACACACACACTCTCTCTCATTCAAACTATCTTCTTCCATATCTTCTTTTTATTATTCAATAGGAGTGCATGCCATGCACAATTAATGCCAGAAACTTCAAGATATTAAAAACAATAGCGATCTTCTTAATATCTTTGTTAATATAATATCTTTGTATTCATATATTAAAGACATTATGGCACAAGCGAAAGTAGATTTTTTCCGAATTGAGATAATGATTAGACTGCGGCCAAAAACAGAAACATGATCAAACTAATTGATTTTACTTAATGACAAAATATGTCACATCTAGTATGTCAATTAAGAGTTCTTTAGCAAATATAAATCAATGAAAACTGAAAATTTTACAGTAAAACTGTCCCAAAAATTTTGCCTCCCCCCCAAAAATACATAAGGTAGAAATATAGCCGTCAAATATCAAGAATGGTTAACTTCTTTCTCTAGATATTTATAAGAGCTTACCTGGTTGTCGCTCGACACGAATCAGTATGAAGAGGTAAAATACTGTTCTTTAAAATGGATTCTTTCATTAGCACCTGTCAGATGTTTGTGACGTCACGGAGATACAGTAAGAACTTTTGTTCACGGTATTAATATCAAATGGAGTCAATTTTCCAAAATGACCTTTAATCAGGCTGCATTAAATAATCCGAAATTAATTATATTCAAACAAAAACATAAACGGGAAAATCAAGAAAATTTAATTTTCTTGCTGTTGAAATGACTCAAAGTTATAATCATGCTGCTACAAAAATTTTCTCGATTATATATTCTAAGGAATATTTTTTTTAATATAACGAGCATGATATTGCGTGGTATTTAAACAGTAAGTAATTTATACTTTCAATAGCACGTTGTTTACAGTATGTTGTATAAGATATATAATAGCACGTTGTTTACAGTATGTTGTATAAGATATATATATATATATATATATATATATATATATATATATATATATACACACACACACACACACACACACACACACTGATGGACATCAGGCCGCAGACCCACTGTTATGTCAAAATATAGCTCTAAAGTATCGTTTAGATAGATTTAAGCTCACCCGAGTCACTAGAATAACCCTTTGCATTTCCTTCCATTCCCGACCGGGTGTACGGGGTGAAGCTGTATTCTTGGATGTATTAATTATTAAGGGACCTTTAAAGATATTGTGAATTATATATCCCCTGGGTCAGGCTTGAACATGCGCACTTCCATGCTCCTTCCAGAATCCTTGGATATATTTCTTTCTTTCTTTTTTAAAGAGTTTTTATTATCAATATACGATAATGATTTATTGTAAGAATAGTTCCTAGAAGAGGAAATATTGCCAAAAGGGTTGAGAGATATGAAATGGTCAAATGGTAATTCCTCTTGGAATAAAAATGGCCATAAAGTCCTTAATTCATATATACTAGTACATCCTTGTTTCAAATGATTATTAAAACATAACGTGAAGTTTTATAAACTTTATGATTGGGTAAGTGTCTTATGGTGCTATCCCCATCCTCTCATGTTTAAAGTCAATATAAAAAGGATTGGTATCATCACCCCCAAATCTTTAATATTATATATAGTTTTATAAGTATTACGTTTTGTTTATGTGAAATAGATTAAGTGCAATGTTGAGTGGGGTTATCCCTAACCCTTCATTATCGGACAAAACATCAAAAACTTAACTGCCCGACGTACATGTATTAAAGTTTAATTTATGAATTCAATGACTATCTTAAATGTGTACAATCTTAGCTAACACGAGTTTATCTAGCTTTTGCTGGGTTGTATATTAATACACTCATGTGACCGTTAAGGCCCGTAAGCCTCTTGACAGATTTTGGGCCAAGTTCATGCACGATTCTCTCCCATCTGGCCGTGCTTGTATCAGTCATGAATATCTCGTAGTAGCATAGTCGGAGATTGACCTTTAATGTGACCTTTTATCATCCAATCGCAGTTTACACAAAACACGTTGTTTACTGCTGATGGATATCAGCGCATTGCATGTAGAATTAATTAAAACGGGTTAAAACATGACGTAACAGATGACGATGCTTTATGTGTTCAAGCAGCCACGGGTAGGAGAGAGCTATCTGGATTCCGGACCGTGGCTTGAGACGATAGGCCAAGACGTCACAAACTTTGCTCATACACATTTTCAGCCTCAAATCTAACTGAAATTTTACCTCTTTTAATGATTTATTTTGAGAAATAAATTGAATAATTTTAAAATGTCAGTGACAGCAGGGCCAGACAATGAAATTGATACAAAAGATATGTCTTGGGCAGGGCGTTATACCGATATAAACGATATACATCAGGAAATAAAAATTGTAAGATTTTGTTGCCTTAGGAATTTTGATAAAGGTTCTGACAGGAAATTGCACATATAGGATGAATTAATTCTTGTGTTCATTGCAACTGCTTACGGGTTAAAATTATATCGTTATTTATTAACATTTATATTAATATTTTTGCTTAAGTCGATGATCTGTTTTATAAAACCCATTGCATTTATGTGTGAATATCACTTTAACATTTCTTCAAAGATGATAAAATAGATTTTATTTTTCGATGCAGAACGTGGATTTAATACAATTATCTCCGCTTTCAAATTTTACATACTGATTTTTTTTCACCTGTAATAAAATCCTTGCACCATTAAAAAATTCTGAATGGCTTCATGTGATGAAACACGTTTAAATGTTGTGCAAGGCGATTCACTTTCCAAATCTGAAAGAATTACTATCTAAATGTGCAAAATACGATTCTCTCAAATCATATAGACAAAGCTATGTGTTGAGAAAAAGTTCGGCAAATAAGCCAAATCTTTCTCAATACATGTACTGTATACAGGGTTATTTTCTCCCCGCGTTATTTTCGCCTTCATTCACTTGCCAACCGTTTCGCCACGTCTTGAAATCACCTAGACAAAGTTAGAAATATATACATTAAGTTTTCTAATTAACACAGTTATTTGAAAATTGTTTTGAATTCGCCCGCTGACAACGAGGGTGAATTAGCGAAAATAAGACGGGGGCGAATATTTCCCAGTATACAGTAACTGTATTCATCAAACATATATGCAACACGCACATTTTTTGTCAATTATTGAGTAAGGTGTTGAAAAAAAATTCACACGATTTAAAAAAAAAATTGATTAACACTCCTTCACACCAAATTTAATGTTTTCAATTTCATGTTATAAATGTTATATTCTAAGTTTTTGAACTGTTAATTATTAAGGATAGGCAAGTTTTCAATTCAAATATTTTTCAAACGGTTTGCATGAAATCATGCACAAATCCGCTCTTAGTCTATTACAATTAAACCAGTGTTGAATGGCCACGATAACGCATATACACACCTGTACTTACTACTAGAAATATATATAGTTGTCATTGACCGGCCCCCGTTAAAACATTAGAACGTTTGGCAATGCCTTGTTTTTGGCAATGAGTATAGAACTTAAGACTTTAATTAGATTGAAGTATGTGCTGCAGTTTATATACGTGCAGGTAACGAGTGCCTCCTAATTGATTTCAGGTAGATTTGTAGGTAGTGCATATATATCTCCGTGTTTCTGTGGTTCTTCTGTTCCAAAAGATGTTTTGGAGGTTGGTATTTTAATTACGCTTTCCTCAAGGATACTACAATAATTTTTATGACAAAGTTCGTTATTATTCAACCAAAAAGTTTAATATTATAGCAAAAAAGAAGTAAACGATTGCACTCAATATATTTTTGGATACCACTGGCAAATCTCACAGATAGTAGAACACAAAAACGAGATTAATTTCTTCCTAAATTGTTGATTATGCAAATTGATTTAGATATTTTTTCTCTGTTTTAAATGTTAAGTGCTAGCCGGGCTGTTTTTGCATTTTAAAGAAGATTAACGGTGATTAATCTGTAATTTTCGGTGTGTTGTTTAAAAAGATTTAAGATTAAACCTAACCAGTATATACTCTCTCGCCAAAGGCTTGGTATTATTTACAGCTTTATAAGAACTTAACGAGCATAATACTAGTCTCTTAATAACAATCCTTTTTAGTTCTGGTGCATTTACACTAAGCACCGGTATCTCCATCTTTAAAAACATAATTCTCCGTAGTTAAGGATGTAACATGACGTTGTTTTCTTTCAGCTGAGCCGGAAGTAGAGCTGTTTTCAATCATGGGGTCGTGTCCGTCCAAGCAGACGACAAACAGGCAGTTTGCGGCTGCGCTCAGAGAACGCTCCACCATAAAGTCCGCGTTCAATAGAGCTACCAATAATGTCAGTAGTCATTGCATTCCTTTATAATTATGTAAAGATTTATATTATATAACGTCATCTATTAAAGGAGCTGCATAGTCATAAACATCACATGTAAAGCTTGTTTTTCTTGTATCAGAAGAGACTAATCTCTTAAGGAAGATGGATGGTCATCAAATTTACCATCAGATCTGCCTTAAACTTTTAAATATGATATTTTGAGCCATGAACTGTTATTTAGTAAAGAAAAACATCCAAATATCTGTATACAGAGCTCTTCGTCTAAAAGAGGTAAATTTAGCTTTAAAATGGCAACGACCATCCAGCCACCTTAATCCCCTGTATACCCGGTATGTGCAACTACCCATCATGTATGAGTGCACAGTTCATGTGCTAGATAAACACCTGTTATTCAACCTACAGTCTGTTTACGTGAGAATTTAAAGAACACGTTATTCAACTTTCAGTCTTTATACGTCAGAAAGAAACGTACTCTCGTAATTTTTCTAGGTCAGATAAAAAGATACGATGAAGCCAATAATATCTCTTCATTTATTAATAATGATAGTAAATAATATAAAAAAAACCAAAACATGTCCAATCGAGAAGTTATTTTCATGTATCGACTATTGATAGAACAGCAATGCCAATAGGTGGTCAACTCTTATTTTTATTCGTTATACGACAAAATCAAAGTACTCGCAGTGCGTACATATTGGTATCCCACCCGTAAATTAATAGTTTACATATGGTCACATTTTATACATTGTAGCACATGTAAGTAATTAGACAAAAAATATCATTGAACCCCAGCTAATGACCGACCGAAAATTCCATATTAGA
This sequence comes from Magallana hongkongensis, assembly GCA_016163765.1. NCBI lineage: Eukaryota > Metazoa > Mollusca > Bivalvia > Ostreida > Ostreidae > Magallana > Magallana hongkongensis. Next base: position 31,774,834 of record WFKH01010211.1, read on the forward strand.
TTAGATATTTTATCCAATCAGTATACGAGTAACATGTCGTTTACGCGTGCATGTTTCTTATCTTATCTCAATAACCGTAAAACAACTTTCATTCGCGTGCGAGAAATTTTCACGATGTTTGCGAGAGTCTCGTTGTCGCGAATAATTGTTGCCGCGAGCAAGTCCTATCGTGTGGTTGCTATTACAACACATGTGTAGATAAGGCTTGGTCACGAAACTTAGTCGCCGCGACCAGTTTATCTCAGTTAAATCGCGAAATAAACTCGTCGCGAATAAATGTTCGTTTACAGTTAACTGTTTTCTCTCTCTCCATTTTTTGTGATGATAACTCACTTCATACTTACAGAAGTATTTATTGTATTATTTAAACAGTTGGATTCTCAAACATATACCTTATAGTAAGTAGATATAGAAGGTCAGTTTTAGACCACTTTGTCACGTGAGTGAGATGTTTCCTTCGATGTCTGGAGAACTTGACATGGATAGGAAACACGAGAATATGAACACAATGATATCCCAGTATACAGATGAAATTATACAAACTTCATATTATACATATTCATGTAATGTATACCAAGTCACAACATGTTTTATTTTGAAAAAAAAATTGCCTTATTTATTTTCAATTCATTTCTTTTTTACATCCAAAAGAATGATGAAGATATGCTTATACCACCCGGTCCAAATACCAAAACGAAAGATGATATTTTGCCATCGCCGGAAATACTAGAGTTAATCGATGTGCATGTCAGTGAGGTAAACCTTTGTGATTTTAATGATAAAAGTTGTAGAATTTCTTTACAGCCGACTTAATATTTTTGCCCTAGCTTTATATAAATATTGAAGAAAACCATCCATTTTTTTCTTACCGAAAATCACTTTGATAAAATTTTAGAACTTTCTTAGCTTCTCTATTGTTATATTTAGTTTCAAGAGGATTGAAAAGCAAATACTCTAAAAATTAGCGATAGTAATAAAAAATGCACAAAATTCGAATGATTAATTTGAGACTTCGCACTAATTCCCTGTATTTTACAGACCCCCGATGATGCGTGTGTTTCCGTTGCCTCGCTGACAGACCATCTGACGAGTGATTTCGATGAGAGAGTGGAAAAGGTGAAGGCCATACACCGATGGATCACAACTAATATACGGTTAGTAAAAATACGATTTATTTAAGCATTGAATGCTTTAACGCGCGGTATTCAATTTGTAGGCACAGCCTTGGTGTGTTATAGGACCGACGACATCCAAAAATAAGCATTTAATGCTTGTATTTATATTCATTTTGATGTTTATTTGTATGAAGTATTTGTGTATCGTCGCTTTTAAGCCATTATATACGCTCTTGTCTGGGATATGAAACATACATGGAACAGCCATATTTAAATGTTATTTAGTTCGCTTCCGCGACTAAAAATATAGTGCCAGAAACTTTGTCGAGAAAAATCTTTTTTATTAACGAATAGATTTGATTGAACGATTATTTAAGTACATATCAAGTTGGTTATGTAAGTTTGAACGTTTCGTTTAATCTTACAATAATAATATATTCAAAATGCATGATGACGTTTATATTTGTGTTCATGCGCCGTAAAAAGGCTAAGTGTATTCACAGAATATTAAACGTCGCAGATTTCCAATGCAAACATAAACGGAAATATACACTGAATGTAAATATAAGTACATGTGTACATGTACTAAAGTCTGAAATATTTTAATTAATGTATGTTGTCGTGGTTTTTGTTTGTTTTTAGATTTGATGTCCAAGGTTTTCAAACGCGAGAGTTTGGGAAATCCTCCGCAGAAGATGTTCTGAGAAAGAAATGTACTGGTTACCATGGTTATTGTAATTTATTCGCAGCAATGTGTAGGTGAGTTTAACAAATGGAAGAATTGTTATGGCATTCACCGACGGTCAGTAATGTGATTTGAAAAAAGATTACTTGTATTTCTATATTCCTTTTAAAGATCCATTGGAATACCAGTAAGAACTATTGAGGGTTATGGGAAGGATGACACAAACATTGAGGAGGTGGCGTTCGATTTGCAGTCTTCAGAAATCAATCATGCGTGGAACGTGGTTCACATTGGGGACGAATGGCGATTCGTAGACTGCACGTGGGACGCAGGCTACATAGACGACACCGGCAAGTTCCAATGGTTATGTAACGACTTCTATTTCTTGACAAATCCGGACTTTTTTGGTGTAAAGCATTTCCCTTACATGAATGATGATTTGGAAACTAGTAAACAATGGCAGCTAGTAGATGAAACGATGGATCTGGAAACGTTTTCTAAGAGTGCGATTATTCACGAATATGCCATGGAGAACGGAATAGGTCTAGTCACACACGGAGAGACCCTGATAGAAGTCATCGGCGAAACGACTATTATCATCAGTGGACCAAGTATTCCCATCGAAGACGTTTCGTGTGAAATGGAAGAAATATACCAGTTTGACAACGTAGTTCAAGATCAGTACACCATGGCGGAACGCATGGGGCATGACGGGGTCAAAATAAAACTCAGACTACCAACTATTGCTACCTACATTCTTCGAATATTTGCCAAAATGTTTTCGAAGGATAACGAATTCGGAAAAGTGGCTACGTATATTGTGAAATGTTTGCAAGTGTCCAAAGACATGGAGTTGTTTCCCTCTCACGGTATTTGGGGCCCAGAGCTCTATTATCAGGATATGGGTTTCGAGAAAGCAATCGTATACCAGTGGTGGTACGAGGCCGCATGTGGGGAGATAGACCTGTACGTGCCGGTGTGGGAGGCGATGGAGATAGTTCCCAGGCTGCAGTCTTCAGAAGACGTAGACGAGGTGGTCAATAGCGTCCTCATCCAAACTGACTCTAGGTCTATCGTTGCCATAGCACGCTTACCAAAAAGAGGAAATTATAAACTGACTATTTCGAAGAAAATGCCCAACGGGTCTGTAGTTCCAGCCATTCACTATCTCATCACATGTAAACACGGCTACGTGCCTTTTATGCCGTTTCCGATCGCGTTTCCAGTGGTTCAACAGTTCATGATTACTCTCGTGGAGCCCAAGAAACGATTTCTTCCAGCTCGAAGTTATGTCAGATTTCGCATTATTTCGCCGCTGTTACACAGCCTTCGACTTGGGGAGCAGACGTTTTCCAAACGAGTAGGAGACAAGTGGGATTTTACTATTGTGACCCCTGGTCCGGATGAGGATCTCTTAATGTATGGGGGTACATCTGACTTCCGGACGAGCATTTTCTGCTTCCGGACTGTTCTATTTGTACCGGAACCACATGTTTGTGAGAGATTGATAAGGACATCACAATCACGGCGGAGCATTAATAAAATCTAAGATGTATATTTAATCTCATTACTTTTGAAAATAAAGTTACAGAAACAAATAAATTAATTATGGGAAAAGCTTACTATGATGTATATGTATAAATTGAAAGATCATGAACAGGACACGAAGCACTACCTGGTTTAATTCTGTACTGATTCATTTAGCTTGGATGAAAAGTTTCCGGTTGGTCTTTCATATCCCAAATGTCGGACATTTGGCGATACCTTTCTTGTATATTTTCATCAAGGAATCGCAAAAAAACTACTTACTTCACATAATATTGAATTGCAGCTCTGGATTGATTTTACATTGGTTATCTTTATTAACAGATTTGTTAATATCGTGGTAATAAATCACATGAAAATATAAAATTGCTTAATAAATGATGTTTTTAATTTCAATCGTTTCCCCCAAAACTTAAAAAAGGAAAGGAAGATTACAAAGTGGTCGGATGCTAAAATAGCCTTTCTTATACTAGTATTGAGTTTTTTTCCTTTACCAAGTACTTAGTACAATATTCATAACCAGGCATAGTAAATTCCTTTATTATAGCAAATGGGAAAACAAATGTTAATTTTACATACCATCAGTCGGAGACATTCACAAGCTGTCAGCTGCTTCATTCGTTCTTTATCTAACGGTTTAATTTAAAATAAAAAAAATAATATTATACATGTTGTGATTAAAATCACCCTTCCCATATCCAAAATATGGATTTAAACAATTTCATCAATTTCATGACTATAAAACAGATTTGATATACTTAACACCTCATATTCCTTTTAGTTCAACGTCTGTAATTTCACTGTTTGAATTCGATTGTGTGTTGGCTCATTTCACAAACATCATAATGATTGATTTATCTAAACTGTCAAAAATAGTTTATACACTACAGATCGAGAACCCAGTTAAAAAAACCCAGAATCTTTTTAATTATTTATTGTGATTAGACAACAAACTTAAAACTGATATGCATCCTTCATTTCATAATTCTCACTGGTGTATGATTTATTAAAGTGGAAACGTGCATTATTTGGAAAGGGGGGGGGGGGGGGGAACATTAAAAGACAAGTAAATTGACTTTTCTGCAAACTGATTTTATATTCAGAGCAAAAGATATAAACATCTACGATTATGAAGTAATTTTAAAAAATTGTGCACTCATTTATTAACGGATCTACATATTAACAAATCAGAATGCGAATCTATGTTCATGGACCACATTCACATTCATGAGCTTGAAATCTCCCCATTGTAAAACATGGACCCCATTATTTAGTTTGTATGAATAGATGTATCAAAGCTAGAACAGAATTCATATTGGGGAAAAATCAAGGATTCATGCTTGATGAAAAAAAAATCAAAGTACTAAAAGAACTGAATGGTGTACCTTTGTTGAATGTTATATAACAGCTATATATATTATTTGTGGTTATTTATTACAATACAGCAGAGTGTATAACGTCGAAATTCTTTTTACTAATTGTGCAAATAGATTCATTCGTTTACAACTGATTGCTTTGCAAATTATAGCTGCAATAATGCAGCCCTCTCCGATTTTTTATATCTTATGTTTACTGGAGAGCCGATGAGAGGGCTACAATTCCATAGGATCTCCGTAATGGTGCAAAATTATTTTTTTAATGCGGCTGACTTCTGTCTGAAAAGATTGTTTTTATGTTTGACTTCCTTTAGATAAAATGATTTTTTTATTCAGGTTGAACAACCTAACCGTATATAAATCAAAACCAGATAAAACACATCAGCATGTTTACCAGTTGTCTTTTTCAGCAGCCATGAAGTTCTCGCGTGATTTTATGGGATTTACGCTTGGAGTTTTGATGGGCTTCATAACGTGAATGTCAGTGTAAATAAGCGATCTTACCTCGTTCTATCACTAAAACATCGTTTTAGGAAATGGTATATAATGGAAAATTCATTATTTACCGCATTATGTTTAAAATAGGGGAATTCCTATATTCTGTTCAAGATCCGCTCCTGATTTCTCATTGGCTGTCCCAAAATAAAACCGATCAAGGTCAGTAAACATGGCGGACAAATTCAACTTGCGATGTTGACATACACGAAAAATAACCGATATATGGACTATACTTGATATTTTTGGATTAATTTATGCCATACACAACTACAATGTTTGAGTTCAGGTAAGAAATGCAAATGTTATTGTCATTTATATACGATTTGAGCCGAAATCGTTGCGGGAGTGAATCACTTTGCACTTGCACCATTACGGAGATCCTATGGAGTTGTAGCCCTCTCAAAAAAAAAAAAAGAAAAAAAATAGAGAGAGGGCTACATTATTGCAGCTATGCAAATTAATGTTTATCAATGACGGACATTTTTTGGATTTGCATGAGGTATCTTGATGTTTCTGAAACTGGTTCTGTAACATGTAAACTTGTAAAAACTGATTGGCGCAATCAAGAGGTAAAAATATGAAGGGGAAATATACTAATTTCACCCGTATGGAATAATTTGGATTTTAAATTGTGGCAAAATTAGACGATAAGTTATGGCTAACGAATTCATTCGAAAATAAACTAGGTTTGACAACTTTCAGTTTATAAACTTTGAAGCGAACGAATATTGACTCCATGGAGTAAAATTTTCAATCAACCGGTACAGTTGCACTTAATATTTAGTAAAATAATGCACGTCTTTTAAGTTGTGAGCTCTGTATATTGGTTGTAACTCTACAATTGACTTGCAAGTTTAGGTTGACCATTAGATTTTATCGTAGGTAAGCATTGTAAACAATTAAAAAAGAAAACGAAAATAGACCGACAAATCTACAATAGAATTGTTGGATTTTATATAGAAAAAAATATGGGTCAAGAAGGCTTAGATAAACAAGAGGCCAATAGGCCTTAACGGTCACCTGAGAACCATAGCCCATACACAAAATTGTCCAGGAGTCTCATAAATGCATTTAATTGAGTTTCATTATGGAGTAGAAGATTATAATAATGTAATAACATCCACCTCCCTGCCTGAAATCATTCGAAAAGGACTCTTAACCCTATAGTTTAGCACAAGACTTAGAGCTCTTCACAGAGTGTATGACATACTATAGAAAAGGTGCCTAGATTCCATTCGAATTGTTTATCCCACTTATGTTAACTTACTAAGTAGGTTTTATGTTTATATGTTTTCAAAGATAAACTAAAACAAGGTGGCTAGTACACTACTTATTACTTTACTGATAACAAGTCTACTTGTTTATTTTAAAAAATTTAAAAACTGTTTTTGTTTCAAATGATAAAAAACTTGCATAACTATTTTGATCATACAAGTTCTTAATTACATTATATTTAATGATTAATTACTAAATATAAACAAGCCAAGGAAGATAACTCCATTATGAAGAAGCAAGGGAAGATAACTCCATTAACTGTTATAATTCTCTACCCTGAACTCTTTTCAAATGCCTTCACAATATCTTATCGATAACTTTGATGGACAGCTTCTTTATTTTTCTTTTCTAAACATATGAATTAACTCATTTCTTTCATTGAAATTCCTGAGGAGAATAAAATAATATTAAGACAAATACATACCCCCCCCCCTTCCCAGCCATAACCCTTGCCTTACATGCAGGTGACATGAAATATTATTAAAGATGACAGGATAATTTTTTTTCTAAAAATGCAGTTAGTTTTTATTCTGTGTTTTGTGTCTGTAGAAAAGAAGATTTTTTAAACATTATATGCATTAACACTATATGGCCATATTGCCCCCCCCCCCCCCCACCCCTACAACCTGAACCCCTGACCCAGGGGTTAAATTTCACAATTTAGAAATTTAGGTAGAGGAGTTTGTGGACATCATAACCATGCATTCAGTTTTTTCCCCACATAAGTGGGAGTAAAGAAGAAGATTTTCTAAGATTTAATACATTTTCACTATATGGCTAAAATTGGCCCAGCCCTAGGGCCTGAACCCCTGACCCCGGGGCCATGAATTTCACAGTTTAGGTAGAAGAATCCATGGACATCATAACCGTACACTCAGTTATGTTCAAATATATATGGGAGAAGAGAAGAAGATTTTCTAAGATTTAATACATTTTCTCTATATGGCCAAAGTGGCCCAACCCTAGAGCCTGAACCCCTGACCCAGGGGCCATGAATTTCACAGTTTAGGTAGGAGACTTTATGGACATCATAACCATGTATTTAGTTTTTAAAAAATATATATGGGAGTAGAGAAGAAGATATTCTAAGATTTAATACATTTTTACTATATGGCCATATTGGCCCCACCCTAGAGCCTGAACCCCTGACCCAGGGGCCATGAATTTTACAATTTAGATAGAGGAGTCTGTGGACATCATAACCATGCACTCAGTTTTATTCAAATATATATGGGAGAAGAGAAGAAGATTTTCTAAGATTTAATATATTTTCACTATATAGCCAAAGTGGCCCCACCCTAGAGCCTGAACCCCTGACCCAGGGGCCATGGATTTCACAATTTTGGTAGAGGGCTTCATGGAGATCATAACCATACATTCAGTTTTTTCCTCACATGTGTGGGAGTAGAGAAGAAGATTTTTGAAAATTTGGCTTTTTTTGCATATTCGGCCCCACCCCTGGCACCCTAGGGGTGGTAGAGCCATAAATTTCATAATTTAGATTCTTCTTACCATAGAGATGCTTCATACCAAAAATGGTAACAATTGGCCTTGTAGTTTTTGAGTGACTCAGGTGACCTAAAAAATCTTTTAACACCTTTTCTTACAGAACTGAAAAGATACATCGTGTAAATAGTGGAGACAAGCTCGTACAAACATATAATATATGTTTTTATGTGGGTTTGAACCCGTTAAAAAGATACCACATGAAGAGTTCAAATTTTAGCATAACACAAAACAAAAGGATTTTTTATTTGATAATCAAAATGTTTGATTATAAAAAAAAAATGAAATAGAGTTTGAAGCATTTAGTCATACTGTAACATTTCGGGGTCATAATAGGAACACGATTCGAGGAGGGGCTCCTATTTTGCATAGATTTCTGATACAATCTTGGCTCAGTGAGAAAATATGGAAAAATCGAATTGAATTAAAGAACTGTATGTGATTTATTTGACATCTTTATCAATGGGCCAAAGGAAAAGAGAGACTGTATATATAAAAAAAATTAAGCTTAATAAGGTATTGGTTCAATATTTCTTGTATGAATGATTTTGATTTTGATTATGTTTATGCCAAAACAACTTTGTTCAGAAAGGGAACACAGTTGGAAGATTTGGTTTTATAGATCTTCATAAAATATCGGGAAAATATTCTTTGTAGAATTTGATATATTATCTGCAAAGAATCGTCAGCTTGAAAGTTTTGATCGGGTTTAGTCTGTAAAGAAACAAACCTCAACTTCTTTTAAGGAGTCTCGGGGGAGAAAGTTCCAAACATACGATTTTTTTAAGGGATAGGGATAGCTTATGATTGATCTATATGCAAAATTTAAAAAAAATTGACCAGATGGTTTATCTGTTTACCCCGCTCAAAGTTTGGTCTACCGTAATTATCTGTCATCCCCGCCGATATACAATGGATTATATATCTGAACTTTAAATCAATAAAGAAAAAATTACAAATATACGATTTTCTTAAAATTTTCTACAGTGAAGGGGTAATTTATAATCGAACAATATGCAAAATAAAAAAAAAAATGACCAGATGGTTTATCTGTTTACCCCGCTCAAAGTTTGGTCTAATCTCTCATCACCGCCGATTTACAATGGGTTATATAGGGAAAACGGTCTATCCGAACTTTAATTCAATATAGAAAAAATTACAAACATACGATTTTCTTAAAATTTTCTTCAGTGAAGGGGTAACTTGTAATTGAACAATATGCAAAATTAAAACAAAAATGACCGGATACTTTATTTGTTTACCGCGCTCAAAGTTTGGTCTAATCTCTCATCCGCGCCGGTTTACAATGGGTTATACAGGGAAAACGGGCTATCCGAACTTTAACAGACTGACGGACAGATGAACAGATGGTCGGACGCCGGACATAAAGTGATCAGAAAAGCTCACTTGAGCTTTCAGCTGAGGTGAGCTAAAAATTGCAAGGAATAGCTAAATGTACAACATACCTTGCATATGTACATGTAACATGACAAAAGACAGGTACCACTGTTCTCAGCGTTCCCGAGTGAGGAAAACAAAAATCTTCTTGATAACTTTGCAGCAGGATGTAACTCTTGGTTTACCAGATTTCGTAGGTTCAGACATCAAGGCATGTAATCCATCAAGTCCATCTCTTTCAACTGCTAGTCTCAAGTGGGAGGATTTCAAGTTTGAACGTGCAGCTTTAGTAGCTATTGCTTTGGAAATGGCCTTAGCATTAATGGCTTCTGAAAATGTTTCTAAATTTTTTCGTTCAAGTTGGAAGTCACTACAATATGAGCACGGAAAGCTGAATTGTGTAACCATGGCTTCGTTAAGCTGGCTCTTTTTCTGATTAAGCTGAAGAAGAGTTGAAGCATCATAATTGGCATTGTGAGCCATGAAACTCTGACCAGGTAGAAGTGCTTGTACAAGTGAAGTTTGGCCATAGGAACTAAGCCCTGGGTGAGTTTCTTAAATAAATCCAAAGTGTCCAAAAAACCACACACCTGATTAGAAAATTCATTCCACATGTGTCGTGATTTTAGTGCGTTGTACAGAACATGACAATCAAAACGTTTCATGTTGTGTCTAACAAGCAATGGCTTCTCCGGAAAGGTGGACAAGAATGAAATAAAGTCTTCCAAAGCATTGTGTGGAAGCTTATACTTAACTTCCTTACTCTGGAAGAACATTTTATTCCCTAACACATGAATTTGCTTTATATCTATTGCCTCCTTTGACATTGATCGATTTGGAAAGACATATGTGTTAAAGGGATCGCAATGTGTGGAGTGTGCAGCAATCTGGATTATATCAGCTGATCTACCTGTAAAGATGTTTTTGATGTCATATCAATAGCAATGAAAAATATACACTGAAAAGAAATTAAAACTGCTCATGCACCCTTGCACAATTAGCAATCTATCAGATTTCAAAATATTCTCAAGACAAATAGTTCACTCACTCAGTACAGTTGATTCCAGATCAAACACTATAACTGGAGCCTTGGAAACAACAGATAAATCAATGTCAGTTGTACATGTAATTGCAGGAATTTCCTCATCAACATCCTGGTCTTCACAATCCATTCCTAAATACAATGTATTGTAATTCACTGACTTCTTACTTCCATCAGATGAATCAAAATATCCAAATATACAAATATTTATTTCAAAATTTGCTCTGAGAATGCATGATGTCAACCACATTGTTTTACATTGATTATTGACCTAGAAACTTGGTTCATATTATCTCTCAAACTTGGTTTGAGAGATATTACAATAATATTATTAAATATGCAGAAAATGATATGATAGATATTATATAAGTGATCTACAATGAACAGATTGATGGACAGACATATTAATCACTATAGGTCACTCGCAGAGTAATGCCCTAGTTAAACATTATGGTATGTGTGGGTGTATATATTACACACACACACACACACACACATTGCTACAACTCTCAAATTGACACATACGTACCTGCCCATAGTGAATATTATACAAATATTGACTGCATTGGGGATTGATATATATATAATTATTTTTATACGTCGCTGTAAGCTAGAACATTATTGGAGAATGAAGTATATTTGATAGATGATTTGTTAGAGATTGAAAGATTAAATTTTTTTACCTATGTTTGAAACATAAGTTCTTCCTTCTCAAATTTCAGCTCCAGTGTTTTTTGATGCCCTTGTTAGTTTTCTTAACATTCTTTTTCTTTTCCCACTCTTAGAGCTGTTGGTAGCTGTTTTTGTGCAACATTGAATCCAACTGGTTTGCACGTTTAAGTGTCTCATTGCCTGGTGACATTCCAGCTGCTTTGTATATCTATAATTTTTCACACCATTTTAAAATCAATTTGAAAAATGTTTTGCTGAAAAAAATTCTTTTAGAGTGCAAATATTTAGAAGAAACAAAAGAAAAATAATCGGAATTTTCTGGTGATATGCAAATCTATATATTGTGTTCTAAATGCTTACAAGGTTTCACTAATTTCCAAGCTGCAGTTTAAGACAAGTTGCGCTTACAAACTGTTCATTACTATATTCAACTAAGTTAAAAAGGACCGAAATTTTCCAGAAAAATAGCAGAATCATTATTTCCTGGTAATATGCACATCAACACATTATGTTCTAAATACCTACAAAGTATCACTCAATTCTGTACAGCGGTTTAAGAGGAAAAACAGGACTAATGGAATGATTGACTAAGTGACGGGCTGACTGAGTGACTGACTGATGGACGGACAGGTCAAAAACATTATTCCTCTCCCAACGCTGGGGGTATAAAAACACAAGTTGTTGCACTCTAATTCAGAGTATACACTGAATGCAAATATTATATTTGGAAACATTTTTCACAGAATACATGATTGTATATTCATACCTTGGAGACATAGGAATATCCCTCAGTTTTTTTGGAGAACGGCTGTTCCAACCCTATAGCTCAAGCTAGCTGATGCAGAGTAATGTTTGGCTTTTGGGGCTTTGGAGGCAATTGTATTATTGAGACTTTCATTAGCTTGGGAGCTGGAAAGGTTAGCTAGTTTTTTGGCTTGGTTCATTAAGTTTCCAAGAAAAAGCTTTTCCAAGTCCTTTTTTAGATCTTGTGAGGTGAGGTCTTTACCATACGGAAGGTTCGAATGCTGATATGACTTGTCTCTCTGATATCCACACCAACTTGATGAGCAGCATTCATGGTCTCCGAACAAGTGACCTACCAATGCTCTAAGACTGTTCTCTATTCCACTTACATATCCCTTATTTTGAGATAACATGTAGGAGAAATTTTTACTAATTGCGTTTACCACCTTTATGGATAGTTCTTTATGTTTAGAGCGAAGCTCATAAAGACGTTTGACAATGTTTTTCTTCACATGGTTTCTGTCGCTAAAATCAATGTAAACAAACAATGATAATATATATTATTTACAAAAGTCAGAAAAATACTTTCCAATTGAAAAAAAATATTCAATACCAAAATGCATTATATTTGGCTGTGTATTCTTTTTAGCATTTTTTGGCTGAAAATATATTGTAGAAAAATGATTTCAGAGATGGAAAGACAAATAAACAAATAAGAAACAAGAGGCCCATGGGCCACATCGCTCACCTAAGCAACAATAGGCATGATAAAATCAGCTTCATGGAGTCATAATACAAAATATCTGGACAATGTGGTATAATACATGTTGATCCTGTATAAAAAAAACCAGTTTCTTCCTGAATATTCTTATATTTATAATCAAGTCCCTTTTCTAACCTGATGATTTTATAGTCATATCACATTCAGCATTGCAGTTCTCAAAAAGACCCTAACCAATTGTTTATATACAGGATATAAACCTACATTAAACTCTGAACCCCTTGTGAGGCCCAATAATCGTCCAGGGGAAAAGTTTAAACAATTTTAAAGAATCAGCAATATGTAAAAATGCTTGCATATAAGTAAAAGCATATATTATATAAATTTCCAGAACATAAAAAAAATTGTACTTAAAAAGATCAGACATGCAGTCTACCGGTAATTAAAATTTGCCCCTACAATTTTTTGTTTGTTATGCTTTAGGGTCCTTGAGCTAATTTTCATTAGACTCTTTGGGCATAGTCATAGAACAGTTCTGCTTTTTTTTTTTATATATAAAACACTTCTTAGTTTATAAAGCATTGTTAACCCCAATTTTTGTCATGTTGTTAAACAATGTTTAAGTAATACATAGCTAATAATCAAACAAAAACTATCTCAAAGAATTATAATAAATCTGATAAATTTTCACCTACCAGTAATAGCTGAGATGTTGACATCTCTATCAGTTAGATCCCTTACTAATTCCACAAACATATCGGGTTCCATGCCTTTTGCTGAGCCAGTCCAGTTTCTTTTGCAATTATGATTTCTGGGGACATTTCCTTTTTTTGCTGCGATGTTACAAATCCGGAAGTCAACACAACGGAGCTTATGACCAAGAACTTTGCCAGTCTTCTCCCCAATTAGAGTTGCCACTCCTAATACAAAAACTTATAATTCCATATTTCATGTATGATATATACATGCACATGTAGGATTTCCTAAAATACATGTGTATGTAATCAGTTGCTATGTGTGTATCTTATTTTCAACCTATGAAATATACTGATAATATGTAATAATCAATAGATTGTCTTACTCATTGAACATTATACAGAGAAAGGCATCAATACTCTTTCTCTCTCTCTCTCTCTCTCTCTCTCTCTCAGCTATCTATTTCTCTGTCTTTTTCTCTCTCTCAGCTCTCTCTTTCTCAGCTATCTATTTCTCTGTCTCTCTTTGTCTCTCTGTCTGTCTGTCTATCTCTCTCTCAGCTATTTCTTTCTCTCTCTCTCTGACTCTCTTATCTGTTTATATATGTGTTAGAACTATAATTTACAGTATTTACATTTTACATAATAATGTGCAGTGATATATAAAAATAAATCACTTTAAGCTCCTAATATCCACCTTTTAAGCATATTTTAAATTAACCTGATAAGCTGTACGTTATATGCTTTTCGGACTTTTCCTGAACCTTTTTTCTGCCAACATGTATCAGTGGACATTCTGATACCAGATAGTTCTGTAAAATGATCAATATCAAGCATTACACATAAGATTTGTGTTTATTTAAAGTCATGTACAAAAAAACTTCTATTATTTTATATGTATATATGAACAACTCAAATATATTTTGCCTATGTTACATAGTTACAAAACTTACAAAAATTATTAACATGATACTTTACCATTGAACATTATTTACTGTCATTCTGGAAGTAATACCGGTATATACATTTTTTATTTTTCATATCAGATCAACTAGTTTCTCATATATTTTACCAGTATCAATTGACAATGACTTTGAAACATCCTCCTGCAAAAACTTTTCCTCCGATACGGACACTACATCCTCTATAACCTTTCCAATTTCATTTTCCCTTTCCTTTAGAGTTTTGTGATTTATACAGTGTACGTTCATGGCAGAGAAGAGATTATTGAGTTGTGCTTCTCCAATTCCAGCATGCACCATTCCTTTAAAGTATACACTTATTGAAATGCATATACAGGAAGGAATTACCCATTGTTTTTACTTATTTTTATTTTGATTACTTTCTTATTCATTGTGTTAGTAGAAAAATTTGATTAATATGTAAAATTTAGATTTTGGTAAAGACAGATCTGAAAAAAGATTTAGGCTCTTTGGAAATTGAAAAATTGATTTTAATATTAACAATTATATAGTTTCATTCACTTTAGAATGATAAATAAATGTGGACTTCACATCTTGATGAAAAATACAATCAAAATTTTGCATTGCCAATGACCATGCAGGGTTGGAAATTCACCAAAAATAGTAGCCAGCCACAGGGCTGGCTACTTTTAAAAGTTGCCAGCCCTGCCCAAAATCTGCCAGTCCTGATAAAAATGTTCATTATTGTGAAGGAACTATACATAAAGCTTAATATTTAAATTTTGAAACACAGACCCCTGGAAATCTTCACCTTTTACATTAATTATTTGAAACCATATCTAAACTTAACCCAAAGAACGCTTATTATTAAGTTTTACATGCTTTGAAAAATTAAACTATTCATCTACATGTATATAATTAGAAACCTTCTTTTGGTAGCCAGCTAACAATATCATAATCATGAACTTTCACAACAATTTTAAAGATTGAAAAGTGACAATAATGAGATCCAATATTGAAAGGTAATTTAAAAAAAACAACAGTGAAAAAATGTGATAAAAATTTATTTATTCGGTCAGATGCACTCCTTTTAACTGCTAATTGTTTATAGGTCTCACAACACTATTTTTCCGAAGGTTCAAAATATAACTGAGGCAAATTAATTCCCGAATTCTCCTTTGTTTTAGGGGTTTTCCGCCAGTGACAGGGGCTGTATTTTTATGGAAAAAAAAATGTGTAAAATGCCTGATTTTCTAACTTTTGTAAAAATATGGGGTCACTTGATTTTTTTATGCCAATTGTTTCGGCAGGGGGTGGAAATGCTCGTACTTGATTTTCAAGCACGTGTAACTTTGATGTAAACAAACTATTGTTCCTTTGTGGATGGCTGTTTGTTTATTTGCTACTAAATTGTTTAAGAATTATTGTTTTAAAAGTTGTAAAGAGGGATTTCCCCAGAGGTTTGTTTAAACTTAACTCCCCACATCTAAATTTGCGTAATTTTGGTAAGAAAATACAGTAAAAATTAATAGTGGTGTACAACCTACTCACCCCGACATTGTTTACAATACAGCTTCCCATGTGGTTCATCACTTATCAGCCATTCAAATTCTTAACTATTGTTCGGCGTCTTTTATTTTGGTCGTAGACTTTTTTTTAGCGTCAATCAAGGGACGCTTTGAGGGATTTGACAACCTCAAAAACTTGCGTATCATCTAGCTCGTTGCTTCATTTGTAACATTGCCAAACAAAATTGTATTACCAACGCTGGTTGGCTATAACAATCATTCAGATCAATAAGTGAATAGATTACAATTTCTAGATTTTACCTAATTCTCAACGATACCTAACAACGTGACAGCGTCTGTACTTTTTGTGAATGAGGTAAATAATAGTCGGCTTAAAAATAGGAACTGGCTATTAAAATAAGCCCGACCGCCGGGCTGTCTTTTGTATGGAACGCCAAATTAACATATATTCAAATATTTGTACCTATCTTCAAATAATTGTACCTATCTTCAATTCAATTGTACCTATCTTCAATTCAATTGTACCTATCTTCAAATTGAATTAGAGATAGGTACAATTCAATTATACCTATCTTTAATTCAATTTAAAGATAGGTACAATTGAATTGAAGATAGGTACAAATGCAATGATTTGAAGGTAGGTACAATTGAATTAAAGATAGGTACAATTGAATTGAACCTATCTTCAATTACTAAAATAGGGAGCCCTTATTATTTTCAACAATACAAAAAACGAATTGAACCTAGGTATAATTGAATTGTACCTATCTTCAAATCCTTTGTAGATATGTCTGAATTGAACCTATCTTCAAATCAATTGTACCTATCTTTAAATGAATTTTACCTATCTTCAAATGAATTAGAGATAGGTATAATTCAATTGAACCTATCTTTAATTGAATTGAAGATAGGTATAATTCATTTGTACCTAGGTATAATTCATTTGTACCTAGGTATAATTCATTTGTACCTAGGTATAATTATTTAGAGATAGGTATAATTATTTACACCTATCTTCAATTCAATTGTACCTATCTTCAAATAATTGTACCTATCTTTAATTCAATTGTACCTATCTTCAAATGATTTGAAGATAGGTACAATTAATTGAAGATAGGTACAATTATTTGAAGATAGGTACAAATATTTGAATATATGTTAATTTGGCGTTCCATACTTTTGAAGTTTCGCCCCCGCCCGCCTGAGAAACAGGCCGTCTCGGGCGGTCGGGCGGGCTATTATTTCCAACCCTGCAATGACATGAATGTACTTAGTTGATATTATTGAAAAATGGTGTAAGGTGTTCTGAAAAATATTGAATAGGTAATAAGATCCATGAAAGAGTTTTCCTTTTATACATGTAAATCCCTATAAGGTAAGTTTTCCCAATTTTCAATTTCCAAAGTGAAAAGATGTACCATGTACATGTCAAAATGGAAATGCCTTTTATCGATCACTCATCCGATCAGATATGATTGATGTATTATTAAGAAAATTGACAAAAGATGATGGAAACGAGAACTTGGAATGAACTATAAATTAGATTCTCATAAATTTAGACATGAAATTATACCTGTAGCAACCTTTGTATTTATATCAAAAGCTCCCGGCCTCTGATATTATTTCCTGTGTGATGTGTCTTTCCAAGGTAAACCTTGCTTATGAAACCACAATCTGGACATTGGACATACAAAATTCCTGTCACATCTGCTGGCGTAATAGCGAGCGCAGCGAGCGGCGCGAAGCGCCGCTCGCGTAGCGAGCTCTAAGAACCAGTGTGCGCGGGAAAAAGAACGAGCTAAACCTACAGATTCATCAAACAAATTTTTTTGTCTCGGTCCCATAATGCTCTCTAATATTTTCACCCGTGGTGCTATGCCAAAAATGGCTGACATTTAACTCGTAATTTACGGTGCCTTGAGGTTTGAAGACACGTTTTGAGTACCACACAAGCTTTGGTGAGACCCAAGAGATTTTTTACATGCTTCCATTCCATCGTATTGAGTTGAGATACGTAAACAAATGATTATGGAATTTAACGTATGACGTCACAGTGATCTCGCGCTATATTTCCCGCGATAAATTTAGAGGTGGATCAAACATGTGTAACGCTTGCACTAGCTATTTCAGTATAGACTGCGATACCTGCCTCATGGACATATGATTTGTTTTTAATTTTTTTTTTTGATAGAGAGATTATATATATACTAGCAAGAGCCACACTTTACTGTCATATCGATCCAATTTTAAGCTAATTTTGCATGCATGTACAGTAAGTATGAGTAGGGAGGAAATTAAAAAAATAGGACATTTTGAACTAAATAAAAAAAATAAAGAGAAAAAATAAACAGTTAAAAAAATTATGCAGATATTGCATAAAGTCAAACCATTAAATTAGAAAATGGGAAATTACACACCTACAAACAGGGACCGGGGGCACGGATAACGTATATGTAATTAGAATGCAAAAATAAACGAATTTTTAAAAAAAATTATGAACAGGGAAAAAAAAAGGAACCAAAAAAAAATACTGTATTTATCGTTAACACTTTTGACCAAATTAAACAAAAATTATAATTTACAGACGGATCAATTCTCTCCAAAAGTAAAGAACGGTTTTAGGGAAGCAAGTCTATTTTGTAAGAATTTATTTAAACCTAGAAATATTATATAATAATCTCTCTCTCTTTTTTTCTCTCTCTCTCAAAAAATTATTTAACGCTCGTTGATAACTAAATAACACTAAGACGACAATGATGCAAGGTATGTGTAATTCTTGCTGCGCTCGCCACAACGGTAGCACCGTAAAACATATTACCCAGTGAATTGGTCAAACGCAGGGGTTTGCTACAAGAGCTACACTTGCCTATAATTGTTTTGCTAAAACTCCTAGTTCTACAACGAACCTACAATAACCTAAGTCAACCAAATCTGTTGGCAAATCCTGAGGGGCACATGTAAAGTCTATATATCACTTTCACATATAGTTTCTTCATTTTGACATTCAGTTTCAGAATCATTCTGAATTTCACTTTCTTTAGTTTCAAATGCTGAATTAGAGTGGTTTTCAATAGATCTGTGACAATAATCATGGTCTTAAGTTGTTAAATTGACGAAATTCTGTCTTTTCTGATATAATTTTGATGCCCTTGTCGATTTTAAATGTTTAGATTTTGACAAAAATTTTCCAGAGCCGTCCCTCGATGAGTACATTTTTCAGACGATAATAATGATATGCCTACGATAGTCGTTAATCATGTAATATACAATGTACATTACTTACCTTGTTACTCGTTTTGTAAACATTGCATATTCAGCCCTCGACTTTGAATCGATGAACGTAGATGAATCGCTAAAATGTACATAGAAATGATGCCCATATCTTATATTTTCTGGTCATCACCTCTGATATAACATCAAAGCGACACATCCTGAAAATTCTGTGAAATCATAGCCTGTTTTCTTCTTCGATGTGTAGAAATTTGACGATCTTTCGAAAACCGGAAGTGTATTCTTGCAACATTCTAGGGAGATTTTTTGGGTTTAATTCAATAAAAAATTCTTTAAACTGCAATAATAATTTTAAAAACAATCAAATAATTATATTTATAATCTCAATTAATACTTTTCCCTTCATTGGTTTTTACGACATGTAAACCATTTTCATTCTTTTTTTTCATACCAAGCGCAACGCACTGCGCAGAAGGCGCGAAATTTTAAACTCGCTACTGACCTTAATTCTTTGAAATGCACTTTCGTTTTGATTATCATGGCAACATCAAAGACACAAGAACAGAATTTAACTGCTGAAGTATCCTTATGTTCGATTTGCATAAAACAATATAAATCACCAGTGAGTTTACATTGTTCACACGCGTTTTGCCAAACGTGTCTGTCAACACACATTAAATCGTCATGTGGGGACTGTGACACACCCATTGGATTTCCGTGTCCTCTGTGCCACGTGTTTATTCCGGCACCAGGGGAAATAGATCAGTATTCTGTTGACGAATGGGCAACGAATTTTCCAGAAAACAAGTTCCTTACATCTGTAGTAGGTGTTCAGGTTATTTTGTGCAAACCATGCCAAGAAGACGGAGAAGAGGTGAAGGCACATAGCTGGTGCAAGGATTGTTCCGAGGCGCTTTGTGAAGAGTGTACAAAGTATCACAAAAAATGTCGACCTTCTCGCCAGCATGTAGTGATATATATCACCGAATGGTCAGACATTTCTCAAATTCCAGATACGCTAGAAATTTGCGAGACCCACGGTGGTCGTAAATTTGAACTATTTTGCAGGAAACATTTCCTCCCATGCTGCTCTGTTTGTGTAACCAAAGAGCATAGCAGTTGTACAAGTTTCTGTCAACTAGAGGAAGTTGGTAGGGATTTCATAGAACCTGAAAAAGTAAAAGTTTTGGAGAGCAGAACGGAGAAATTCGGTTCGAAATTAAAAGGCATTATTGGAGAAGAAAGAACAAACATGAAACGTAATGACGACATAGTTGACACGTTTACAAAAGAATTATTGGAATTTACCACAAATATTATTCAAGTCGTAAAAAAACTGGAGGAAGAACATTTGAATGAACTCTCCAGATTATCAAAAGAAAGCAAATCCAAACTTCAAAAGTCTGTAGAATCTTTCGAGCAAAGGTTTCTCTATCTTGAATATTGGAAAAAAATATTATTAAAGAATCTGTCGAATGAGACAACATCAGAAACCAAAAGAGTCTTATCATACATCAAACTAAAGAACATTCATGAAAATCTACATAGATTGAAATACACGAAGTTAGAGATTTGTATTAAAACAAAACTATTAGACGATGTGAAAAAACTAATCAAATTGCCTCGTCTTGCTAATATGTCTGCAGATGAGAGTTTAGATCAAGTTTCTTATACACGTGCGAAAGTGAATAAAATTTCTGAATTTACAATACAAGGAATTGACATAATGGGTGTCAGTTTTTTGAGTGATGGTAATCTGTTCTTAGCCGACTATAGAGGGAAAAGATGTATCCTATGTGACTCAAATGGAGTTATTTTACAAGAAGCAAAAATACTAGGATCACCTTGGGGCGTATGTACAAACGGGATGGATACTGTTCTCATAACGCTTCCTCATGAAAAGACGATTTTAAAGTTTGACTCAACTTCATTTAAAACCATAGAAACTGTTTCTGTTGGTTGTTACTGTTATGGGATAGCTGCATCTGGAAACACAACCGTCATTGGTACAAATAAATCTGTTGACATCTTAACTGATGGTTTTCTCTCTACAAAACGAAACACACTTTTATCTGGCCTTAGAAGTTTGAGTGATGTAGCAATAGACAATGAAAATAATGTAATTTGTTGTACTTGTTCTGAACACATTGTCAGAAAACTAGATTTAAGGGGCAGTGTGTTGTTCACTTACAATCATGAAAAACTACAAAACCCATACAGATTAACCACAGACATTAAAGGAAATATATTCGTATATGGTTTCGGTAGTAGCAATATCCATATCTTGTCAAGGGATGGCAAACTTTTACAAATTATGGAAGGAGTGACACTTGTGTCGTGCCTTAAATTCCAAACTGCCACAAACAAATTATTTGTCGGCAGTTCAAATGGAAGTGTTACAATCTTTGAATTCAGTGAGAGTTAATTTAAAAATTTGTTTCAGCTGAGAGTGTGAGTGCTTGTGATGCCTTTATGTGTCTTAGAACAGTTTGTAAATATCAATGTTTCGTGTCTTTAGTGTAAGTTTGAAAATGCATTATGATGACTTTAAAGGGAATTATGAGATTTATACCGGTACACCTGAATGTGATAACAAAAGGGACCACAGGCGTTGAAAGGTTAAGGGGGATAGATCTTACCTTTTCTTGTATGTACATTGATTTTATGCTTATGAATACTTTGTGTTTATGTTTTTTCTTCATGTAATGATATAAGCATGTAAACACTGCAACATCAGCTGTCAGCGCTGATAGAGTAATAAACAATATATATATTAATTTTTGCTTCGATCGATCCTTCTCCAGCCATAGCCTCATAGGGCATTATAGCCACATTAATGAATATATTTTGTCATGATTTTATTTTCAATAGGATTTAAATGTATCTCTATGTATCTAGTTTGGACAAACCAGCAAACAGAATTAAAGTGGGTTCGATCCCTACCAAGCTATTTTTGGTGAAATTCATTTTTTTAGTTCTTAGTATGGCATCTTGCATAATTAAAAAGCTCCAAAAACTCATGTCTTGACAAGTTATTTTTCTGATAAGAATCTCCACAATATGCATACTTCCTTTTATTATGATAGTCTTCAGATAAATTCCATTTTTCCGTTATTTACAGATTGTGTAAGCAAAACTACTTGTAAACATTACATTACAGTACAGTACATACATTACAGTTGTCATTTCATTTATAAACTAATATAAAAAATGTCTTGTGAGGGAAGAATATCGAAATTGAAGTTTCCTCGACCTCCAGAAATTTATTTGACGGATATATAGATAAAGAATCTATTTGAAATATGATTTCACAAAATAGAAACCTATACCGGTGTTATATATAGTGCCTTTTCCTCCTAGCCATCTTTCCCCCCGGAAAAATGGCTATATAGCAGTTTTCCCCCGGAAAAAATGGCTATATAGCAGTTTTTCCCCCACGGAAAGCTGACTATATAGTGGGTTTTCCCCCTTTTTATAGCCAGATTACCCTCACGGAAAGCCTACTATATAGTAGATTTCCACCCTTTTTTACATTCCGGTCATGTTTATGGCGGACCATTCGTGGCAATAATTTGCAATAACTGATATGATGTTAATTTCTCATAATGAAGGATAATAATGGCATTTATTAATACATAGTATAAAATACATGGTTTTTTTCACTCTGATATGAACAAAGGCACGCGCCTTCATAACATTCCTGTGTCATTTCCATTTATTTCACCTTTTGTTTCACCTTTTTGGAACACCTTTTATTCGGATTTCGGAATACCTCGAATCTTTTCCCTCTAATCGATGCTTATCTACAGTTTTGACATCGACATTTTTCACAGAACACGTCAGAAAACATTATGAATATGAAAATACGCCGGCTTGGAACTTTTGCCATGTATTCATGTTATCATCTTTGTATAAGCTCCTCCCAGGAAACTAACTGACCAATCTTGACTTAATTTTGTAGTGGAAGGAATAAGTAGTGGAAATATATTACCCCCTTTGTCCAAAAGGCTATAAATTTTAAACTAATACCGTTAGAATTGACGATCTTAGATATAATTATATATTTCTACTTCTAAATATCAAACAAGAGACAGGGTGCAATGATATGTCGAGAAACTGAAATGTTTTACTTTGATTGATAGGGTTCTAAATCATGGGTATGGGGTATTATCATAATAATTGGTTATGTATTAAAGGCATGTGTAAAGTTAGTATTTACAATTTTGTTTTAAAGTCACGCATTTTCATATTCATGTTTTTAAGCACATTGTTTTTTTACGAAATGCGAGGTTTTATGATGTAAACAATTTTTTAAAAAAATGAAATGGCTTCACAACCAGAGCAAGGTCGGTATCTTTGCTGGTTACTTCAAAAAAACAAAAAAACAAATGAGAAATGGAGCCTAAACTAACTTTATGTATATATTATCATTCACTGCGTGCTAATATGTCCGCTTTTTATTTTGCAACGTGATTTAGAAATATACAATTTTGAAAACAATGCCATATAAAACAAGATATACGATATACGATTCACTTACCTAAAAATCTTATCATACTATTTATTTCATATTTTTGCAATAAAGATTTACTTGTTTACCATATTATTTCTTCGAACAATGAAACAAGGGTAACTGAAAATTAAAAAATTAATACTTTTTTTGTGATGAGCTGACTTATTTTTTGAAATATAAGCTTGTTCTTCTAATCAATTGGCAAGTAAAAATAGTCGTACAAGTGCGCTTTTGTTGGTTATTTATTTTTGTTTTTCGGTTGCTACTTTTATGAATAAGAATTTATTGATTTATTTATCTAATTATTTATTATATCATTAGTCATCTTATGAATTTATTTAATATTTTGAAGAATAATGAATTTACCCGCGTACCTTTTTTAAAATTTTTGTTCGTAAATTCAAAAAGAAAAGACTGAAATAAACATAATTTTTAACCATTTTAATAAAGAAATATATAAGCGAATGTGTTTATTTTAATGATGTAGTTATGTTGATGTAGAATGCAAAAAAATTTAGATCTTAAAAATCAAGGAAATGAACAAATATATCACGTAAGCTCTAATTGGACGCATACAGCTGTAGGCACTGTACTCTTTTTATGTATAGTTATTACGGACGCTCTATTGGGACGCAGCTACATATAGGCAGCATACACTTTACATCTTAAGTCATTACGGACGCTTTATTGGGACGCAGCTGCATCTATGCAGCATACACTTTACATCTATAGTTATTACGCACGCTCTATTGGGATCTATTGGATCATTAAGAAATTCTGCATCGCCGACAAATAAAGTTTTCTTCGATATATTTACTGACTCTTCGGACGATAGCAAGTTTATTGCCCCCCTCGACAGCAACTATTTTTCTCGTCTTCGCCTCTTGAAATAGTTGCTGTCTTGGGGGACAATAAACTTGCTATCGTCCTCATATCCAGTAAATAGGTATAAAATGTTACATGGCTTCGAGGGCGACATACCAGAAAATTTGCCCCGAGGTGACAGGAAAGCCCTGGAGTGTTATGTCATCCGATGCCGAAGGCAGAGGGCGACATTACACGCCAGGGCTTTCCTTTCACCGAGGGACAGATATTCTGGTATTGTCGCCCGAGAAGACATGTAATATACGTTATATAACATTTTTTATATAAAAAATCAAAATCAGTTTAAGAACATATCTAACTCATTAAAAAGTGTATTTTATACCATGTGACACATCTTCATTTCTTACAAATCAATGTAAGATGTTTTGTTAAATGTCGATCTGTGCTTCCAATAAAAATGATTATTTTTCTAATTAAACAACTAATGTAATTTCCTCTGAATAGCAGCGTCCCGAATAGCAGACACTGTCCTGACATTTTGATTTACTAAAAACTGTTTACGTTGCTTTTACGTTAGCTAAATTTCGAACCCGACATAATTAATATACAGAATTGATGCGCGAAAGGTTGATATAACAATTTCGGGAGGGCAATATAATTTTTTTCTGTGGAATATAACTGTTTCTGGGGGCGATATAACTATTTCCGGTGTGATTAAGCAATTTTCAGGGCATATGAAAAAAATTATCTCATTTGTGACATAACGAGAAAACTTATTCAAAAATATTATATATACTTTTGAATGATATTAATTACTTTGCCTCGATGAAAATTGGGTAAGGTCTGAACACACTATTACTTCATGAGCGATCCTTCAGTTCTTCCAAAAATTCTCTAAAACAGAGGTTTAGCCTGGGCAAAATTTGCACAAACAGACAGACGGACTGATAGATTTATTACAAAATTCTCAAAATATTTTTTACTTACAAATTCAGAACACAGAGTTATGCATATAAGTGCATATCTTGTAAAACCAAGTACTTTTTCAATTACTTACCTAAATTAAGTTCTATGTATAATTCCATTACACATATGTTCAATTTTCAGCATTGTCTATAAAAAATAGTTAATCGGCAAAACGAAACTTAAGATGAATACAGATATACATGTATGCAACCTGGGAGTGTAGAAACATTGATTTTAATCCTTACTGGGTTTCCATAAATATTTTTCATAAAATCTGAACCAAAAACGTGAGGGAGAAACCCTACTATAGGGGAAAAGCTATTATATAGTAGCTTTTCCCGCCGGGGGAAAGGCTACTATACAGTGGGTTTTCCGTGGGGAAAAGCTACTATGGGGGAAAAACTGCTATACAACACCGGTTTTCAATTTTTTTTTGGTTGAATTTTATTTATTTATTTTTTTTTTTGTATTTTTCAGTGAAATGGGAAAAATTGTTTAGACTGCAAACAGGTATTTTAAAGCTTAAAACTTAGTCTTAGTTGATATTGATGTGGAATATATACTCTCCCAAAAAGAAACGCAACATGTAGTATCATTTTTGCAAAAGAAATTTTTGTATATAATATAACTGAAAGCAAGTTTTGTAATGATATGCTTAGGTTTCCATATTACCAGGGACGAATTTCAAATTGCAAAATCTGATGTGCGATCAACCGTAACTGTTGCGAAATTAAAAATAGGAACATTGTTCGATTGGTGTTTCAAGAAAGTGGAAAGCGCATTGCATGCTTAAATTTTTGTTCTTTTCTGTGTGTGATGTGTGTTAACAAAATAAGACTACCGCATGAATGAAATTTTTGCCCTTGTTAGCTGTAGGACGTTTTTAACGTATGACTAGATTAGACATTGTTACGCGCAGTAGGGCGTCTCGAAGCTGGGGAGTCACAAAATGTTGTTGCTCAACATTATAATTTCACAGGAGTACAATCTCTTGTCTCAGGCAGAGGTATTTACAGACTGGGACGTCAAATGATAGGCCGTGAACTGGTCGTCCGCGTATTACAACTGCGCAACAGGATCAGTGTATACGTATTTTCCATCTACGCAACAGGACAGTTACGGCAACACATACTGCTTCAAGCATACCTGGCCTTCGCAGTATATCCGCACAATCAGTGCGCAATCGCCTGCGAGAAGTTGGACTGCGAGCCAGACGACCTTATTTTGTTCCCATCTTGGGGAGACAACATCGCCATGCACAGGTCGGATGGTGCAACACAGTTAGGAACTGGACTCTGCGGAACTGTAAAAGAATCTGGTTTAGTGATGAAAGCAGATTTATGCTTCAGCACCGAGATGGCCGTATGCGAGTTTACAGGCGAAAAAATGAACGTTTTGCAAACAACTGTGTGGTAGAAGTTGACAGATTCGGTGGGTGCAGTGTTATGATGTGGGGCGCTATTTCTTACAATCAACGGACGCCACAGGTTCTTGTTCCTGGCAATCTAACGGCGCAAAGGTATCGCGACGAGATCCTTCAGCCTCATCTTCTTCCAGTCATCACCACGCAGAGAGAGGTTTTTCAATACGACAACGCCAGACCGCACACAGCTCGTGCTACTGTCGACGTTCTTGCTAACCACAACGTCACTGTGTTACCCTGGCCATCCAAATCCCCGGATTTGAATCCCATTAAGCATCTCTGGGATCAGTTGGATAAACGTGTGCGCATGCGTCAACCAGCCTCGCAAACTCTTCTGCAATTACAGCAGACACTATAGGAGGAATGGCCAAGAACACCCCAGGTCCAAATTCAACGTTTAATTCAATCAATGCGGAGACGAGTTACAACAGTTTTACAAGCAAACGGTGGTCACACAAGATCCCGATGTAATTGTGCAAATAAACTTTCGTTAAACCTTTTGTTATAAATTTTGTCTTTTTGATGATTGCAACTAACACAGCGACTATCACTATGAAAATTATTAAACTGTTCACACAATGTATTAAGTATTTAAAATTTATTTTTTTTATCTGACAAAAACTTGTAAAAAAAACCCACATGTTGCGTTTCTTTTTGGTAGAGTAAAATTATGTGAATATATGCAAAGATGGTCTGGTCATCAAATTAATTTTTTAATTTAAAAATATTTCTGAAAAATAAAATTCGTTTATATCTTTTCAATCTATGGATAAAATTTAAAGAATAACAAATAGTCATAATATGTTTTACGGTGCTACCGTTGTGGCGAGCGCAGCAAGAATTACACATATCTTGCATCATTGTCAACTTAATGTTATTTAGTTATCAACTAACATCAAAAAAATTTTGAGAGAGAGAGAGAGAGAGAGAGAGGGGGGGGAGAGAGAGAATTATAAGATTTCTAAGTTTAAAAAAATTCTT
>WFKH01010211.1:31807496-31833314 GCA_016163765.1 Magallana hongkongensis
CAAAGAAAGCATTTTATTGTTTAAGTGTCATCAATTTAGTCGAAAGGTAAAAAAATTTAAATGTTTGTTTCATTGTTTTTGAAAGTTTGTTTAAAATGAACTGAAAACTTGTTTCAACGTAAACTGTTATTTTCATATAAACTTCTTTTAAGGTAGTAATGGACATCTATCGATATGAATGTGGATAAATGTACATTATAATCAAAGTACTTTCACTGGTTAAGAATTTTCAATTTCACAATATTTGACCAAAAAAAAATTTTCTTTGTAAAAAGGTAAAAATTATAAAAGCAAACTCGTGACTTACAGATTCCTAGTAAACACTCTGACCTATTGCGTTAGGTGACAATTTGAGAAAAGGCAATATTAAAAAAAATTATTCTTTATTGTTTATATTCTATTGTTTATTTTATTGTTTATTTCGATAGGAAGAACGTCACAATATGGAGGTGTCCCTTATCATCTTATAATGTAAGGACAAATGTTAAAATCATTCATGTTTTGCAAAACATGCAAAATACTGTTTACTTGCGCAAATATTTCTTTATTCACGTGTCGACGCGCAACAAAAATTATCAATTGATCAGAACATTCCTAAATTATAATATGTAAACTATCAGAAGTACAGGAATGAAGTATGCTTTATCAATAAGATAAGAATACAAGGAATCAACATAACATTTGTAAATTTACTGTAATCAAGCGACGAATGATTTGGCTAGCTAAGTATAGGTCAATGTATAATGTTTCTCACATGCATGGTTGTATATTTAGGTATCAGATTTCGTGTAATGACGATTTGAAATTACATAAGTAAATAGATATGTCATGTTGTAAATTCTGTATGCAATGCGACCCGGTAAACTCATTTACATGGCAGATAAATCAAAAAATAACAACTGATAGATTGACGCGTAATGATCTACCCATGAATAATCATTTCACTCATTGCTTGCAGTTCTCATCTACAATTTGTAGAATATGCCATAAAAGCGTAACATTTCTACGGTGGCTGCTATAGGACATATGCTTGAGATATTTTTTTTTAATTCGTGGCCACGAAATAAAAGTCGTTCCCACGAAATAAAAGTCGTGGCCACGAAATAAAAGTCGTGGCCACGAAATAAAAGTCGTGGCCACGAAATAAAAGGCACGACTTTTATTTCGTGGGAACAAATTTTATTTCGTGGCCACGAATTTAAAAAAAAAATATCTCAAGTATATGTCCTATGGCAGCCACCGTACATTTCGGCTTCTGAAGTTACAACCAATTGAAATATCTTGGGCTTTTTTAGACATGCGGAAAAAACCATCGATGTATTTTCCGAGTTCTACCATAAAAGACCCTTTAAAATTGGATTAGAAACAACAAGGCTCAGCGCCATATTAAAGTAGTTTACATTTGTTTTTAGTCTCACGTTTTTTTATATCCTCAACAACCGAATTTTAACAATAGTCATGCTCTATTTATGTACACGTTAATTCATCGTTTAATGTTACAGTCCCGAGTAGGCATTGCTATCTTCTCAATTAAACAAAAATTAAGCTGATATGTTTTACGGTGCTACCGTTGTGGCGAGCGCAGCAAGAATTACACATACATTACATCATTGTCAACTTAGTGTTATTTAGTTATCAATGAACGTCAAAGAAGTTTTGAGAGAGAGAGAGAGAGAGAGAGAGAGATATTATTATATAATATTTATAAGTTAAAAAAATTCTTACAAAATACATAGACTTGCTACCCTAAAACCGTTCTTTACTTTTGGAGAGAATTGATCAGTCTGTAAAATATAATTTGTGTTTAATTTGGTCAAAAGTATTCATTTATTTTTTTTTGTACCTTATTTTTTTCCTGGTTCATAATTTTTTTTAAATTTGTTTATTTTTGCATTCTAATTACATACGTTATCCGTGCCCCCGGTCCCTGTTTGTAGGTGTGTAATTTCCCATTTTCAAATTTAATGGTTTGACTATATGCAATATCTGCATAACTTTTTAACAGTTTATTTTTTCTCCTTATTCTTTTTTATTTAGTTCAAAATGTCCTATTTTTTTCCTCCCTACTCATACTTACAGTACATGCATGCAAAATTAGCTTAAAATTGGATCGATATGATAGTAAAGTATGGCTCTTGCTAGTATATATATAATATCTCTCTATCAAAAAAAAAATTAAAAACAAATCATATGTCAATGAGGCAGGTATCGCAGTTTATACTGAAATAGCTAGTACACGCATTACAGATGTTTGATCCACCTCTAAATTTATCGCGGGAAATATAGCGCGAGATCACTATAACGTCGTACGTTAAATTCCATAATCATTTGTTTACGTATCTCAACTCAATACGATGGAATG
The DNA here is from genome assembly GCA_016163765.1 of Magallana hongkongensis. Classification (NCBI taxonomy): domain Eukaryota; kingdom Metazoa; phylum Mollusca; class Bivalvia; order Ostreida; family Ostreidae; genus Magallana; species Magallana hongkongensis. The sequence continues at coordinate 31,809,859 of WFKH01010211.1, forward strand.
GAACCATGTAATAAATCTCTTGGGTTTCACCGAAGCTTTTGCGGTACTCAAAACGTGTCTTCAAACCTCAAGGCACCGAAAATTACGGTTAAATGTCAGCCATTTTTGGCATAGCACCACGGGTGAAAACATTAGAGAGCATTATGGGACCGAGACAAAAAAATTTCCTTGACGAATCTGTAGGTTTAGCTCGTTCTTTTTCCCGCGCACACTGGTTCTTAGAGCTCGCTACTCTCGCTATAATAATGTAACCTTTTTGATGTCATGTATCCAACGTTTTTAATATACATGTAATTACTTGAAAGGATTTTTTTGTTGGAAATATGTGTGCAAAAGTTTAATTTCTTTTCAAAAGGCTCAGGAACATATTTTATAAGCATAAAAAAAGCAGATAAAAATAAGTTCTTGTGTTAATCATCCACCAGTTTTCACACAATTCTGCAAGTTTTTGTCGCTCGAAGCACCACTATGCATAATTTCATTGAAGTACTGTGTAAAAACATTTTAACTATTTCATTAATAGAAAATCACGGGGGTTTTTCGTTAAAAACTATGGATACGGTGGTAAAGTAGTGTGTTTCAATAGTGAGACTTTCTTCAGAAAATAACTAATATCCTGCTAGTGCAACAGATGTGTGTGTGGGGGGGGGGGGATGGGGGGGGGGTTTACATGTATCAAAGTTCATCAGTTGTAAATGTCAATTGTGAATTCATGATTGAGAATCATATTGTTTATTTTGTTCTTTGAAGTATACCGAAAATTCTTGTAGGTCAACTTTCTTACTATAAGATTTTAAAAAACCCAATATTGAGCATGTGCGTAACCATGCATAGTAAAGAACATAAAAGAAAGTTTTCCGTCTTTTAATGCAAAAGCCATCCAGAAAATGTCGATCTTCCTTCTGCATTACTGTATATGTAGTTGACTGCTGTGCGTCGGAGTCTGACATACACGTGGTCTCCAGCCACCAAGTCCGCTATAGCTACACCCGTGGTACCCATTATTCCATCATCAACGTGACTGTCAGTGCCCCCCGAACTGATGACGTTGCCATTTACAACTAGCTCTGTTGAAATATATCCTCTAGGGTAAGTGTATATGGTCCAAAAGAAGATGTATGTTCCTGACCGAGGTGCCTCGAATATACCGTTGTCATGGTGATAGCCATTTCCTTTGTTGATTGGGATGGCATCAAAGGCTATGACGTGATGAGTGCCAAGGTTTGGCGGACTGTTACTGGACAAATAACTGTGAAATATGACAGGTTCCTGCCTTGGTTCTGAGGTTCCTGGTACTGCAATATTGTTTGACAAGTATACGACAAAAGAATAGAACCAAATTGTAAATTAAATATACTAGTATATACTAAATATCATTATACCTCTCTATAATAATTCTATATAACGTGTTTTTCTGATTGGTTCTAAACAATCACGTGTCAGGGCAATTAAAATCGTATTTCCCTGTCATCGTCATATTTTATTATATTTAACCCCTTCGGCAGCCACATGAATTTTCATTCCATTCATGTGAAAAATTCCGTGGATAAGCATATAATTTAAAATGATAAATTCTATAATTTTATCAGATTATATCAACATTTTTAATCCATTTATATCAGAAAACTTAAGTAATTAATTCGAATTATTGAAAAATGAGAAATTAACATAGAAAAAAAACCGGTAAACATTTACAAAGTTTGAGTTGAAAAATGATTTATCCCGATTATTATACATCAATATGATTATTCTATATAACGCAACATCTGATTGGTCTAGAAAGTCACGTGTCAGGGCGAACAAAACATCGTGTCTCCCCACGGGGGAATGAATATCACATTCCACCTCTTCGGAAATCTCGGGATTTTTCATTCCAAAAGTATGAAAAAGCCGATGTGAGCATTCAAGTATTAAATCAAAACTACTCATTTTAATTCTCTTTATATCACAAAAACCAATTTTACTATCTATGATTCGAATTTATGATAGAAAAGAGAGAAAATAACAAAGAAAATCAAACAATCACGACCTTATTGCTTCAAAGAGTGGAAAAATTATTAGAAATCGACATATTTTGTATAATCAGATGTTGTTTGGTATAACAAATTTTTATATTTAAATAATAATGTTTATTGCATGAATGCGCGGAAAATATGAAGAGTTATTCCCCCCCCCCCCTAAAAAAAATTAAATTCGCCTTGGGCGAAGCCCTCAGAAAACATGATTTTTCTTGGGGGAATAAATCTTCATAGTTCCCTCACCAACATGCATTAAATGTATATTGTACTCTGTTATGTTTAAATGGTTGCCTACTGGCCCTCCCTATATATTTTCCTACTTATTCTCTGAAATTTCTGTCCCTCGTTTCTATCGCCATCTGTTCGTCGTTCGAGCAATATAGGATCAGTTCCTTCTTTTCTTAATTCATTTTGATTGTCAGCTTTTTTGTGAAGATTACGTAGCTCTTCGTTCTGACATTCAATAATCTCCGACATATTGTTTCTGTCTGCTTCAATCTCTTTCACTTTATTTTCCAGACGTCCTAACTTGGTGGAGAGGATTTTATTTGTCTCTCTTACCTCCATGTTTTCCTTTTGAAGGCGTAAAATTTGGTCCTCAATTTCCGCCTTCCATGCGGCAAAGTCGTCGGTACTGATCTTTATTTCAGAAGAAGTACACAACACCAATAGACAACCCGTAAACCATCCAACATGAAGTGTGAGGCGACTTAGGGGTGACGCCATGATATTTATTTAGGAAAATTGTATTAATATTTATCAAAAATTAATTTTGATTATACATTATATGATGTGTAAATATATTCAAATTTTAACTTTCTGCAAAATTTATTAGTTCTATAACCAAACGTCAATCATTTGATTTAAGCAATATCGTTGATACTGGTATCATTAGCAGAATGACAAACATTTTCCGCGTACTAGATTTCAAGCTTCCTAAAATGAAATAGTAATTAATTTAGTCAAATGGTAAAATATAGCTTGTTGAATATCTCAACGTAAACTGTAAACAGTATATAAATGTCTAATACTGTGATTTCATAAATATTCGTTGGCATCAACTTTTGCGGATTTAATAAAAATGAGTTGAAAGTAAAGGTAATTCGTGGCCAATGCTTTTACTAACAATATGGTGTTTGAAATTGCACCTAAATTTTAACATTTATTTTGTGGATAATCTCATCAACGAAAAAAGTGTTCAACAAACATTGATGAAATCACAGTAGTAAATTTTGAATGTACTTGGTGGGTGAAAATATATATAATGAATTGACGCTTACACCGAAGTTATTTTCATTCCCCGAGACTCTATTACATATTGTAAACTTGACGGATATAACGAATTACGCTTATAAAGAAGTAAAATCGCCAGTCCCTGGCACTTCGTTATAAGCGTGTTTTACTATAGTTGTAATAATGTACATTTATGTATCAGGGGTATTTGCATAAAAAATGAATATTTTCCGAGGCTTTTTATGAGTATGTGTGGAGCGTACAGGAGTGGATATAATCAGCTATAAAATCTGTGTCATGCAATTTCAGAGATGATGCATAGATTTGGTTTTGAAGTGTTCAGTTGTGAGTGTGTATTTGAGGAGTTGTATATTGGCACTGTGTGTAAATGGTGTTCAGTTGAACGTGTGTAAAAGAGGTGCTCATTTAAAAGTGTAAATTTATTTTGTCATTTACTCAAAGTTGATTGGGAACATTTACATTTTGCATTTGCATTATATTAATACGCATTGGGTATGCTTAAGCCGGTACACGATTCACAGTCTGATCTGAACAATCAAATGGATAATCCTGATTATAACTATAGTCAGAGGCATTTTAATTAGACTGAATATGAATGGTGTTCAGTTGAACGTGTGTAAAAGTGGTGCTCATTTGGTGTAACCCCCCCCCCCCCATAATTTACCTAGTAAGTCAAAGTCAAAATAGGACCATTTTCTATTTGCATTATATCAATATGCCTTGAGTATGCTTTTTATAACTTAAGTTAGTCTGCGAGCGGTTTAAAGTCATGGATAAACCTGGATAGGACCGATGTTTTCATGAAAATCCAAAGCCCATATTCTTTTTGAATTCTGTAAATACAACTCAATATATTATCTGTTTTCTTGTTTAATTGCAGCCTGGGGATAATTCCCGAGTTATCCCGAACAAATCTATAAAGGGACATCTTGCATTGTACATTTGAAGATAAAAATGTAAACATTTCTTGAACTGGCACGTATCTGCACAAAACTTACTTAAACTGTTGTCAAAAGAAAAGATAAAAAAAGCAATAAGTATAATGTTCTACATGTTGTTTTGTATGCAAATTACGCATACAAGAGCAGAGCAATGCCCTTTTTAATCATTTAGAACTGCGCAGCTATAGAATTAAATTCAAGATTTCAAAATATAAAAAAAAAAATATGAAAGGAGGTCATTCGTGTCCACTCTACAACCATTTGTTGAGAAAAAGGTCTAAACTTTGTTGTTTAAGTTATAACTTTGTCTCAAAAGAGGGTCCCTATTCATATAATTGGTCTCAAAAACCATCAATTCGCACGAGATATTTTGTCTGTGTCTATGGGAGTACATTGAAGTTATAGTTTAATTGAAAAATATGTGTATATTTTTTATTTAAGACAATCAATTTGGACCCCTACCCTTCTTCTAGAAAGAATTAAATTTAATTTATACTGAAAAAAACCCCATTGGAACTGGTATAGAGATGTCTGTCACATTCAAGATAGATTGTTTTAAATTAGAATTTATATATTTTTTATGAAAATAAAACGTCAATGTGCCTCCATAGACACAGGGGTTCTAAGTATAGACTGAATTTTTCTTGTTCTAAAAATAGATCCCATGACGACTTATAAAAATAGGTTACCCTAATTTGAGGCCAAGTTACTACAATAATGTGCAAAATTAAACATTTTTCTCAATAAATGGTTGTTGGGAGGACACAAATGAACCCCTTGCTTATTTTTTCAGATTTTTAAATCTTAAAAAAATAAGTCTGCAGCTGCGCAGCTGTTCTTAGTGATTAAAAAGGCGTTGTTCTGTTCTTGTATGCGTAAATTTGCATACAAAAAAACATGTAGAACCTCATATTTATCGCTTTTTCATCTTTTGACAACAGTTTTGGCCAATTTCGAGCAGAAACAAGTCAGTTCAAGAAATGTTTACATTTTTATTCTCAAATGTACAACACGGCCGCACATCTCCCTTAAAGGCTCACTTTGCGCTAGCGTTCGCGCTCAGTTCACGGCCTGCCTTCGTTCACCGTTCACCAACCGCTCATCAAACTCCGTTCACCGTTCAAACACCGTTTGCTCACCGGAAGTTTAGAGTTTCCTACTGTAGTGCTCACAGCTTAATGGGGAGGGTAAAACTTTTCAGGGACTGTACAGGTATACGGAACGGCCATCGATGATTTGTTCTATATATCTAGTTTAATTTTTCATATTTGATCGATACAATTGTTTAATTTATCATCGATATTTAAAGTGAAATATTAATATGCAAATGCTTTTGAAGAGTTATATTATATAGTCAATGCATGTGAATTCTATCACGTAACAAAATCCTTGTGAAAAGAAAGAAATGTTTATATACAGATGATCCTAATGAAAAAAATATTTTCGAAGACCACATGTATGTAGGGAGCATGAACGACTATATACATATTGAATACATGTAGTCAACTCTTAATGTTGCTAATGCAAAACTCTGAAAGACATATAATTTAGAGATCTTGAACGAATTTTAATTGATGGGGGTGTATATGACTTTGAGAAGTTTTAGTGAAAGTGTGTATATAAGATGTTGACAAAAATGAGTTCAATGGTGTTTTCGTTTTTAATTTGAGTGAGTATAAATTATAGTGTCCATTTGGAGGGTGGGGAATAAAGGTTTTGGGTTGGCACCATTTACACGTGTGTGTGTGGGGGGGGGGGGGGGGGGGGAGGGGAGGCACCAGATATTTTTTGGGGGGGGGGGGGTCCGAAGGAAAATTGTGTTTCCCAGGGGGGTCAGAGGCATATTTGCGATAATTTACAATGTAAATTTAATAAAGGGGGAGGTTGGGGGCTCTAGATCCGCGCATGAGGAGTTACATCAAAGTACATCAGTTGTGATTCAGTTGTAAATGTGAATTCATGATTTTAGAATTTATCTTGTTCATTTTGTTCCTACAAATCAAAAGAATAATTAGTTTCGGTCAAGTCTTTCTTGCAATAAGATTTTCAAGACCCAATATTGAGCATATTATGCATAATCAGGTATAGTGAAGAATAAGAAAGATAGTTTTCTATCTTTTAATGCAAAAGCCATCCAGAAAATGTCGATCTTCCTTCTGCATTACTGAATATGTAGTTCGTTGCTGTGCTGCGGATTCTGACGTACACGTGGTCTCCAGCTACCAAGTCCGCTATAGCTACACCCGTGCCGCTCACTAGTCCATCATCCGGGTGAGTCTCAGTGACCCCCGAACTGATGACGTTGCCATTTACCACTAGCTCTGTTGGAATATATCCTCTTGGGTAAGTGTATATGGTCCAAAAAAAAGACGTATGTTCCTGGCCGAGGTGCCTCGAATATACCGTTGTCATGGTGATAGCCATTTCCTTTGTTGATTGGGATGGCATTGAAGGCTATGACGTGATGAGTGCCAAGGTTTGGCGGACTGTTTCTGGACAAATAACTGTGAAATAAGATAGGTTCCTGCCATGGTTCCGATGTCCGTGCTACTGCAATATTGTTTGGTAACGTATATGACACATGTATAGAACCAAACTGTAGCTTGAATATTAGTGGAGATAAAATATACAAGTATAAATATTATAACAATATAATTATTACCGGTATACCTCATTATCATAATTCTATATATTAACGTGTTATCGGATTGGTTCTAGATAATCACGTGTCAGGACAATAAAACTTCGTATTTCCCTGTCATCATCATATATTTTTTTTTATCATAGTCAACCCCTTTGGTAGCCACATGAATTTTCATTTCATTCGTATAAAAAATCCTATGGATGAGCATATAATTTAAAATGAATCAATAAGAAATTAACATAGAAAGAAACTGGTAAACATTTACAACGTTTGAGTTGAAAAGCGATTTTAAATCTGAACACCTCGTAAATAGGCACGTCATACAGGTATATCTAAAGGATTTCGTTACCCGATTGCACACCTAAAACTCGTGACCGAGGTGTAGTATTCCTTTCGTTCTCTTTGGATTTTATGCATATTTATACCCGCACTTTCTAAAGGAAGTTCGGGTATATTGTTTCTTATTATATGTGCATATTCTGTTTGTAATTAAGCATTGACCTGTTTATTTTTTGTTAGTTTTCTCCTAATGGGCGGCGGAAAGGGTAAAAAAGACGTTTATGCAAACGAACAGCTAATTTTTTAAAACATACTTATAACAAAACCAACAGCTCTTTTGCAAAATCAACAGACATCGATGCAAAATAAACGACCACCGATGCAAAACCAACAGCCATGCACTGAATAAACGCTAGATGGCGTGCAAAGGGATATCAGGAAAAATCGTACCCTGGAGGAAACGTAACGCGGAGAAAACGTACTCACGAATTAGAATGCATTTTCTCCGAGAGAATACGTACCTTGGAGACATCGTAATAAGAGTTGAAATACTTATAGAAACTGTTCTAATGCAATAAATAACTTATTTAATATGTTAAATAAAATTCAATTCAACTTTCCGCCGCCCATACTCCTGGTTTGAAAAAAGTGCGTGAATTTTAAAACTTGCATCGCGACCGAGTAACACGGCGATGTAAGATGCACGTCCACACAGGTGAGACCTCTACAGCGAAATACTTTAAACTGTTAAGGGTCCTCAACACACCTTTGAAAGTTCTGCAAACAAGCCCATTCTTCTAAATTACTTAAGATATGGATTTTTACCATTTGTTCGACTTACAAATGACAGAAAATTTTTTGGGGGAAAAATTACTTTTTTTTAAAATTTAACCGCGCTATTCATGAAAATAAAAGTGTCTGTAGTATTCAAACTCGGGACCTGCGGGTCGGTAGATCGAAGCTACACCCATTGCGCTACAGAGATAGACACCAAACTTTGGCGATATAAACTGTTTCACAATGTGTTAAAATCGCCATATTGTGACGTACTGTCATAAAAAGTAGAAGTCACGGGGTGTCGAGGATCCTTAAGAGGTCTACGGCTTATTGCCTGACGTCATTTGCCTGCATATCTAAGGTTTGAAAGTTCCCTTCTCCGAAACAGTGCAGACAATAGGAGCAAGCAATATCAAGATTTTTCACAAAAAAAAAATAAATCGATGCATGTTTAATGTCTCAGCATTTACATTCACAATTGTTGAAAATGTTAAATGGGATGTAATAGGCAACACTGAGCAAGAGTTTTCAAGTAAAGGGGCTATATCACCATACACGTGTGTAATCCTGATTTAAAAATAGATTAACCATATATTTGAACGGTGGAAGGGGGGGGGGGGGGGGGTGCCACAAAGTTTTTACATATGTTCTATTACGGTGCAATATAAGAAAAAATTGGTGTTAGATTATCATCATAACCAAAGAATCATCAGTTTGGGTTAAAACAAATATATATTCATATAGCTGGAATATTTACTGGAGGAACTAAATCACCGAAGCGGGGTATGACCCGATTTTCGATCAACTGGGCGATTTCATTCATCTTGAAAAGGGTACATAACTCGCGTGTCTTACTAAATGTACATTAAACAATTACTAGTCAAGTGTGTGTGTTAATTCGATAGATTTCTTCCAAAAATATTCGATCCAAAGTATAATGTCTGAGTTGTTACAAAACAAATGTCAAAAAAATTCATTTGACCCCCTCCCTATGGATCTGATAAGTTCATTCAAAGCATCTCAGCCGTTGCGTGAATGGTAAAGCAGGACTTCGCGCCACAAATTGTCTCATTCATAGTTTTTGCGCGCCGATCAGTGGACGAGTCCAAATTGTGATCATGAGAATACTCCAGAATACTCCAGAGCAAACCGTAGAGTAAAGACTAGATAAAAACGCTCCGTGTGTACACATCACAGGCACGCAGTGCATCGGGGGGGGGGGGGGGGCTGCCTTCCTCCCCTTTTTTTTGCATGAGACGCTTTTCTTACATGTAACTTTACACATAAAACATGGAAATATCATGGATTTGCCCCCTCCACTTTTGTCGGACCATGTAATAATAAGGAATCCTAATTGAATTGAATTGAAGTTACAATTAAGATTTTATTTCATGATTTTGAGAATTCATCGTGGTTTTTTTCAATTGCTTGTCAAGATGTTTTGGATGAAGCTGCCCCACACACTTTCAAAAACTGCTACGTGCTTAAACATCCTTTCCTATTTTCTATGGTTGGAAATTTTAAAAAAAAGCCTTTGATTTTGTATCTTTATATAACAAATACAATTTAAAAATCTGACTATTTTATCTTCCACTTTCAAGATTACATGCAGTTATTTGATACATGTACATTACTAAAATAATTTTGAATTAATGAAATAATTTAATTTAAAGGGATATACATATGTACATGCACTAGATCAAAGAAAAGACTGAAATTTCTTCTTAAATCTGCATCTTCCGTTTATGAATTTATGATCAGCAGCGAAAATTAAAATTTATTTCTTATAAGATAGCCTAACTTATACATGCATACTTCTATTGAATAATTTTGTTTAGTCAGGCAAGCTTTTGGGAAAGCTATTACTTTTATAGGGGTTGTAGGGATACCGGTTATGAAAGAGAAATATGGCGGACAGTGCCTATTTACATGTATGAGCGGTGTTCAGCTTTAACTTGATGTACTCTATATTATCACCTGTCGTTCGGCGTTAATAAACAATTTATTGCATGAACGTTCGGGAGATATGAAGATTTATTCCCCCAGAAAGATTATATTTTCCTTGGGAAATAGGATTTCGTTTTAGGTTGTCTAATGGCTCTTCCTAGATATTTTCTTACTTATTGTCTGGGCTTTCTATCCCTCACTTCTATCAGCATTTGTTCGTCGTTCAAGCAATAAAGGGTCGTTATCTTCTTTTTTTTTTACTTCATTTTGATTGTCGGGATTTTTGTGAAGATTACATACCTCTTCGTTCTGACATTCAATATTTTCCGACATCCTATTTCTGTCTGCTTCCATCTCTTTTACTTTATCTTCCAGACGTCCTACCTTGTTGGAGAGGATCTTATTTGTCTCTCTAATCTCCATGTTTTCCTTTTGAAGGCGTAAAATTTGGTCCTCAATTTCCGCTTTCCATGCTGCAAAGTCGTCGGTACTGATGTTTATTTCAGCAGAAGTACCCAACACCAATAGACACGCAGTTAACCATCCCATATTAAGCGTAAAGCAACAATATGGGAATGTAGGCATGATCTCTATTTAGTAAAATAGTATTGATCTTTTAAAGATTGAACGTAATGTATGGTCCAATGCATTTCATCAATGACTATTTTGCTGACAATTATAGAAGCATAAGTAATAAGGAATCATTCTTCGAATATTATGAGATGATCAAATACGGTCGGGCGTGATCAACTCTATCATAAAGCCCTACGAACTTGATTGGATTTGACCACGCCAGACCGTATTTGATCACCTCATAATACTAAATTAATGATTCTTTGTTCGTTAAACTTAAACAATTCGTAAATTCTATTAGCCGTGCTGACGAATTGTTTGTCGTATTATCATTATCACTGTTCATCAACATTATTTATACATCGTTTTAATAATTCTATATTACGCACCATGTGATTGACAGTCAGGTGACAAGGCGAACAAAACGTCGTGTCTCCCTTGGAATAATTGCTTTTATTATACTTTCATGTTAAATACTGAAAGCTGAGTTGTTTAGATGAAGTTGATAATCCGTTCTATTACCCTCAGCGTTAGCAACACACTTAACAACGGGTAACACAACGAATTATTACATGCGAGTAAATTATGCGCGTACGGTTCGCCGTAAAATTCACGTCATTTCTATAAAAAAGCATTAAATTTTTCTCTAAAATTAAGACATTCAGTATAATGAAATAAATAGTGCCTCTTTGGGAGGGTAACAGTTGAAATTGACACCCCTCGAAAACCATTGTCAACTTTCGCTTCGCGTCGGTTGACAATGGTTTTCTCGGGGTGCATGTCAATTTCAACTGTTACCCTCCCAAACAGGCACTATTTATAGAGTATCACATTCAACCCCTTCGAAAACCTCTATATTTTTCATTCCATTGAAATTAAAAAGTCGAAGATAAGCAATCGACGTAAATTAACATAAACAATTTTTAAAATACTTTAAAAGTTTTGATTCTTCTCATGTAAGAAAACCACTTGAACTATATACACGATTCAAATATATATATGAAATAAATATAGATAGAAATATTAACATAGAAAGTCAAATACTCGCATTGTTTTTGTTTTTTTAGTTGAGAAACTATGAGAACTCGGTGTGTTTTCAATTGATTAAAGAGGATTAAAATGTTTAATTTCTCCAAAAATTCAAATTTTTCTCGGGCAAGGCCATCGGTAATTTTTTTTCTTGGGTAAATAAAGAAGATGGGGGAATAAGATAGCGCAAATGCCCATTTGGTTTAGTCGTAAAATACAATTTTGAATTTAATTTTTTTAAAATTAAATCTATTCAAATATATAATATAAGTTTGCAAAACACAATTTCTAACTATATTCAGTTTTTAATATATTTAAGAAGCGATAAGAAAAAAAATATTGCTTAAATTTTGGTGGTATCGAACCCACAACAAAAAATCACTAGTTATATAAAGGTTAGCTTATGTCTGGTGCTCTAACCACTGAGCCATTTCAGACACAACAAAGTTGGCTGTTTAAATACTATGTGTGACTTTGGCCACGAATTTACGGACTTGTATTATTTTTTCAAAACGTTCAATTATTGGGATACAAAATGATATTTTGAATGTAAAGTTGGTCATCTCTCCACGTTTTTGTTGATTGAAATCGGTTTGTTTTCCATTAGACCTTATTCAGACTGAGAAAAATATCGAACACAGACCCAATCTATAAAAGAAAAGGCCTTGAAGTTCTAAAACATAGGTGATCACAGATTACAAAGCTCACCGAGACGAGGCATCACCTTTACGAGACCACCTTTATCATATTATATGAAAATCATAGTTAATGATCTTGGATATTCATGAATACTGTTTTGACACAATATCGTATATCATATGTTAAAAAATTGTATGATAATCATATGTTCATTTCATAAGTATTATATTAAGATACAATTATTATCAATACAAAAATATAAAATATGATATTGTATCCTATGATACTTACAATATATCATATAATACAATATGATACTGTAAAAATAATGAAGCAATATGATATTGTAACATATAACATGACATTGTATTGTGTTATACATTATTGTATTTGATCACATAATACAATATCATAATACATATTATATGATACAATATAGTATAAAATAATACAATATCATATCACATAATACATCTCAATATTGTAACATATGATATTACATTGTATAATATAGTATGATATTGTATTGTATGATATTATATCATATTTGATACATAATATGATATTGTATTATATGATAAAATATAGTTTAATACAACATTGTATCATTTCATATGATACAATACCATGTAATATAGTAATAAACAATATAAAACAATATCATATTATACAATATCATATGATTCAATATTATATATTACAATATCGTGTAATATAATTTCATATGATATAAGTATATATTATATTAACCAATGTCATATTATAAAATATCGTATTATAAAATGATATCATATATTATACAATATTGTATCATATGATACAATATTATATATTGCAATATCATATGAAATAATATCGTGATAAAATAATTTATATATAATACAATATCATATTATTCAATAATGTATCATAAAATACAATACTATACATAACAATATCATGATACAGTATCATACCATAATGTACAAAAAAATTTGATACAATTTGATACAAAATCAAATCGTATCATATAACTTTTTACAATATAATATATGATAAAATATTGTATCATATAATACAATAGTATATTATATCATACAATACTTTATCATAGGAATCATGTTATATTATTTAACAACAAACACATATATTAAGCAGGGTTGAGTGAGGTAGGAGATTTTTTTAGCATCCTTGATATTTGAGATCAGGCTCTGCTTTTGAAGCTACCTCTGCGATAAATTTATATTATAGTTTAATCAACAATGCAAGTTTGAAATAGTACTATTATCTGTAAAACATGTAACATGTTCCAAAATAACTAAACCTCATCCAGCATCCGAAACCTATGGCTCAGATTCAGCCTGTCAGGTGCATCAGTATCATAAGAGGCATCATCCATTGCAAGGTTGGTGAAGTTAGGACCAGTAGCAACTAAGGTATAATCATCAGAGGGCACCTGCTCCAAAAACTTTAACCAGCTCTTAAAACCTTAACCTCTTCCAGCATCCGAAACTTATGGCTCAGATTCAGCATTCAAGCCTGTCTGGTGCATCAGTATCATAAGACGCACCATCCATGCAAGTTTGGTGAAGTGAGGACCAGTAATAACTAAGATATATTTTTTAGCATCCTTGTAGAACAGGTTCTGCATCTGAAGCTACCTATGCGATTAATTTATATTTTAGTTTAATAAACTATGCAAGTTTGAAATAGTATTATTATCTATCAAACATGTGACCTGTATCAAAAATCTAAACCTCATTCAACATCCGAAACCTATGGCTCAGATTCAGCATTCAAGCTTGTCAGGTGCATCAAAATCATAAGAGGCATCATCCATGCAAGTTTGGTGAAGTGAGGACCAGTAACAACTAAGATATAATCATAAGAGGGCATCTGCTCCAAAAACTTTACCAGCTCTTAAAACCCTAACCTCTTCCAGCATCCAAAACCTATGGCTCAAATTCAGCATTCAAGCCCGTCTGGTGCATCAGTATCATAAGACGCACCATCCATGCAAATATTTTCAATTTTGGGTAAAAAATCAACTTTTTAAATTTTACCGTTGTTCATGAAAATAAAAGTCCCTGCTGTATTCGAACTCGGGACCTGCGGGTTGGTAGACCGAAGCAACACTCATTGCGCCACACAGATAGACAACAAATTTTGGCGATATAAACTATTTCACAATGCGCTAAAATCGCCATGTTGTGACGTACTGTCATAAAAAGTAGAAGTCACGGGGTGTCGAGGATCCTTAAAATAAAATATATATTCAGATTTATTTATATTTTAATTTTTCAGTATCTTACCGTCCGTCTATAGGCATTTTACATGCCTCATCCACCCATCTTTTTTATATGTCTTCAACATTCATGCAATAAATGTATAGTGTCATTGTCACATAAAAGCCACAATTAGTTTAGTTGTTTTTATGAAAATTGTAATTATCCTGTGGTGAGCCCCCTCTTTCGAAATGTTACCTGTACAATTCACCTGTAACGAGCTTCAACTCACTGGACCTTTAAAATTATAGCCAGTCCGTGCAACAGTTTGGACACAGCAGTCCACGGGGAAGGACGCAACCAAGACTTCTCCCGTTTTTCATGTACTAGTCCTGGCACATTTTTACTTTGCTTAAAGCATTTATTTATTATGCCTATGGTCCAGCTTCTCTGAGGTAAGCCTTATTTTTGTCATAATTATTGTGCTTTTAATGTTATTGTTTTATAAATGCAGTAAATATCTTAAAACATCCAGTTACGAAGTTTCTCGGCAATTTCAACTTAAAGCTATTCACGTTTATCATTGAATATCTATACCAGCTGTTTACCTATGTTTAGCAGTCTTATTTATGGTGGTCCGTTTATGTCTTTATGTATATGAATGACATATGTTCCGTTGGTCTCATGTTTAGTAAGTGTAAAGTATGAGTAAGTGTAAGTGTATCCACGTGTAAAGTAATGCATGTATATCATGTATGTAATGCGTAACAGAAGTTACGAGTAAGTAAAATGTCTATCATTGAGACATGAAGTATTTGTGTATATGCCACGTGTTAGTATGGTGTCCACCTTGTGACATAAGTATGTATTTGAACAATTAACAGGTTTAACGTCTAAGTCTTCCTGGTATTCACGTATCCACATCGTAGACATCTTCGTCACTGAAAGGAGCATCAGCCTCCTACAAGACCAGCACCAGTAGAACCATATCTGAAGGACAGTCTCACCACAACCGCCATACACGGATCATCAACTTACTAAGCAGTGATCGCCTCCAATACCGGATACATGGACAAATCATTGTTTCAATCATGTATTTTATAATTCAGAACAGTAAACCAATATAAATCATTTATGTAAAATCAGTATTTCTTATCATTTGAGGGTCGGGATCTCTTATTATCCCTAGGTCACTTGGTCATCTGTGACAGTCATCAATATGTAGTCGAAAGATAAAAGATGTTACAAAAATGTAGAAAGTTTATTTTATGAACCTTAAAACAATATTTCAATAGAATCTGTAAATTTTTCAAACTTCTTTTGAAATGAAATGATAATCGTTACAAAATATTTATTTTCTTGTAAAGACTTTACATGCAGCTGTTTAGTCGCTCAAATCTTTGATTTGATTCTGAATTGTCAGATGTAAAAGAGTGTGTATAATTAATATATAATTGATAAATAATTATGCGTCGATGCAACAAAACATTTGAACAAACCTATGTATGTAAAATTCCAGAAGTACTAGAATTATGTCTACTAGATCGAGAAGATAAGAGCGAGACTATGTAACATATAATCGGTCAAACATTGACATGTACCGTAATAAAGAGACGATTGATTTGAACATTATATAATATGTATATTATTATATTTCAATACGATAATTCGAACAAAACGCGGTGTCTCCCGGGGATTCCACTTCTTCGGAAATCTCGGGATTTTTTTTTATTCCAAAGGCATGAAAAAGCCGATCTTAGCATACGTAAACAAATATGATTAAATAAAAAAATCTTATTTTAATTCTCTTAAAATTACTAAAACCAATTCAACTATCTATGAAAGAAAAGAGAGACAATAACATAGAAAATTAAACAATTAACTATGTCGAAACAAACAATTGGAAAACTTACCGGTATTAGAAATGACGTATTTTGTATAATCATGTATCGTTCATTATAATAAAACGTTTATTTGCATGAATGTTCGGAAAATATGAAGATTTATTCCCCAAGATAAATCAAATTCCCTTTGGGCCATGCCCTCCCCATCATGAGTAAATGTATTATATCTCTTGTATGAGTGGTAGGAGATGTTTGTATCAGATTTCGTATCATATACATGTAATATGACGATTTAAAATCTGAAGTCCACAAATAAACCAATCAGGTTCAGATAAAAAAATCTTTAACACCTATTCTTGCAAAACTAAAGATACATCGTGTGAAATCATTGTGGAGACAAACTTGTATACTAAAAAGATGCCACATAAAAAGTTCAAATTTTTGCATAACACAAACACCATAAGGATTTTTTTATTTAAAAATCAAAAAGATTGATTATCAAAAAAATGTAATAGAGTATGAAACATTTAATCATACAGTAATATTTCGGGGTCAAAAATGGATCAAGATTCGAGGAGCAGGAGGGGCTCCTTTTTTTCATAGTTTTCTTATAAAATCTTCAAGTTGGCTTAGTGAGAAAAATTGGAAAAATCGATTTGAATTAAGGACCTGTCATTCAAATGACATCTTTATCATTGGGCCAGAGGAAAATTTTTTTTTAAAGAGAGACTGTGTATATATAGAAAAAAAATAAACTTGATAAAGTATTTATTTGGTTCAATATTTCTTGATGAATAATTTTGATTACGTTAATGCCCAAACACCTTTGTTCATAAAAGGAAAAAACGTTGAAAGATTTTTTGATTCTAGATCTTCATGAAATATGGGGAAAATCTTCTTTGTAGAATTTTGATCGAGTTTGCTTGCAAATTTTGATCGGGATTGGTCTGTAAAGAAACAAACCGCACTTTGAAATGCACTTTCGTTTTGACTATCATGGCAACATCTAAAACACAAGAACGGGATTTAACCCCTGAGGTATCCTTATGCTCGATTTGCTTAGAACAATATAAATCACCAGTGAGTTTACATTGTTCACACTCCTTCTGTCAAACGTGTCTGTCAACACACATTAAATCGTCATGTGGGGACTGTGACACACCCTTAGGATTTCCGTGTCCTCTGTGTCGTGTCTTTATTCCGGCACCAGGGGAAATCGATCAGTATTCTGTTGACGAATGGGCAACGAAATTTCCAAAAAACAACTTCCTTACATCTGTTGTAGGTGTTCCGGTAATTTTGTGCAAACCATGCCAAGAAGACCAAGAAGAGATGAAGGCAAAAAGCTGGTGTAAGGACTGTTCCGAGGCGCTTTGTGAAGAGTGTACAAAGTATCACAAAAAATGTCGACCTTCTCGCCAGCATGTAGTGATTTCTATCACCGAATGGTCAGGCATTTCTCAAATTCCAGATACGCTGGAAATATGCGAGACCCACGGTGGTCGTAAATTTGAACTATTTTGTAAAAAACATTTCCTTCCATGCTGCTCTGTTTGTGTAACCAAAGAGCATAGCAGTTGTACAAGTTTCTGTCACCTCGAGGAATTTGGCAGGGATTTCTTAGAACCTGAAAAGGTTAAAGTTTTGCAGAGCAAAATGGAGAAATTCGGTTCGAAATTAAAAGGCATTATTGGAGAAGAAAGAACAAACATGAAACGTAATGACGACATAGTTGACGCATTTACAAAAGAATTATTGGAATTTACCACAAATATTATTCAAGCCGTAAAAAAACTGGAGGAAGAACATTTGAATGAACTCTCCAGGTTATCGAAAGAAAGCAAATCCAAACTTCAAAAGTCTGTGGAATCTTTTGAGCAAAGATTTCTCTATCTTGAATATTGGAAAGAAATATTATTAAAGAATCTGTCGAATGAGACAACATCAGAAACCAAAAGGGTCTTATCATACATCAAACTAAAGAACATTCATGAAAATCTACAAAGATTGAAATACACGAAGTTTGAGATTTGTATTAAAACAAAACTGTTAGATGATGTGAAAAAGCTAATTAAATTGCCTTGTCTTGCTGATGTGTCTGCAGATGAGATTTTAGATCAAGTTTCTTTAAATGTAGAGAATATTGATTATACACGTGCGAAAGTGAATAAAATTTCTGAATTTACAATACAAGGTACTGACATAATGGATGTCAGTTTTTTGAGTGATGGTAATCTGTTCTTAGCCGACCATAAAGGGAAAAGATGCATCCTTTGTGACACAAATGGAGTTATTTTACAGGAAGCAAAAATACTGGGGTCGCCTTGGAGCGTATTTACAAGCGGGATGGATATTCTCATAACGGTTGCTAATAAAAAGTCGATTTTAAAGTTTGACTTAACTTCATTTAAAACCATAGAAACTTTTTCTGTTGGTTGTTACTGTTATGGGATAGCTGCATCTGGAAACACAATCGTCATTGTTACAGATAAATCTGTTGACATCTTAATTGATGGTTTTCTTACAACAAAACGAAACACACTTTTATCTGGCCTTAGTAGTATGAGTGATGTAGCAATAGACAATGAAAATAATGTGATTTGTAGTTATTTTTCTGAACACATTGTCAGAAAACTAGATTTAAGTGGAAATGTGTTGTTCACTTACAATCATGAAAAACTACAAAGCCCATACAGATTAACCACAGACAGTAAAGGAAATATATTCGTATATGGTCTCGGCAGTAGGAATATCCATATCTTGTCAAGGGATGGCAAACTCTTACAAATTATGGGAGGAGTGACACTTGTGACGTGCCTTAAATTCCAAAATGCCACAAACAAATTATTTGTCGGCAGTTCAAATGGCAGTGTTACAGTCTTTGAATTCAGTGAGAGCTGAAATTTGTTTCAGCCAAGTGTGTGAGTGCTTGTGATGCCTTTATGTGTCTTGGAACAGTTTATAAATCTCAATGTTTCGTGTCTTCAGTGTTTTTCCTCTTAAGGGTAACGCGGAATGGAAAGCGCTAATCGAAAATATGCTTAAGGTGGAATAACACACCTGGAAAAAGTCACTTAAATTAACAGTAAATTATTTGATTATGAAAGATATAATGATAAATAAACTGTACATATGTCAAATAAGCAAAAACATTTGCAGTTTGGGATAAAAATGAATATCTAAAAAATTCAATTCAGTAAGTAACAACAAAATGCCCTGCTGTATTCGAACTCGGAATGTACGGATCACAAGGCCGACACTTTATCCACTCG
Source organism: Magallana hongkongensis (assembly GCA_016163765.1). Lineage (NCBI taxonomy): Eukaryota > Metazoa > Mollusca > Bivalvia > Ostreida > Ostreidae > Magallana > Magallana hongkongensis. The sequence goes on from WFKH01010211.1 coordinate 31,829,280, forward strand.
GCTATGGAGTTCGTTATATGTCGTCGTCAATAAATTCCTTTTAATAAAACGAAATGTCGTTTCGATCAGAGGTCAGCCATTTTGTGATGATGTCTTATTCCACCTTAATTTGGATCACTATTATTATTATTATTATTATAATTATTGGGGTACTCTTGTGTATGTTTGTGTATGCTGCATAACTTCGATAGGAAATTTATACCGGTACACCTAAATGTCATAATAAAAGGGACCACAGGCGTTGGAAGGTAAAGAGTGATCGGATTGTTTTCAAATTTTACAAATAATGGTATGGAAACATTTTGTTCGGATAACACGAAGACAGTAGTTTGCAATTTTCTTTACCATTTATATAAAAACCTTCATCCGTGAAGTAGTGACGGCCCTCATATATCGGCTCACCTTTTCCAGTATGTGCATTGGTATTCTCTTCATGAATACACAGTGTTTATGTTATTTTTATCATGTAATGATAGTGACATGTATAATATTATACGCTGCAACATCAGCTTTCCAGTAAAATCATTTTTCAGAAATGATTCTTTATAGATCGATCAAATAATGTACTGGTGTGTCGAGCCACCCTAAGATATGAAAATTAATTTTAAAATTGTACTTATCTTGAAATATTCTTATAATTTCAAGATTAACTGTCTTATTTTTTTTCCTTTAAGTCACCCGAGTCACTAAGGTGACGTTTTGCTATTGGTCTTCGTCAACCGCCGTCAGTCGTCCGTTAACAATTTCACATTTTTAACTTCTTCTTGATTACCAGAGGGCCAAGTGTTACCATTTTTGGTTTGAAGAATCTTTAGAATAAGAGGAATTGAAATTGGGAAGTTTATGACCTAATCAACCCGGGGCCTCATGAGCGGAGCCAGATATGAAAAAAAGGTTATGGTTATGATGTCCATGAATACAATCTCTGCATGTTGGTACCATCATGGATATCATAGAAATAAACTACTCCCACGACACTATATCATACGGTGGCGTCAGAGCGGGTAGGAAATCTCCGTAGATCCACTAAGACAAGCATTTCGTTGAATAAATGATTGTAATATTAATACAAGAAGACTAATTAAGTTTGTGTACATAAAAGGCAGATTTATGGTAAGAATATAAAAAAAACTGGATAATTTAGAGTTATCGAACATGGCTGAGAATCGGAGGTCCTTAATTTATATTTTAAATTTTACAATTTATAAGTAAAATTCTTAATCCTATAGTACAATCGTTTGTCATACGATTTTTACATTATGATAATATTAATTTCATCGGTTTAGAATTTAAAAATTTTACAATATTTGACCAAAATTATGGTTCAATTTTTTGGGGGAATGGTAAAAATTATAAAAGCCCTTGCAGGATTCGAACTCGTGCCGTACTGATTCCTAGAGAACGCTCTAATCTATTGCGTGACAATTTTGGGAAAGAAAATTCATGTATTTTAAAAATTATACTTGATTTTATTGTTTATTTCGATAGGAAGAACGTCACAATATGGAGGTGTCCCATACCACTTTATAATGTAAGGATAATCATTAAAATTATTCATATTTTGCGAAACATGTAAAATACTGTTTACTTGCGGAAATATTTCTTGATTCATGTGTCGACGCGCAACAAAAATTATCAATTGATCAGAACATACCTATATTATAATATGTAAACTATCAGAAGTACTTGAATGAAGTCTGCTTTATCAATAAGATAAGAATACAAGGAATCAACATAATATTTATATATTTACCGTAATCAAGCGACGAATGATTTGGCTAGCTAAGTATAGGTCAATGTATAATATTTCTCACATGCATGGTTGTATATTTATGTATTAGATTTCGTATAATGAAGATTTGAAATTACATAAGTAAATAGAAATGTCATGTAAGTTTTGTATGCAATGCGACCCGGTAAACTCATTTACATGGCAGATAAATCAAAAAATAATAACTGATAGATTGACGCGTAATGCTCTACCCATGAATAATCATTTCACTCATTGCTTGCAGTTCTCATCTACAATTTGTAGAAATACGCAAAAAAGCGTAACATTTCGGCTTCTGAAGTTACAACACAATTGAAATATCTTGGGCTTTTTTCGACATGCGGAAGAAACCATCGATGTATTTTCCGACCTCTACCATAGTAGACCCTGTAAAGTTGCGATTAGAAACAACAAGGCTCAGACGCCATATTAAACTTATATCCTCAACGTCCGAATTTTAACAATAGTCATGATCTATTTCTGTACACGTTAATTCATCGTTTTAATGCTACTGTCCCGAGTAGGCATTGCTATCTTCTCAATTAAACAAAAATTAGTCTATGATAATGTTACCTTTTTGATGTCTTGTGTCCAAAATTTTTTGTATTACTTGAAAAAATATTTCGTTAAAAATACCGGCTATGTGTGCAAAAGTTTTTTTTCTTTTCATAAGGCTAAGGAATATATATAAGTTCTTGAGTTGATCATCAACCAGTTTTCAAACAATTCTGCAAGTTTTTGTCGCTAAAAGTGCAACTATGCATACAAAATAATTTCATTGAAGAACTGTGTAAATGCATTTCAACTACTTCATTAAAAAAGCAAAGGGGGTTTGTAAAAACTAAGGATACGGTGGTAAAGTAGTGTGTCGCAATGGTGAGACTTTTTTTTCAGAAATTATTAATATCCTGCTAGTACAACAGATGTGTGTGTGTGTGTGGGGGGTGGGGGGGGGGGGGGGGTGGGGGGAAGCGGAATTATAATGGGGGTTCGGGGGGGGCTGGGGGCGAGGGGGAGTACATCGAAGTAAATCAGTTGTGATTTAAATGTAAATGTCAATTATAAATTCATAATTTAAGAATTCATATTGTTTACTCTAGTATCTTGTTCTTACAATTTAAAAATATAACTCGTTTGGGTCATTACAAGTCTTTCTTGCAATAAGATTTTAAAGATCCAATACAGAGCATGTGCAAAACCATGCATAGTGAAGAACATAAAAGAAAGTTTTCAATCTTTTAATGTAAAAGCCATCCAGAAAATGTCGATCTTCCTTCTGCAATACTGAATATGTAGTTGACTGCTGTGTGTCGGATTCTGACGTACACGTGGTCTCCAGCTACCAAGTCCGCTATAGCTACACCCGTGCCACTCATTATTCCATCATCCGCGTGAATGTCAGTGACCCCCGAACTAATGACATTGCCATTGACCACTAACTCTGTCGGAATATATCCCCTAGGGTGAGTGTATATGGTCCAAAAGAAGACGTACGTTCCTGGCCGAGGTGCCTCAAATATACCGTTGTCATGGTGATAGCCATTTCCTTTGTTGATTGGGATGACATCAAAGGTTATGACGTGATGAGTACTGAGGTTTGGCGGACTGTTACTGGACAAATAGCTGTGAAATATGACAGGTTCCTGCCTTGGTTCTGAGGTTCCTTGTACTGCAATATTGTATGATATGTATTGTAAGTTTTATGCTTATTGTAGGTATTGTATGATTGTATAATACATGTATTATTATTCCTTAATATGCTTATTCTATATAACGTAACATCTGATTGGTCTAGAAAGTCACGTGACAGGGTGAACAAAACGTCGTGTCCCCACACAAGGGAATGAATATCATATTCCACCTCTTCGGAAATCTCGGGATTTTTCATTCCAAAAGAATGAAAAAGCCGATGTGAGCATTCAATGTAGAAAAATGATTAAATCAAAATTATTAAGTCGTTTTAATTCTCTTTATATATAAAAAAAACCAATTTTACTATCTATGATTCGAATTTATAATACTAGTAGAAAAGAGAGACAATAACATAGAAAACTAGATGCTGTCATTAGACAGTAATACCCGCACCAAGTGTTTGCCCCTAAATAACACTGTTTTGTACCAGTTTTAGTAAAAATGAAGGCCACATGCAATTTCCAGTAATTTTTAATAATTATAATTTTCATAAAGGATGAAATCCCATCTCATAATACACATGAGCGGACCTCTGTGTACAATTTGGGGTTGAACTGTTTGCATGTGAATTT
>WFKH01010211.1:31842317-31861666 GCA_016163765.1 Magallana hongkongensis
TTTTTTTCAGGGAGAGGGGTAGAGGGTGGGCGACAGTTATTTAAGTTTGCCGGGGGGGGGGGAGGGGGGTTCCGAGGCAAATTTTTGTCAATTTTATAATGTAATTTAAAGGTATTTGAATTTTGGAGGGGGGATCTGGACCCCCCTGACCCCCCTCTAGATCCGAGCATGGAATAGATGTTAATTTTCTGCTACTATTTGACTACCAGGATTAAATTTAACTTTTCAAAACCTTATTGCACATCTATAGGACAGCCTCTATCATATCCCAAGATATGATGTGTCTATTCATTAAATCATAGGAGGAGTTCTGGGATCTATTTTTTTAGGGGGGGGGGTGGGGGATAAATGTCAATTTTCTGCTATTGTTTGACTCCCTGGATGAAATTTAGATTTTTAAAACCTTATTGCAAATCTATAGGACAGCCCCAATCATATCCCAAGAGATGACGAAGCTACTCCAAAAGTTCTAAGAGGAGTTCTGGGAACCATACTTTTTTTGCAAAAAAACTTCATTTTTTGTTGCCCACCGTTCCACGTAATAAAAAAAAAATTCTGAAACCTGATCACTCTTCAAAATGACACCCCCAATCATATTCTAGAAGATCATTTGGCTACTCCAAAAAATGTTGACGTTTTTAAATCAGATTTTTTGTTAAAAAAACGTCATTTTTCAGCCACCAAATGACCCCCAGGACAAAATTGAAAATTCCGAAACCTTATTGCGCATCTATAGGATACCCCAAAACATATTCCAAAAGATGATTTGTCTACTGTTGAAAATGTAGGAGGAGTTCGAGAAAGAAGGTTTTTAGTGAAAAAACGTCATTTTTTACCAATTATTTGACCCCCAGGACTACCAGAGAATTTTTGAAACCTTTTTACAAAACAACATGACACCCCAAATCAAACTCCAAGAGTTCAGTTTGCTGGTTTATAAGATGTAAGAGCAGTTTGAGAAAGTAAAACGTGACAGACGGACGGACAGACGGACGGACGGAACAGGGTAACAACAATATACCCGAACTTTCTTTAGAAAGTGCGGGTATAATCAAACAATCACGACGTTATTGATTTCAAAGAGTGAATAAATGACTAGAAATCGACATATTTTGTATAATCAGATGTTGTTTGGTAAAATAAAGCGTTTATTGCATGAAAGCTCGGAAAATATGAAGATTGATTTCCCCTCAAAATTAGATTTCCCTTGGGCGGAGCCCTCGGGAAACATGATTTTTCTTGGGGGAATAAATCTTCATAGTTCTCTCACCAACATACAATAAATGTATATTGTACTATGTTATGTCTAAATGGTTGCCTAATAGCTCTTCCGATATATTTTACTACTTATTCTCTGAACTTCCTGTCCCTCGTTTCTATCGCCATCTGTTCGTCGTTCGAGCAATATAGGATCAGTTCCTTCTCTCTTTAATTCATTTCGATTGTCATATTTTTTGTGAAGATTACGTAGCTTTTCGTTCTGACATTCAATATTTTCCGACATCCTATTTCTGTCTGCTTCCATCTCTTTCATTTGATCTTCCAGACGTCCTAAATTGGTAGAGAGGATCTTATTTGTCTCTCTAATCTCCATGTTTTCCTTTTGAAGGCGTAAAATTTGGTCCTCAATTTCCGCCTTCCATGCAGCAAAATCGTCGGTACTTATCTTTATTTCAGAAGAAGTACACAACACCAATAGACAACCCGTAAACCATCCAACATGAAGAGTGAGGCGACTTGGGGGTGACGCCATGATATCTATTTAGGAAAATGGTATTAATATTTATCAAAAATTAATTTTGATTATACATTATATGATGTGTAAATGTATTCAAATTTTAACAATTTGCAAATTTTTTATAGTTTTTTTTACCAAACGTTAATCATATGATTTAAGCAATATCGTTGGTACTGGTATCATAAACAAAATGAGAAACATTTTCCGCGTTCTAGCTTTCAAGCTTCCTTTGATGAAATTGTAATTAATTTAGTCAAATGGTGAATCATAGTTTGTTGAATGTCCTAACGTAAACTGTACACAGTATATGAATGACAAATACTGTGATTTCATAAATATTCGCTGGCATTAACTTTCGCGGATTTAATGAAAATGAGTCGTAAGTAAACGTAATTCGTGGCCAATGCTTTTACTAATATTATTGTTCTTGATATTGCACTTCAATTCAACATTTAACTTTGTGGATAATCTCATCAACGAAAAAAAGTGTTCAACAAACATTGATGAAATCACAGTATTAAATTTTGAATGTACTTCGTGGGTGAAAATTTAAGATTTACAATATTGTAAATGTTGTATTTACACCCACAAAATAAATTCAAAATTTACGATATGACATAAACGGCTTTTGAAATGGAATGAAAACTGTTTAAAAAATATTTTTTGCGCAAACTTGAAGCTTTCTAGTCACTCAGATTTTTCATTTATTTTAATGTGTTCGAGATCTTCTGAATTTTCAGATGTAAACAATTTAACATGTTTAACAAATCTATCATTATATTTTTGTATCGACGCAACAAAAACTATGAATTGGTCAAAACATACCTATGTATGTAACCTTCCAGAAGTACTAGAATTATGTCCGTTTTATCAATAAGATAAGAACACATACAACCAGTCAAATACACATACTTAGAGTAATCAAGCGACGAATTATTTGTCTAGTTAAATATAGGCCAATGTATGATATCTCTGATATGAGTGTTAATAGTTGTATTAATATACATTAATATATCAGATGTATTTGCATATAAAACAATATTTTTCGATGCTTTTTATGAGTTTGCGTGGAGCGTAAAGTAGTGGATATAATCAGCTATATGATCTGTGTGATGATGCATATATTTGGTATTGAAGTGTTCAGTTGTGAGTGTGTATTTGAGGAGTTGTTTTGGCACTGTATGTAAATGGTGTTCAGTTGAACGTGCTTCTCACTTAGCCAAAATTCTGAAATTTACACAGGTAACTGGTTTTGGCCAGGTGGGAATGGTGTACAGGTAAGGGGTGGGAGAGAACAAAAGAAATTAATTACAGGTTACCTATAGTCCGTTTTAGAATGAAAGGACAAGTGCTTTGATAAAAGTATTCTACTCCGATGAGGGATTTATTTAATCATATGCATTATTATTTATTTATTTAAAAAAATGTTAAATTGATTTAATATAAAAATCAAAATAAAATCATAGATCTGGGTTTTGTTTTGGTTTTTTTTTTGGGGGGGGGGGATTTCTTTTATTCGTATCATAAATCTGCCTTTTATATAGACAAATCTAATTAGTCTTCTAGTATGAAATATTACGATCAATTGTTCAACGAAATGCTTGACTTAGTGGTTCCACGGATGTATATATAGAAAAAGGGGTTCGAGCCACCGATGCAAAGGTACAAACCGTCTTTTTTTATATTTGATCTCAACTTGTATATTCATTCCATTGTATCCATTGTTAGCAAATTTGCAATAACTAAAATGCATGGATACCATCAATAAATTTCTTTTTATTTAATTTCATTTATAAAGTTTGGAGGAAAATTAAAAATTTTATGACAAAAAAAAAATATTTTGAGGTGCTCATTTGGAAGTGTAAATTTATTTTGTCATTTACCCAAATTTAATTCAGTGGGAACTTTGCATTATATTAATATGCATTGAGTATGCTTAAGCCGGTACACGATTCACAGTCTGATATATGAACAATCAACTGGACAAACCTGATTATAACTATAGTCAGAGGCATTTTAATTAGACTGAATATGAATGGTGTTCAGTTGAACGTGTATAAAAGTGGTGCTCATTTGGAAGTATAACTTTTTTCCCATAATTTACCTAGAAAGTCAAAGTCAAAATAGGAACATTTTGCATTAATTTTTACATTATATCAATATGCCTTGAGTATGCTTTTTATAACTTAAGAAAGTCTGCGAACGGTTTAAAGTCATGGATAAACCTGGATAGGACCGAAGTTTTAATGAAAATCCAAAGCCCATATTCTTTTTGAATTCCGTAAATAAAACTCAATATTTCACTGGGTTTTTTTTTGGTTTAATTGCAGCCTGTGGATAATTGATTTCCCATATTATTCCGAACAAATCGTTCATCTTGCATTCATTGTGCGTTATTAAAGGCTCACTTTGCGCTAGAGTTCGCGCTCAGTTCACGGCCTGTTTTCGTTCACCGTTCACCAACCGCACATCGAACTTCGTTCACCGTTCAAACATTAATTGTTTGCTCACCGGAAGTTTAGAGTACTCCACTGTATTGCTAACAGCTTAATTTGGAGGGTGAAACTTTTCAGGGACTGTACAGGTATACGGAACGGCCATCGATGTTTGGTTCTATACATCTAGTTTATTTTTCCATATTTGATCGATACAATTGTTTAATTTTATCATCGATATTTTAAGTGAAATATTAATATCCATATGCTTTTAAAAAGTTATATTATATAGTCAATGCATGTGAATTCTATCATGTAACAAAATCCTTGTGAAAAGATACAAATGTTTATATACAGATGATCCTAATGAAAGAAATATTTTCTTAGACTACATGTATGTAGGGAGCATGAGCGACTACACATACATGTAGTCAGCTCTTGATGTTGCTAATGCAAAACTCTGAAAGACATGTAATTTAGAGATCTTGAACGAATTTTAATAATTGTTTAGATGATGGGGGTATATATGACTTTGAGGAGTTGTAGTGAAAGTGTGTATATAAGATTTTCACTTGAACGTGTGTTTAAGATGTGTTCAATTGGATGTGTAACTCTGGTGTTTATTTAGCCGGTGCCAAGTCAAAGTAAAAATAGAAAAAAATTGCAACCGATAACAACAATCCTGAAACAAAATGAGTTCAATAGTGTTTTCGTTTTTAGCTCACCTGAGCTGAAAGCTCAAGTGAGCTTTTCTGATCACATTTTGTCTGTCGTCCGTCTGTCTGTCTGTCCGTCTGTCTGTCTGTCTGTCTGTAAACTTTTCACATTTTCGACAACTTCTCCAGAACCACGAGGCCAATTTCAACCAAACTTGGTACAAAGCATCCTTAGGCAAAGGGAATTCAAAGTTGTGAAAATTAAGGACCACGCCCTTTTACAAGGGGAGATAATTAGAAATAATTGAAAATTTTCGTGAAATTTTCAAAAATCTTCTTCTCAAGAACCATTTGGCCAGAAAAGCTGAAACTTATATGGAAGCATCCTAAGGTAGTGTAGATTCAAAGTTGTGAAAGTCATGACCCCCGGGGTAGGGTGGGGCCCCAATGGGGGGGTCGAATTTTTACATAGGAATATATAGAATAAATCTTTAAAAATCTTCTTTTCAGAAACCAATCAGCCACGAAAGCTGAAACTTATGTGGAAGCATCCTCAGGTAGTGTAGATTCAAAGTTGTGAAAATCATGACTCCCGGGTGTAGGATAGGGCCACAATGGGGGGTCGAATTTTTAAATAGGAATATATAGAGTAAATCTTTAAAAATCTCCTTCTCAGAAACCAATCAGCCAGGAAAGCTGAAACTTAAGTGGAAGCATCCTCAGGTAGTGTAGATTCAAAGTTGTGAAAATCATGACTCCCGGGGGGTAGGGTGGGGCCACAATGGGGGGGGGGACACATTTTTAAATAGGAATATATTGAGAAAAATCTTTAAAAATCTTCTAAAAAACCATTTGCTTAAAAAAGCTGTAACTTTAGTGGAAGCAACTTCAGATAGTGTAGAATCAAATTCGTTAAAATCAAAATCTTGAGGAGTCGGGTGGGGCCACATTGGGGATCCAATTGTACAAAGGAAAACATTTTAATTTTTCACAAAAACTGAAATGTTATCACATATAGTTTTACTTATATGCAAGCATTTTGACCAATTGCTGATTCTTCAAAATTGTTTAGACTCTGGCACCTGGACGATTCTTGGGTCTCACAAGGGGTTCAGAGTTTGATGTAGGTTTATCTCCCATATATAAACAATTGTTTAGGATCTTGTTGAGAACAACGATGCTCAACATGTGATATGACTATAAAATCATCCTGTTAGAGAAGGGACTTGATTATAAACATAAGAATATCCATGGGGAAATGGATTTTTATTTTTACAGGATCTATATGTTCTATTACATTGTCCAGATATTTTGTATTATGACTCCATTAAGCTGATTTTATCATGCCTATTGTTACTCAGGTGAGCGATGTGACCCATGGGCCTCTTGTTAATTTGAGTATAAATGATAGTGTCCATTTGGAGGGTGGGGAATAAAGGTTTTGGGTTGGCACCATTTACGCGCGCGTGTGTGTGTGTGTGTGTGTGTGTGTGTGTGTGTGTGTGTGTGTGTGTGTGTGAGGAGATATATCAAATTACATCAGTTGTGATTCAGTTGTAAATGTCAATAATGAATTCATGATTTGAGAATTTATATTGTTTATTTTGTTCTTACAAATCGAAAAAATAATTCTTTTGGTCCAAGTCTTTCTTGCAATACGATTTTCAAGACCCAATACTGAGCATATGCATAATCAGGCATAGTGAAGAATAAGAAAGAAAGTTTTCCATCTTTTAATGCAAAAGCCATCCAGAAAATGTCGATCTTCCATCTGCGTTACTGAATATGTAGTTGGTTGCTGTGCGTCGGAGTCTGACGTACACGTGGTCTCCAGCTACCAAGTCCGCTATAGCTACACCCGTGCCACTCATTATTCCATCATCCGGGTGAATGTCAGTGATCCCCTAACTGATGACGTTGCCATTTACCACTAGCTCTGTTAGAATAAATCCTCTAGGGTAAGTGTATATGGTCCAAAAGAAGACGTACGTCCCTGGCCGAGGTGCCTCGAATATACCGTTGTCATGGTGATAGCCATTTCCTTTGTTGATTGGGATGGCATCAAAGGCTATGACGTGATGAGTGCCAAGGTTTGGCGGACTGTTACTGGACAAATAACTGTGAAATATGACAGGTTCCTGCCATAGTTCCGAGGTCCGTGGTACTGCAATATTTAAGGAATAAGGAATCATTCTTTGAGTATTATGAGGTGATAATTTTGGTCGGGGCGTGGTCAAATCTAATAAAGGCCGAAAGGCTTTATGATAGATTTGACCACGCTCAGACCGAAATTATCACCTCATAATATTCAAAGAATGATTCCTTATTACTTATATTTATATTATTTCAAAATTTGTACATTTTAAAACAACATTTTAAAACCACTATTTTTTTCATGTAGCACATGCTTTGTATTCCTATGCGGCGCAGCCAATACCGTTTGTTGGTTATGCTATGAGACACGCCCATTTTCTGTCGCTCATCTTTTATGAAATTATTGGGTTTTAGGCTTCAAAATTGATTCGTAATGTTATCACAGACAAAGACAGAAGAAAATGTAAATATTGTTTGATAACGTATACGACACATGGATAGAACCAAACTGTGGCTTGAATATTAGTGGAGATTAAATATGCTAGTATAAATACTAAATATTATTATACCTCATTATAATAATTCCATATAACGTGTTATTTGATTGGTTCTAGACAATCGCGTGTTAGGACAATAAAATTTAATATTTCCCTGTAATCGTCCTATTTTTTTAAAATCATATTCAACCCCTATGGTAGGCACATTAATTTTCATTCCATGCGTATGAAAAATCCCGTGGATGAGCATATAATGTAAAATGATTAATTCTATAATATTATCAACATTTTTATTCCTTCTATATCAGAGGAGTAATTAATTCGAAAAATAGAAAAATGAAAAATTAACATAGAAAGAAACCGGTAAACATTTACAACATTTGAGTTGAAAAACGATTTTAAATCTGAACACCGTTTGTAAATAGGCACCGTCACACAGGTATATCTAAACCCTTTGATTTCTTTACACCCGATTGCACAACTGAAACTCGTGGCCGACGTGTAGTATTTCTTTCGTTCTCTTTGGATTTTATGCATTTTTTCTTATTATTTGTGCAAATAATGTTTGTAAATAATGCATTGACCTGTTTATTTTTTGTTAGTTTTGATAATTTCATCGCGACCGAATAACACACAGGTGAAACTACTTTAAACTGTTAAGAGGTCTGCGGCTGATATACATGTAGGGGTTGTACGGATATCGGTGATGAAAGAGAAATATGGCGGACAGTGCCTATTTATGAGCGGTATTCACCTTCAACCCGATGTATCCTATATCATCACCTGTCGTTCGGCGTTGCATGATCGTTCGGGAGATATGAAGATTTATCCCCCCCCCCCGAAAAATTATTTTCCTCGGGAAATAGGATTTCGCTTGGGGCAAAAATCTTTATACATGTATCCCCCTCACCATCCTGCAATAAATATATAAATGTACATCTATATTGTACTGTTTTGTCAAAATAGTTGCCTAATGGCTCTTCCTATATATTTTCTTACTTATTCTCTGAGCTCTCTGTCCCTCACTTCTATCAGCATTTGTTCGTCGTTCAAGCAATATAGGATCGTTCTCTTCTTTTTTCACTTCATCTCGATTGTCGGCATTTTTGTGAAGATTGCGTAGCTCTTCGTTCTGACATTCAATAATTTCCGACATCCTATTTCTGTCTGCTTCCATCTCTTTTACTTTATCTTCCAGACGTCCTACTTTGGTGGAGAGGATTTTATTTGTGTCTCTAATCTCCCTGTTTTCCTTTTGAAGGCTTAAAATTTGGTCGTCAATTTCGGCTTTCCATGCGGCAAACTCGGCGGTACTGATGTTTATTTCAGCAGAAGTACGTAACACCAATAGACACCCAGTTAACCATCCCATATTAAGAGTAAGGCGACAATATGGAAATGTAGACATGGTCTCTATTTTAAGTAAAATAGTATTGATCTTTTAGAGATTGAACGTAATGTATGGTCCAATACATTTCATCAATGACTATTTTGCTGACTATCACAGAAGTATAGGTAATGAGTTATCATTTTTTGAATATTATGAGGTGATCAACTCAATCATAAACTCCTTCGGACTTGATTGGATTTGATCACGCCCGATCGACCGTATTTGATCACCTCATAATATTCAATTAAATTAAATGATTCCTTGTCCTTAAACTTTAATAGTTCGTAAATTCTATTAGCCGTGCTGACGAATTGTTTGTCGTATTATCATTGTTCATCAACATTATTTATACCTCGTTTTAATAATTCTCTATAACGCACCATCTGATTGACAGTCAGGTAACGAGGCGAACAAAACGTCGTGTCTCCCTTGGAATAAATACTAGTATCACATTCCACCCCTTCAAAAACCCCGATATTTTTCATTTCATTGAAATTAAAAAGTCGAAATTAAGCATAATTATGACGTAAATTAACATAAACAAATTTTAAAATACTTTAAAAGTTTTGATTTTTCTTATGTCAGAAAAACACTTCAACTATACACGATTCAAATATTTGAAATAGAGGGAAAAATTAACATAGAAAGTCAAATACTCGAAATGTTTCTGCTTTTTTAGTTCAAAACCTATGAGAACTCGGCGTGTTTTGAATAGATCAAAGAGGATTAAAATGTTTTATTTCTCCCAAGAATTCAAATTTTGCCCTCGGCAAATATTTTTTTTGAATGAATAAATTTTTATATGTCTTCAACATTCATGCAATAAGTGTATAGTGTCATCAATATTTAACAGAAAGATAAAAAATGTTAGAAAGTTTACCTTATGAACCTAAAAAGAATGTTTCAACAGAATCTGTAAATTTTTAAAACTTCTTTCGAAATGGAATGATAATCATAACAAAATATTTATTTTCTTGTGAAGACTTTACATGCAACTGTTTAGTCGCTCAAATCTTTGATTTGTTTCTGAATTGTCATAAATAAAAGAGTTTGTATAATTACATGTAATATATAATTGATAAATGACTATGCGTCAAAGCAACAAATTTGAACATACCTATGATGTAAACTTCCAGAAGTACTAGAATTACATGTATGTCTACTAGATCGATAAGATAAGAACGAGACTATGTAACATATAATCGGTCAAACATTTACATGTACCGTAAGCAAGAGACGATTGATTTGAATATTATATAAGCCAATGTATTTTATTGAATTTCAATGTGATAATTCTATACAACGCGTCATCTGATTGGTCTAGACAGTCACGTGACAGGGGGAACAAAACGTCAGGTTTCTCGGGAAATTAATATCATATTCCACTTCTTCGGATATCTCGGAATTTTTTATTCCAAAGATATGAAACGGTAACGGTATATGTTGTCAGAGTATAATTAATCATTACACTGATTGTTTGTGAAAAGTACAACAATGTGTAGACATGGGCCAAAATATTCTGAAATGTCGGTTTCAAACGTTACAGCACTATCGCAAATTCCTTCCAACGAACTTGGGGGAATCAATTTGGCGCGTGTTTGGAGCTCTACCGCACAAACCCAGGAGGTTACGATTGGATTCCATAAAGTTTAGGTTTCAAATGAAATATTTAGTGACAAAAATAAACTGGGTTCATGTTTTCTTTTACGTCCACGTTCATTCATCGTCTAAGCCACGTACAGTCCCGAGTCCGCATATAGCTTTCTTTATGGACTAACAAAAATAAATGCACGGTGACCTTTCTCATATTTGCATCAAGGTTAAGGTCGAGGTTAAATGTAATCTGACCAAAGTTTGTGCATGGTATCACTTGAAAGTATTTTTTCGTTGGAAATATATGACTGTGCAAAAATTCAATTTCGTTTTGTGAAAGTTTCAGAAACCTATTAGTATCAACAAATGCAGATGAGAAAAGGGGTTAGAACGAAGTAAATCAATTATTCAGTTTTATTGTTAATAATGATTAAATTGAGAATGAAGTTAGGATTGCTTATTTGATATTGTTCTTACAGATATAGTTTGTTTGAGTGATTCATGACCAGAATAAATACTGTAAAAATTGTCTATTATTACAGAATTTATTCCATGTACTCAAATTGAGTTATTTATCCCTTTATTGTCTTGTTAATCCAATCCAGGTATGCCGATACACGTGTAAACACAGCCGGGTAACTTCCGGGTTTATCTCGACTGGAAAATGAGGCCACGCCCACTTGGATCCACCGTCCGTTATTATCCCGACATGTTAGGGGTCCTCCACTGTCACCCTAAGAAAAAAATTAACATAAAATATCTACTCGTACATGTATATCACACAACAATTATTTCTTTAAAAATAGTTAGAAAAACACTGGGAAGGGATTAAGTTGAGGTTTTTTGCAATTGGAGGAGTTTAGAAACTTACCTTGCAAATACCCTTGCCGTTGTAAAGATATCCAGCACATATTCTTTTCCCTATATCGGAAGTTCCATATATCTGCGCACAAGATTTCCTGTCATAAACCGGAAGTGAAACACTGTGAGCAACGAAGGACAACTTTGCACCTGTGACAAAATGAATCCGATCGGTAAAAGGTCTGCAGTTAACGTTTGAACGTTTGAGATCGGTTGTACCAAAATCATCGTCAACAACAACAAGAAACCAAAGTACATTGTACATGTAAATGTATATAAGAGTATCAATGCGCCATTTAGAAAAAATAGTGAACTGGACTTGAAAAAATATGCTACGAATTGGCAGAACTCTAAAATGTTCACCTCCAGACTTGCATCCCCAGCCTTTCATGACACAGTCGTCTCCAATGCCCGGAAATGACGCATTGTCGACAGATGGCAGGAGGACGCGCTTTATTTTGTCGTATTTAGGACCAGAGGGCACACTCCGGGATAAGCGCACCAGTGCAAGGTCATGCTCCCAAAAATCTGGAGTTTGAAAAAATTACAATCACCATTTACTTCCAAAGATACCGACGTTTAGGTTGAAAATTCACCTTTTAGAAAAACATTGTTTGGCTTGGCTAAAACATTTTCAACTGGATATTTCCCATTTTTAAAATGTAATTAAGGAACTGAACTTATTTATACAAATGTATACAATCAAAGATTTTGGGGAAAATCATATTGTTGTACCATACCTGATAAAATAATGGATTGAATTTTATGGCTTTTTGAGAAAAATCACATTTGACCTAATAACTTGTCGTACATACAACTTCTAAGCATAATAAGTGGACAAATTGACTAAGTTTTTAAAAAGTTGCGTCCTGCAGAAGACACTCTGTAAATTGTAAAAAAAAAAACCCCAAAACAAATGAAAATTCTGTCCTTTCTCAAAAAAACCCCAAAACAAATGAAAATTCTGTCCTTTCTCAAACCATATTATAAACATGTAATGACTTTCAACAAGAATCAAAAATGATTATTACTTTACCCATTGTATAAAGACTGGGATTGGGGGGTGGGGGGCAACGAATCATCCGTCATATCTACCTTTATTTCTTTAAATACATATATGATCTTTAGCTATAAACTATCATAATTATATTTTGGTAAAGAAGAAAACCCATTTAAAAGCTTTAAAATTGGAATAGTTTCCTTTATATTTATACAGAGCTCTTCTTTTCAAGGAGATCAATATGATCTAAAAATAGTCACGGCCATCTAGCCCTCTTAAGATACTGAAGTAATAAGAGCTCTTCACTGTTGTCGCTGTACTGGGGGTGCAGTACTATCCGATCCACATCCACCTCCCAGTACCGCCACGATTCCTTGTCAAACAGCTTCCCCAAAAAATTCTTGATCTTTTCCAGGGGGTTTGACTTCAAGGAGGCGGACGCAAGTTTGGCCTCCCAGTTCGATGGTTTCCTTTTTTCCGATCCACCATTTCTATAAAAGTAAGAAGATTACCTACCATTATACCGCAAAAGCTGTAGGAAAGCTATTGTAGGCTATGTCAATTCTTGCAATATTTGTTTTTCGTTTGATACAAGTATGCATAGATATCGTTATTATTGAAGTTGTGTCGTATGTGATTATAAATTGGGATTTGACCTGTCGAAGAAACAGTGCGCTGCAGTGAGGATCCATCTATCATTCAGCACAGATCCGCCACATACCAAATGCTTGTGGGCGATAGGAATAAACCCAAAGAGTTTCTTGGTGACAATTTCTCCATGCAAACTGACCAACCACGGCCACTCTCCATCTCCCGCCATTTTTCCACCAATAACACGTTTTTGTCTTGACAGGCCATTGCCTAACACAACACAGGGAGATAAAGTCCGATGTTTACATGTTACTATAATACATCAGATGATACAACCGTAAAAAAAACCCTTGTTTTTGTTCATGAAATGTGACAGAAGTCGTTACCTTGGTGTACCATCCAGAGAGAAAGGAGAGCGAGGAAAATCGAATGCTTGATCATCGTGCCCTGTGATTAAGGAGAAAACATCATCTATAATGACTAGTAAAACATTGTGTCTATATCAAGCAACGGACAAATATTTATGTACTTGTTCTCAAGCAAAATGATGATCTGAACACTAAACTACGACAATACAATGAAAGTTTATTACATGTACAATGTACTACAAATGAAATGATTCTAAAAAAAAAAACAACCCATTTTTTACGCACTATCTTTTTCGTTACACATTGTAGAAAATGTTAAGATAGTGTAAGTGTGCAGCATAATTACCTGATGGGTTATATACAAAGAAACGTGTGTCTTACCTGTAATTATGCTCCCATTATCAGATGATGTAAACGATCGGACTTTGACAGACGACATGGCAGTGCATCGTATGCACACCGGGTTTAACCTGCGAGTGGGAGATAGGATGACCTAAGTCAATAATCACAAAAAAACAAACCAAAACCCACTGGCAGGTCACTGGTTTATTAGGTTGATGTTAAAACAGATTAGATATATATAGAGAGATAAATACAAAACATGCAACGATCACAAGCACATGCATAAGATAAAAAATTGAAACTACAGTAGGCAGTAAATGTTTAAGAAAGAGCAGACACTTATGAAAATTTATACGGTACCATTTGCACAAAACCACATGTCGCTAATCAATATAAGCAACAATTACTTTACAAATCACGTGTGTTTTTGTTTTTCCGAGAAAAAAAAGGTTTACGCAAAGAGTTTTGATTAATGTTGAACTATCACTGAAAAAATTAACGGATTATTTAAAAATCGAGTTTATTTGTCTAGCACATCTTATCTATCGTATCAATTTGTATTTAATAAAGCCTCATAGTTTAAAGTGCTTAATTTTAAAACTGAATTTCCCTTATGGTCGGACATGAGGACACGTGATGTTACACACAATACTTTTTAAATCATAATTTTATATGTTAATAAACTATACTATACGTGCAATTATTATAATTAGGACAATAATTAAATTGAACGCATCAAACTGATCTCTTTCCACTCTACATTTTTCGATGTCTTATATCCCCCCCCCCCCTTATTTCGAATTGGTTTTATACAGCTACTGATCCAGCCGGAACACGGTGTAACCAATTTGAAGATTTAAAGATGCTAGATCCTATTTTTGGGCTATCAAAGATTTTAAAAAATCATACCAACTATTTCTCATTGAAGATTATAAACTCTCACCAAATTACAATCAAAGAATCGGCCTCCTTTGAAAGATATAAATGTTTGAAGTAAAAAGTAATCATAAATATAATTTTTTATCGACAAAAAGTGATCAGAAAAGCTCACATTTATAATAATTATAAATATGACAGCTAGGATAAAATTTAAAAGCTTCATAGAATAGAAATTTCCGACAAATAATTTGCAGACAGTTTATAACTTATGTAGATTGATTAAAATGCAGAAAATACAATCATATCCATTTGATATGACATGTTGAGCTTCAACTTAGGCTGGTGTTTTCATACTTCAATATGGCAAACTATGTATGGCATAACCAAACTTTCTATGCTGAAGTGTGAAAGGTCAAATGCAAAGAAAGTTCTTTGTTGTTTATAGAGATTTCGAAAGTTGCCAACATTGCAGAAAGTTACTGATGATAGTGACTACGTTTTCTAAGATAAATTACGAACATGTAATTATGTTTCTGATAATTTTCGGATAAAATGACACATTTTGAATGGTACTTCAAATAATTAAACCTAGAAAACACCGGACATCGACGATTCTTGACTGTAAATATATTTTACAAGTTTTCTAACCCTTTCTTCTTTTGTAAATAGCGATGAAAATATTGGGGAATACCAGTACATACATGTTTTGCATCAAAAAAATGCATGTATGGATCGGTTTCGACTCGTTTACATATCACGTGGCAATGTTTATTTCAAAATGTATGTTTCTCACCAGTGGTGAAAAATTGAAAATACATTATTAGACTTATTTGCAATCAATATAAGACCTTTTGAAGAAACAAAAAAAAAACCCCAAAAAACCCCCAGAAAACAAAAATAATAAATAGATGAAGAAAGAAATTTACAAATATTGAAACATACGCGTAGAACATAATTATGTAAAACACGTGACGCACAAAATATCAAGCATTTCACGCCAGGTACGTGTAAATAACAACCATTTGTACTTTGAATTTTGTATATTTGAGAGCACTCACTGCTCTCAAATATACAAAATTATTTCTCCTTTCACATTAAAGCAGACTTAGATACAATGCAGTGACCTGGCAAAAGATAAAATCTTACTGCGCCATCTATTCTAATGCCTTTAAAATAAATGACGGATGGGGCTTAAAGTAATTAAGAATTAAAGGTATTTAACTTACATGTATTCATTTTATTTCTTGGTAAAGGTGTTTTTCATTGAAGATACACGGATCAAGGATTAAATGTATGCATAATTTAACATTCAGTTGAGTTGTTTATTTTTCGGCATATCTACTGCACGGTCCGAAGGATAATTTTATTAGGAGGTGGGGGTTCCGAGGCCTATTTTCGGTAATTTTACTTTGTGAATTTCTTAAGTTTCAATTTTCATAGGCCCCTCCCCCTCCCTCCTTCTCTAGATCCGCGCATGTAGCGCATTTATTTCTCCTGCAAAACATACAACTCATTTTGTTGTTAAAAATTACATGTACGTTATGTGTGTATTTTTTTTTAAATTATGGTGGGAATGATTCGCTTAACTCGTATCTGGAAAATGTTCTAGATTTTGGACAGTAATATTTTCAAATTTAGAGGAAATTGACATTAAAAAAACAAAGTTTGAACTATGAAATTAGCCCACATTTTGCCCGATCAAGAGCGAGCAAGCGTACTTATATATGACGTCATCAATTTCCTTCAATGACAATTATAGTTTTCACAGATCTTACCCAGTAACATTGCTTTGCTTTGCAGGGGAACTATGTAGTCGTGTTTCTGCAAAATAACCCGGTTCTAAATACAGAGGTATATTAAGAGAATCGTATCATGATGACTTGCATTTTTCAACATCGTCGGTGAAAATGACATTATCAAAGCTACATGATTTTTCTTTAACTGTAAGATTTTTTTAAGGTTTCCTGGTATATATACTAAGCAGTGGCAGGAAAACTAATGTCCAGTTCTGATTCTTACAAAATAGCATATATAGCTGTTTTACTTCCTTTTTTTCCATACTTGTACATGATGAGAATAAACAAATCGGACCCTTGGCTAGCCAAATGAGTGCATTCACTAATATCGCTGTTACTACGTATATCTAAAAAGTTTCAGAACATCTTACCGCATACTATATAATACATATATTTGAAAATAAAAATTGTAAGTAGTTATTTTCCCCCCATATAACTCCCAAATGAAATAAATTGTCTCTTTCCTATGGATATTTGTTATATATATTTTGGTAATCGATATGTTATACATGTATCTAAAGCATGTATAGCATTTGGCTGCAAATATTTTCTTGTTTTCGAAAACCTTTATTTTTTATGAATTAAGATTGAACAATTATTTTGTGAATTTCAGTACAATAAACAATACAGAAATTGTATGGATCACTAGCATATCACGTGGCGATGTTTATTTCAACATGTTTATATCTGACCACTGATGGAAACACTGTACTATTCTAATATGCAATCATTCATTCATTCTTTATTAACTTTAGTCTTTACAGCCCATCAGTATTCATGTTTATACAATACATATATCATATAAATATGCAAGTGGAACAGGAGAATAGACTTAACTTATGGTAACAAATCATTTCGTAATTTAATAATTTAAACTATTATTTATATACTTCCCAAGATTATTCATAATTTTGACATTTTCTGAGCTTAAAAGTTGCACAAGTTTGAACATTGAAGGTCTCCTCCAAAAATAAGGTTTAATATATTTTTTTACGAAAAATATCATACGAAGGACACACCAATATAATATATTCATCTTCCACACAATATATACATTTTCTCTGATTTCTGGTGGTTCTATTAAATCGACCAGTTTCAACAGCAAGATTATGAGAAGACAATCTAATTATAGAAATGCATTTTTGAAACTTAGCAGGTATGGGTTTTGTAAGGTAATATTGTAAGCAATGTTGTGAAATAAGGTATTGATAAAATGAACATTTACTGGAATTTTCAATACATGCAAAAATTTCTTGTTTTGCTTGGTCCAATATTCTTTGTTGTTTAATAACACATAATGTACCTTCATTGCATCTCTGTGCATTCCAAATTTCGTTAAACCCTAAATCAATCAAACAATTTTTAACATCAGACACCCAATTGATTTTCTTATGATTCTCAACATCATCAAACAATTTTTCATAACAATTTAACAAAATACAGTTGTTGGAATATAGTAATTTACGCCAGTATTTGATTAATGCCAGTTTTCTGTGGTAAAACAAAGGGAACCTCCCCAACTCTGCATAAACAGCTGCTGTATATGTAGATTTCTTAACACCCAATTACAAAAATCTAAGTGTATTCTTTCAACATTTAAACCTTTTTGTGTACCCCATATCTCGGAGCCATACCGGGGTAATTAACAATTGGACCTACATGTATATATAACAATCAAACAAAAATAACAAAGTTTTATGGTTTAGATACATGTTTTTGACATTTTTCTTCAATAAGAACGTAGCTTTTCTGGTTTGCACAGCTAGTTGCTTTTCAGTTTTCGAAAATTTATTATTAATATTGAAAACTATACCTACATGTAGATATTTAAAATTATTAATAATTAAAATTGAAAACTATACCTAGATATGTAAATTTATAAACAATTTCTAGATTTTCGTTTCTGAAAACCCACTTTTCATCATTTCTGACCTTACCACCCTTTCGAAAAATCACGATTTTGGATTTACATGTAGCAACATTCACCGAAAGTTTCCATGCAATACAATATTCATTTAACTCATCTAAAAGATTTTGCAGTCCTACGATCGATTCAGAGAAAAGAACTATATTATCAGCATACATCAAAGTAAATAATCTCAATGATAAAATTTCATAGGGCACACATCGCTAAGGAATCAAGATAAGACCATTTAACAAATATCAAGAACTTTCCAATGCAAATATTGACACGTACGTGTTGAACACACGCAAAATTTAGCATACAACTAAATTGTTTATTTTTCTGCAGATCTACTGAGGACCGTACTGCACATCATATTCTTGATAAGATAACGCAGTTTAACGTGTTTGTATTTTCCCTGCAACCTGCAATGGCCGCAGCATAACAATTTTAAGTACATTATATGACATTTGAAAACTACGCTGGGGATAATTCGATTAACGCGTTTCTTTAAATTGTCTGGATATTGGACAATAATATATTAAAACCTAGATGAAATCGACTTAAAAAACAAAGTTTGAACCATGAAATGAAAAATTAATTTGCCATTTGCTTCAATCATGAGCAAGCGTCATGACAAATGACGTCATCAATGTCCTTGGAAAACAATATTTTTCACAGATCTCGCCCAATTACATTGCTCTGCTTTGCAGGGGGGAAGTCGATGTTTATGCAAAATAATCCATATTTTAAGTACAGAGTTTACTTGTGTATATAAATAGAATCATGTTAATAGACAAGTTTACATTTCTCAACATCTTCAGTGACGTCAGAAGTGGTAAAAATGACATAGATGTCTCTCTGACTAAGGTACATACTTATCAGTTGCAGAAAAATAATTAAATGTCCAGTATTCACTAAATAACATATAGCTAAGCCTAATTAACTTATTTTACTTACATAACTTGTATAACAAGAGGCCCAGGGGCCACATCGCTCACCTGAGCAACAATAGCCTTAACTCTGATCAAATTAGCATTACAGTATCAAAATCAAAATATCTTGACAACTAAGTACAGTATATCTTGCTCAAAAAATTTGAAAAATCTGCCGATTTTTATCCACATATTTTTATGGTAAATACCAAGCCCCTTTTGTTGTTGTACCTGTAAGAAGATTTTTCTCTATTCCTATATAACCCCCCCC
>WFKH01010211.1:31864113-31879506 GCA_016163765.1 Magallana hongkongensis
GAGAGAGAGAGAGAGAGAGAGAGAGAGAGAGAGAGAGAGAGAGAGAGTGAGAGAGAGAGATTCGTCAATAAATTCAGCGGTTCCAACAAGCATCAAATGTTTCATGTTCACCACTCTTGTTTTTTTTACATCTCCCCAGAGAGGTAGATGAGAAAAAACGAATCGGACATTTGGCTAGCAAAAATGCACTTTTATATAAAACATCTATGTATTTGAGAGTTTCATAAAGTCTCAATTTGATATGCTATATCAATAGATAGGCTTCATATATTTGATCACGCCCAAGCGTATTTGATTACCTAATAATATTCAAAGAATGATTCATTCTTCCTAAAATATATTTCTTTAAATAAAGCTTGTTCATAACATCTCATCTTATACATAATTATATATAGTTTTTATCCAAAGAAATAAATAATTTTGGAAGCATTTGGGTTTTGTATGAGAAATATAATATTTCTCATGTAAAACTCAAATGAAACATTAGTTGGAAATTAATTTTACAATTATAATTTCTTATAATTTTTGCGGTTCATAATGCTTGAAGTGTATCAAAAAATTGTTTATACTTTTTGCGTCCCATTAATTTGATATACTAGTATATCATTGAAGTGGCTTTAAGGTGGTGAGTTTTCCTGACATTTTTTGGATACTTTTATGAAAAATGGGTTTTCCCCTCATAGTATACCAGCGTTATAAGAAGTGGATCATCTGCAGCGATTTTAATGGCTTTGTCGTGCAACTCAATTTTCGAGTTAAAAACATCAATTGAAAAATTATTCTTCAATGATTTTATAGCCCGAAGGTTTCAATATACATGTAATTTGCCACACAATGACACTTCTGTCCAATCTATGTTCGGGAAAAAACTTTTTCCAGCCCTAATTATCAGCCAAAATTACTTTTCTCACTCAAAAGATTTTCAAAAGAGGATTCTAAAAAAGCCTTTAGATTAACCATCTTTTTCAATCTGTGTTTAGAACTTAGAAACCAGACAAAATCAAATCTAGGTCCTTACAAAATGAGGCAGATGGACTTGGTAAAGCCATGAAGATGTGATTTAATTGAAAGAGGTAAAATCAAAGTTTTCAGAAATGTATTTTTTTCTCTATCAGTAAGATATATTTCCCCCGATTAATACAGGATTTGTTTTAATTGCTTTCACTTTGGGCTATAATTCTGCTGTCGATTTTTTTTAGAAGGTAAGCATCAAATTTTTGTGAACCATAGTGCACATTTTTTTAAACCTGTTTAATCAAAAGATTCTTTACTTTCAAGAATAATTAAAATATCATCAGCTTGCTGTGATATCTTTATTCAGCATCAGAAATAGTTATATTATGTACTGTACACTGAATTTTATTATTATTCCCAATTTGTATTGCTAGTACCCGTATTTATGCACAAATTAAAAAAAACCCACAAGGTGATATTGGATCACCTTGGCGACATCCTCTGTGAATAGGATAAGTATCAAAGAGATTCTCTCCTTGAATAACGGTTGATGTAGTATACTTGTTAAAGACTTCAAACCACTGCTGAATAAAAGAACCAAATGCAAATAAAAAATATGGTCAAACATTACCAACAGAGGGCATTTAGGTAATGTGCAATGTGAGAGTGCAATGACATTGAACAAATTACTAGGTCAAACAGATACATGTAAAAAAAAAAAAAAACCTTGTCAGCACAATATATTCTATCTACAGCCTTATTTTGCTAATGCTTCATATAAAGAGTGCTTGTAGGCAAAATGTATGCAATTACATTTTATTCAAGTTTCTACATCAAGGTGAAGGCCATAACTGTTCTCTACAAAATCCATTTTGGGACATGCTCAGACTATATAATTAAAAGACTGCCTGTAGATAAGGCGTGTGCAATGACTTTCAATCTAGTTTAAGGTCAACAGCAGATCATTGTCAAAAATCCGTCTCAAGACCATGTATATCTCTTCTTGGTCCAATCTGCTGTAGACTCTATCAAATCCCAGTCTGTTTTTAAGGGGTGTGGATTCACCTACAACCAAGTTTCTTGATCAAATGTCAAGGTCAAAGGAGATCTTTATGCTTGACCTTATTTTATATCCCTTGACCTAATACCTGCTTTTTACTAAACCTGTAGAGTGCTTGTTGGATAAAGAATGTGCAATAATCTTGTACCAAATTTCTAAGTCAAGTCATTAAGGTCAAAACAAAATCCTCTAAAAAGCTAATTGTCTTTGTGACCTTTATAAAAGCAGGTCACTTTAAGAAGGTCACCATCTCAATGATGTCTAGTTACACTTGGAATATAATACCTGCAAATTCATTACCACAAAACGTAAAGAGTGCCACATATTCATTGTTTGGTTCTCGGAATCAGTCTACTTTCTTTGTCTTTGCATGCAGGTGTATCAAAAGGAACAGACTAACATTATGATTACAAGGATTTATATCATTTTTCTATTTAAAATACCAATCTTAGTAAAAGTATAACCAGAGCAAGATTGTAATGAAATTGTAAAAAAACAGTCTATTTGTCTCATCCTGAATGTCAACACCTTCTTGAAAGTAGAACAAACCTCTCATATGTCTATTATCTTTATTATAATGCGTAGTATATTTCTCAAGGTTACATGTACTATAAAGAACCAGCCACGCAACACACAGGTGATACTTTTTCCGTTATGACCTTGACCTTAGTCAGTGACACTGGACCTGTCTCTGTCCTATCCCTCCACCAACTCTTTGTCCCTGACCCCTGGCTCTGCTGCCCAGTATAATGCTGACTACAGGGTATACTAGTATATGTAAACCCATGTCTAACTTGGTTTATACTCTACAGCTGCCACAAATGCTGCTCCTTGACCACTCCCATCTTTCACCATTATCATTGTACACTGCAAATAAATAACAAAAATTCACAAGAAATTTCTATATATAGAAAAACAATGCATATACTTCTTGCATTGTCCGAGATTGAAATTGTTTTGTGAGTAAAATAAGACCGAATTCCTAAATCTAAGCTTTGCTTTGGTATGGTATGGTATTTGGATGTAAAAATTTAAAGAAAAAACAATGCAAACAATGCTTACTTCTTTGCATCAACTGAAACTGAAATTGTTTAGTGAGCAAAATAAGAGAAAATTAAAAATCTAAGCTTTACCTTGGTAGTTGGGACTAGTTTGGCCAAGAGGTCAGCGATGTGGATGCGAAATTTTGGATGTTTTTCGTACACAGATCCATCAAAGGCAATGGTGACTTCTGGAAGATTGATGTGTTGTAGAAGAACAGCCAAAGCTACAACACAATATGGGTAATACTTACAGAAACAAAATAATGTAAATAAGGCTTCTCAAAATTAAATCTATGTTTAACATACCCTTCAAAATACCAAACCTAAAAGGAAGGGCGATATAAAAATTAATACTTTACAATGTTTTCAAACAAGAGATTTTATTTATTTACCACTACATTGAAATACAAATAAAGTGAGTATTCAAGCTATATGTAGACTAAAACAAGAGGCCCATGGGCCACATTACTCACATGTATAACAGTTTTTATATCTTTTTCAAAATTTTTACATCTGAAACTCTTCTAAAATACTGCAAAACTCACAAAAATTCTCATATATTTATAAAATATTTAAAAATCTTCTTCTCAAGAACTATAATGGACAGTTTGTGATATTACTATGCAAGCATTCTCAGATAGTGTACATTATAAGTTGTACAAACCATGAGCCCCAGGACAATACTTGGGTCACAATAATAAACAAGCATTCTGAGAGTATTGCATAAGCCGGTTTGTATTATTCTATGAAAGCTTCGAAGCATACATCTATTTCAAAACTATTATAAACAAGACGTTATGCTTTAATCAGAGATAAAAGAACAGAGGAAATTCAAATTATATAGTTGATATAGAAATTAATTAAAAAATGGGTAAAATAATACTCTTTATTTTATCTCCTGTAATTTCGCCAAGTCCATTAAGTATTCGCCGGTAGAAATTTGTGAAAACAATGCACTGTTATGCACAATATCATTTCTTATCGTTTTCTGTACCCCGAATCAACAGACCAACCCGATAACGAACCCGACTGTAATAATACAAAAAAAAAAAAACCTGCTGATTAAATTTACAACACAATGCTTGACACTATTTTACAGAACTTATTTGTTTGTTAGAAATGATAAAAGGAATGGTACAAGTAACGCACGATATTATTACTGACGAATCTCACATACTGGCCTCGTTTATTCAATACACACCGAACCCGATAACGAACCCGAACATTAAAAAATTGGAATATAAAAAATTAATTTTCTCGAAAATATGTCAACCAGACGCTACAAAAGTGTAAACTTGATCTGTAGTTTGACATTTTGAAGCTCTTCAGCAAGTTTCATATTATTCCTCAAATGCATAAAGAAAAAAAGTGTGGAAAACTGAAGTGGGACTGACGGAGGCAGAGGAAAGCTATAGTCCCCTCCGGTGAAACCGGTAGGGGACATATAAGCATTTAAAATTAGGGGTTAAGTTATGATTGCTGGATGTAAACTTGATTGTGCAAACATTTATGGTGCAATATAATGTAGGCATGGAAACACTTTCTTTGGGGATAATTTTAACTTATATAATATAAAAAATATATTATCACAGCATAAATATTTTCCTTATTTTCTTTTGCATTGTTAAAAACACAGGGTCATCTCCCTTTCAGTAAGCATATATGGGAGACCGAATGTGGGTTTTCTACAATGACTCTATTAATACTGTTTTCAGTATAGAATGCGTGAATTACATATAGAAATACAAACGTCTTCTGTAGGCAATACAATTCCTATCAAAGTTTGTCCATTTTCTAGATCAATACTACTTTTAACACCTATGATTGTTTTCTATTAAAAAAAAATGATATTTAGCTGTTAATATACACGATCTGTTATAATAGTGTCTGAACAAATAACAAATCAATTTAATCAGCATTCAATTTTAAGTGCAATTTGATGCGTATGAACAACAAACCACATCACTAACTGGCAATGTAAACCTATTACATTTAGGCAATAGCCTTACATGTTTTCTTGTTTTTTGTTTACTGTAAGTTGTTTTAATTCCACAGTGCTAAATGATTTGTTACAAAGTACCTATTAATAGTGATGGTTTTAATTTCACACTTAGGAACATCTACTTTAATAAAACACAGGATTTATTTTGTCAAGTTAAGAAAAAAACAGCATTTTACAATACCTACAACCTTCATACCCTAGCTGTATGAACCACCAAAGAAATTTCACTGTAAAATTACCTGCTTATTGCTTTTCTAAAGAGATGGAGGAGAAACCCTTTCATGAGTGTACATATTTTTACACAAACTACCCTTCTATTGATAATATTCAACAACTTTTAGAGGTTATGGACCCCATATTTCCCCCATTCTACAGGTATTTTAGTATATCTTTTGTTCTGCCATTTCAATTTATCAATATTACGAGTTATATTATTTTCTTCCAGGTTACTTACCTGTGTCAACTATTTTATAGGATTTCTTAACGGCTCGGGTTAAAACAGTCGCTGAAAATTTTAACTTTTGAGATGGCCTACCTTACTTTGAGACCTCCCCCGTTACTTCCTCCAACTTTCATGATGGCTAATTTCCCAATAGCCTATCCTTTACATGTAAAGACTCCATAAAAGTAACAGGCTCCCTAATTTGCAACAGTTTAGTTTGCAGCTAGTTAATTTCCAAACTGCTGTTACATGAGCCCCTTAGACTTATTTGCTCTCCCAGAATAATGATAGTTGTCTTTTTACCTTGCAGTGTACACTTTGAACACTACTTTTACCCTTTCCTTATATGTTAGTCTTATATTTACCTGCTGCCACTATTTTTGCTCCTCTTTCTGACACGATGGCACAAGTTTCTCTCACAATCGCCACATCTTCTTCTGTGGCAACATCTGCTAATTTGAGTGCCTTCAAAACTGACCAGGTGTTTTTGGATGTGTCTGTATCTCTACAAAAAAAATTAATAAATGAAACCAAAAACTAGATGTGTCGTAATGCCACGAATGCCCCCGCATGCAGCCAAAATTTCAAATGCCATAATTAGTTTTACATTTGTTTGCAAAGAAGATTTCTTTTTTTCTCTCATTTCAAGGGGCATAACTCTGACAAAAATCTTCAAACCTTGATCAAATTTGAACTTGACCTGTATTTTCTGATAAAATATTTATATATGCAATTTCAACTTTATATATACATCCCTTCAAAAGTTAGAGAGTGGAAACTGAAAATTTTTTATTTTTTTTTAAGTTCAAGGGGCACATGCATCTCTGTCGAAAATCATCAGACCTTGACCAAATTCGAACTACTCCTGCATATTCCTATCACATATCCATAAATCAAATTTGAGTTGAATATGTGCAACTGTTGCCGAGATAATGAATTGAAAGTTAATGAAGATGGAATGACAGAAGGATGGAATGACAGATCAAGGCAACACTATATGCTTGCGGCCATTTTATGGCGGGGGCATCAAAAGAGATAGCATCAGCTGCAGATCTTTTGAGCACAAATTTTGGCCCACAAATCTCGTATACAGACAAATGTTGAAATCGCAATTACATGTACTTTTAACATATACAAATATATAACATAAAAAATATATTTAACATGTCATAAATGTTTTATGTACAAGTTATTACTGGTTATTTTCACCCCATGTTTTTTTTTTTTTTGCCCTTCTATACTTGCAAATAGTTTTGTCAGACTTGAATTCGCCCAGACACAGTCAATGATAGATACTCTTTCTAATAAATACAGCAATTTTAAATTGTTTTGAATTTGCCAAGTCTTAAATTTGCCTGCTGCCAACGAGGGCAAAAGGGGCGAAAATAAAACGGAGGTGAATATTTCCCTATATACAGTATTAAATTTGCCAATTAAACTACCTTGTATTAAAAAAAATATTGTATTTTTAGAACTAAATGTGCAAAACTACCAATTAAATCATGCTGATGCAGGCTTGATATTTTTTGAGAGAGAGAGAACAGAATTTAAGATTAATGATATTGTGATCAATTTCATTATTTATTTTTAAAAATGTACTGAAATACATATATAGTTACAAAATTCAGGTACAAGCGTTGTGTATCATCCAAAATATTTCTCATTAATTCTGTCAAATCAAAACACTTAAAACTTTGAAACTATTTTCAATGTTACAAATAAGAATCAACTTATTAAGAATTGTATATTGATAGATACAGTAACTGAGAGAGTTAGGTCTTAGTAAACTAATCTCATTAATATTATCCCTAATACGTGTCCGATTGTAAGATAATATTTTCCAGTCATCATTCCTTTAACCATATAGTTTGTACACCCTCAACACATGTATTTTCTCAACACTCTTAAAAGGGCTGGATTGTCATAGCCATTTTTAGGCTATCATTTTTTAGGCTATATTAATCTTCTTTAAACAGAGGGGAGAAAGATATAGGGAAATGTTCAAATAATAGTTATGGTCAAAACTACTGTAAATGTATTATATTTGGCGTGTACGATATTTGGCCGAAACTAGTTTTTGAACAAGTTGGCGTGGATTTGAATTAGCGTATTCCTGAATGTGACTATTCTTATACATATATGCATGGCATTTGGCGATGTACTTGATTTAGCGGAAGCCGCATTCCGCCAAAAGCGGTAAAAAGAATGCACAGCCAAAAATAGTACGTTTACAGTATCCTATCTAAAATTTTAAGGTAAATCTAATGATCAAGTTCACCAGCCAGCACTCTTAACCTGTTACATGACTAATTGAAGTTCATGCATCATCATTGTTACAAACACATTAAATCATTAAAGTTGAATGAACTACCCACACCTGTCTTATGAAACTGTCTCTATACTGCTAGACTGCAGGTGTGTGTAGGAGGCTCATCACAACCTTTTAAACTTTGCTGAACCTATATCATTAATTAATTAAGTTTCCCTTGAGAAAAACATCTCAATCAAACTACTTTTCAGTAACAATGTCCTTTTATGTACAGAGCTACTGTTACTTATACATGTAACTGTGATTGGTACTTTAATATACATATACATGTATATACCTATTTATATGTGGAAATGTCAAATTCTTTGAGATGGTATGACCATATAAAGTCAAGTGGGCTTTCTTACACCTCTACTGCTTTTTAAAAAATAAAACCAATGTGTATGCATGACCATGAAAGGTCTATATATAGTAAGCTTTCTTACTCTTCTATTGAGGTCACGTAGGCAGTGGGGAATTCCCAACGCTTCTTCAACTCGGGGCAGGGGTTTCCTTTAAATAGACACTCTTCATCTACCATTTTCATCAGGACTAAACGCACTAGTTCTCCAAGGTACATTCCTGAAAACGACTTCTCAAATCTACAAAGAAAAAATTGACCAAGCATCAAAATAATGACCTCAAAAATTTGTTTCTTTAACAAAGACAAAGGCGTGTACATCAGCCTAATATATATAATTTCAAATAATGTTTTTTTCACTCAAACATTTAACTTTTTATCATTTTTTAAAAATATTTTATAATTGGTCTCGTTCAACCACTCGCTCTCTCTGAGCAAAGCTGCGTTGCGTATCACAAAGCATATGGCATTCTGGCCGCCAGTAATGAAAAGATCATAACTGTTTAAATATTAATAAATCATATTTAATGTAACTTTCAAAACCAATTATTCCACAAATAGGTGCCCCTCACTTAAAGTTGCATAATGATGTACATGTACTGTAGTTTCTAATGAATCTGCAGCCAATGATTTTATTCAGAGTTTTTTTGTTTTGGGGTTTTTTTTTTGGGGGGGGGGGGGGGGGGTGGGTGGATGATATAGTTAGTTAAATACTTTCTTTAAAGTGATCCACAAATATTTTCCTTGCTTGATTTATTGTACTCTAGATTTCATTAGCCCCTGTCTACAAATTGTAACTCTTAGAATATTGTTTTAACATTTTTTTTTAAAGATAAATCATATTGTAATGATATCAAAGCTGTTTGGACAATTCATTAAACTACCATATCATGTTTCAAATGTTAAGACATTGTTCTGGAAATACCCAGACTATTGAAAAGCAAGTAATGATGTGTTGATTGCTTCCTTATATATACTTACGTAAAGGAATTTACATGATTGGAGTATTTGTCAACCTCTCTCTCAAAGTCGTTTCTGTAGAAATCGCAGCAACCATTGTCACCAAAGGCACCCCACTCTGTGTTCACAATTATCTAGACAGAAATATTTTGAAGCGATTCTGTAAATTTTAAAACAACTTTTATTCTAGGTGGCAAATTTTTTTTAGAACTTTCTTGAGAACATTTTGTGATAATTAACCAATAATATCTCACAGTAAACCAGTACTTTACTGCTCTTTATTATTTTTCTTAATTTTACTGGAAAAGGTTCTATTATGAGCCAGTTTATCACTGATAATCTATAATCAAGAAATAAAACTTGTTGCGAGTTAAAGTTGGTTTACAGAATGGTCAAGTCAACAATAAAACACTGTATTTACTGAGATATATACATATACTTCATCTTGTTGACTTATATGTTACATCTTTTTGTCCTCTAAAGTATTTATCTTCATCGGTGTACATGTATTTTAGTCTTAAATACTTTTCTTAAAACAGCGAGTGCACTTGAGTACATACATGTAATGTGACATGCACAAATTTCAAAAACCTCTTACAAGAAATTCACACACACACACACACACACACACATGATCACCAGTGGGTACTGCGTGGTAAAAGCAATGACTGATCAACTAACTTTTTGAATTCTGGTTACATATACCTGTTTAGTATCAGGATCTTTTCCTTCAAACTTGTTGTAGTTTTCAATTCTCTCCACAAAGGCAGCATTTGATCCAGTACCTATATATATACATTAAGAGTAAAACCTGAACTTGTAATTTAAAAAATCAATCCGCTAATACACTGTATTACAATACTATGAAAGAAAATGCTAGCAGCCCATTGAATGTTAACAATACCAAGAATGACTCCAATACGGCATTTTTTGTCAGCATAATTCCCAGCCATCAGTGCCCCAGTGGTGTCGCTGATTCTTGCCATTACATCAAGCTTCACGGGCATGTCCTGACAGAGGGGATATCAAACAGATATTATTAGACTGATCTGTTGTTTGATGTAGAACAACAAATTACTGTAATCTAATACAGTGTATGTCATAATTTAGAATCATTTCTATTATTCTGTACATTAGACATTACATTCTCCCCACATTAGTTGGTAAACATGATTTTTGATCCTCCATATTGATTGTCTTCAAATTGTCCATTGATTTAAAATGGCATGTATAGTGTGTACTCTATGTCGAAATGACACCAATAAACCCAAAGTATACACCTTTATGTGACAGGGTATTATTTTCTCAAAGTTTGAAAAACATTTTTCATTTTAAACTAATACAGTCATGTAAACCAACTACTGTATACAAGGAAATATTTGCCCCCGTTTTTTTTCACCCCTTTCGCCCTCGTTGTCAGTGTGCGAATTTAAGACTGGGAGAATTCCAATATGTCTCAAATTATCTCTCTTTTAACACAATTTTGATTGGGCGAATTCAAGACAGGGAGAAACTAATGCAAGTGTAGAAGGGCAAAAATAACACGGGGCGAAAATAACCCTGTATACATTATTATACATGTGTGACTAATATACAGAGATTTGTGGGCAGTAAGTTTTTTTATTTATTACAAAATAAAAAAAATAAATAGAATTTAATATAATCATCACAGATCAGCGAATTCTCAACCAGCCCTTCACAAATAAAATCTGATTCATCCAATCCATAGTTCTTAGTATATCAAAGTAAAAATTCTAACAGAATGTAAGTTAGTGTCTTTGTTTTGAAGCTTTTAAAACCATGCAACTGCATGCAGCCATTTTTCTCTGACCTTTCTCCTAGCAATGGCTTCCTCCAACATAACACAGGCGTCCTGTCCAACTCCATCGGGGCACTTAAACGACTTAGTCCATGTAACCAGAATGCTGTTCTTCAAACTCTTCTGATCAGATGGGAATGAGAAAGTAAAACCTGCACATAAATATCATAATAGAAAAGTAAAACATGGTGGTTATAACAAAGTACCAGGGATGAACAATTTAATTAAGTATTGAATCATTAATTTTTGAAAGATGTGGTCTCATAACTGCAACGGTGTGTGCATACAAATTGAATAACGCGCGCTAGCGCGTTATGAAAATTTGTTTGCACACACCGTTGCAGATATGAGACCACATCTTTCAAAAAATAATGATTCAATGCTTATATTTACGTTTTTTTTAACATTTATTCCCTTTCCACAAATATGATTTATTTTTTAAAATGTCGGCCTTATTCAACGAGTAATGCGCAATTAACGGAAGAGCCATTGGAAGAGCCGAATTATGCTGACAAAAATAGTGCACAGCGTTTTAAATTCTATTAACACAATTTTATTTTTCATTCTGTAATTTGATGAATTTACTTTTGGTATACTAAGAAATTAATCAATTGAATTCATTTAACTCTTAAAAAATATTTACATCAATGAAATATTAATCAGTGTAAGTATAATATCAGGTCGTGATCCGGTTTGAAGTTGCGAGGAGAGTCAGTCATGTTCTTCGAGAAATAATGAAGGAAGACTGAATGTATTCATACGCACCAGATTTGGTGATTGGGTCTTCTGTGTTATGCGTAAATACATGTATCACTCAAATCAATCAATGCAATTTAATAGGGGGAAAGAAAGTGAATGTAAATATTTCATTATAAATGTAGTTTAATTGTTATAACTGGTAAGTTTTTGAAACAATTTAGGACCAAGGACAATTTCAATATATCTAAGGATTCAAGATATAAATTAGTTTAATTATATATAAAAACAGTAGTTTGGACTTCCTACTCAGTTTGATATATCAATGTGATTAGAAATGTTGATTTATTTTCAATATGTCAAGAACTGACTGTATTTCTATTTGGTCCAATAAGATGGACTTAAAATTCTCAGTTCACAAGAAAAAAATTCAGTGGAAAGTCCAAGTGCATAAGCAATGAAAAAAAAAATCCATTATAGCCTTGCAGTTGAACATAATTGTTAATCAATGAATTAATTTTAAAATCATCTTCTATTTTCTACAAAAACTTGTCTATATATTGTTCTTTGAATGTCTACTGATTTAAGTATACTGGTAATGAATGGTGGGCTAGACGTACTCTATTTCATTGACTCTAAAATTATTTAATAAAATTATTATCGGTACACATGTACCAGTACAATTTGGAACATCTCTCGATAAAATTACCAGTACTTACCCACTGGTAGGCAAGATGCTGTGATGTTTTCTTCTTTTAGAAAACTTTCTAGACTCTCAGCAATATGATCAAAAATCTGTCAAAATAACATAAAAAGTTATTATAAGTATACCCCATTTACATGTAGTGTTTATTCTTTTTATCTCCTGTTTTGCTTTCCACTAGCTGATCTGCAGATCTGTAGCTGAGCCTACGAGTTGTCATATGGCATGTCAACCTGAACTTTCCCATAAAGCAACAGATCTGCAGCACATTTTCCACCTGCATTTGCCCATATTTTCATTTGGTAGATTTTACACTGGGCTAAGTGAATTATGGCAGAGTTGTCCTTCATAACACGTACACAACTAAGTAAGGTAACTGGTCTACAGGTAGAATTCATTGACAGGTCAACTGATCGAAAGTAAAACCCTCAGACGCAAAAATTCAAAGAATGACAACTCTTCAATGACAAAATCTCATCTGTCAGTACTAGTAAGTTAAATTGTTGCATGTAAGTTGAAATTAAAACTCTGCACAGACGTTACAATTCAAAGAACGACAACTCTTTGATGACAACGACTCATCTGTCAGTGAATTGTTGCATCTATAACTTGTCCATTCTATGACTTGTTGTTTCGATAAGTTGTCTTAATGGTGAAAAGTTTCAATGAGTTTTTTTTTTTCAATTAGTTG
This sequence comes from Magallana hongkongensis, assembly GCA_016163765.1. NCBI lineage: Eukaryota > Metazoa > Mollusca > Bivalvia > Ostreida > Ostreidae > Magallana > Magallana hongkongensis. The sequence goes on from WFKH01010211.1 coordinate 31,877,153, forward strand.
TCATAATCTTGTTGCATGCTGTAATCACTCAAAATTTCAACAACTTACATGATGACAAGTTGCACAGATTTACTGAAGAATCATTTTTATTTGTGGGGGTCAATGTTAGTGGGTATAGCCAAAATTTTGCTGGTTCGTGGGGACGTAATTTCATTGGTAGCAAGTTCGGGATAATTTTAATAAATATCAAACAAATGCTTGTATATACATTCGCGGGGATGTAAATTCGTGGACAAGGGTTACCCATGAAAGCCACAGACATTGATCCCCCATGAACAGTGATGAATCCACAGTATATGTTGTTGACAAGAAGCACAGCTGACTTACATGCTGACAAGGCCCTGAGAGGATTTTGTCATCCAGATTGTAGTACTTTGTTGTGGTGGCGGCCTCTCCATCTTTCATCACAACTCGAACCACACGAAAGTTTGTGCCTCCAAGGTCAAGGCCAAGATATTCACCATTTTCTGTGATAAAATAAAATCTATACCAAGTTAAGTAAAGCAGGGTATGATAAATCCAGTAATTTTTTAGAGATTCCCTTTGATCAAATGTATGATTGTCTGATCAAGTTTTCATAGATATTATTTATACAAACACTTAGGAAAGTCCATAGCAAACCACATACTGGGTGGTTTTCTAGAGAATCAATTAAAAAATTTATCTATTTTTCATTTTGTAGACTTCATATTCTAAAATATTTTAATGAACTCTTTTTGTTGAATTTCACTCGTGTATTTATGTTGGGGTTTTTAAGGGCCACAAAAATGTGTGTGTGTGTGTGTGGGGGGGTTTCCAAATCCCCTTTACCCCATCCTATGGATCCAGTCAGACCAACTCAATCTTCAGTCCAAGATAGATCAGTTGGTAGAAACCGACAAGAGATTCAGGGGACCTGGGTTTGAATCCTATCATGTCCATCATTATTTTTCCCCCTATAAAATGATGTTTAATTCTTTGCTGACTCTTTTTATTACCGGTACTACATGTAAATCTTAAAATTTTTGCGTGTGTTAACAAACGAGACAAAAAGCAACATGCATCACTGCAGTGCATGTAAACTACCTGTCAAGACTGATAATGAAGCCCACTTATTATGACACTGGATAACTATACAGTCCTTGGCTACACACTTTTGAGTGGGTGCTCATTGAAAAGACTGATATTCTTTATCAATACACTTAACACTTGATAATCTGACTATGCACTTTCAAAAAAATTGCTTATCCTCCATACTGTATTTGTTTTATTTATCAAATGCTACATCACTATTATTACCATACAGCCAGGCAAGAACAAATTCAGAATCTTGCAAAATTGCACATCATAAAACTGCAATTATAAATTATACATGTATTTCTTTGCTCTAACATTACATGTCATTATGTGACCCTGTTTTTTTTTTGACAGTAGTTTGGAATTTTTCTTGAATTCTTGAATTGTTTTAAAACAAATGGGCAGATTCCATATATTGGCCCCCCACAAGGTAAAGGCGGCCAATTTCGGCCATGCCCAACTCACCAGGAGTCTCCATTTGGAAGCCAATATTAGCCAAAACCGACCCAACAGAAACATGTCAGTTTGTTGATTCATGTAAACTGTTGCCATTGTTGAGGCTTGACCAGTAAGTATGGAATCCCACATCACTTGCAATTGGTATATTTCTCTGAAATTGCATTTTGGTGAACCCTCAGGAAGAGCTAGGGCACACCTATTCTTTGTTTTAACCTTACAGCTAGGTCATAGCGCACCTCACCTATACCTCGTACCCTCTTTGCCAACAGTCCCCCTCACCCTAAGGCTTTCCCCATACGTTCTGCAAACAACTATTGCAGTACTAAAAAAAATCCCCTAGTACCATCCAAAACAATAGGGTTATAATTACTGTATATCTGATTATTTTCCCATAAATACAATTACGCACAGAAATTATGTCTGGCATTGTATATGCTATTAAAAACTTTTCAAGGTGCAAAAAATGACTCACTGTCTCAAATTTTGTGACATGCAAAAAACCCACGGATATGTGTATGCTCCTTAATCATAACTGATGAAAGTATAATCTCACCCTTTCCTGTTAGCAAATTCCGTACATATGTACATTCCCATAGCAAATTAGACTTTTTCCTTTTTTCTGGGTCCAATGTATTAGCAAGATTGATCTGGTCTTCAAAAACATCCATAATTTTCTTGATAGTTGCATCATCCAGGACACACAAATTCAATATTTCTTCTACCTAAAATGAACAGTTTTTACAGTTTTTTGGGAGAAAATAGAAACAATATTTACAATATTCAATGGATCATAATTAAATCTGAAATCAAATGAGACATTTCACTTGCACTTGGGGGGG
>WFKH01010211.1:31889005-31905587 GCA_016163765.1 Magallana hongkongensis
CCCCCCCCCCCCCGATTATAATTAATTACATGTACCTGCCATGCAGTACCTCATTGATAAATGATAATGATATATATGTGGTAAAACTATTAAATAAAACACAATAAAAAAGAATGCACTGTAAATCAATTAGTTCAAGAATAAATGTATATTTAATAGATTATATGTAGTTCATTAAAACATATGTAAATTAATTCTCTAAATTCTAAACAGAAATATGTCATATATATCTGGGACATATATTTATAATCACTCTATAACAAGAACAAAATCTTCAGTAAAATACATAGCATGTAGAATGTAGACTAAAATTATCATCTTTAACAGAAAATGGTCATGGATATGTAAAAATATAGTTAAGGTATCATTTCACAATTTTACCTATGAAAAACAATTTCATCATTCTATATATACAATGCAAATATATAAAAGTTGAATATATTTAAACACAGGTAAACAAAACAATATATATAATAGATGTTGTCACAAAGGCAAGTTGGAATAACTGCACAAGCTAGGTTATATTTCGGCATAGACCGAAAAAATTTAATTCATATGGGCTTCCTTTATCCATTCAATCAATTATTCTTGTATTACAAGGGGTGATTGCGGGACAATTTAACTTAAGACATCATTCCACACTGTTAATAAGGGAATTAACAATAATTAAGAAAAATCTAAAATGTTTACACATTCACTCACATGTACTTAGCGTGAAGTATACCGATAATTGGTGATTTGCTACAAAAAAGTGTAGATTTTATTCAATGCGTTTCTGAGCGTATTTGATTTTATGTATCTGGTATACATGTAAATTTTGTGATATTATTAATTTAATGGAAGCTAAGCACTGCCTTTCACCAAAAATTGCAAAACAGAATATACACAGCCCAAGGTAATAGATTTACAGTATATTCTACATAATACATCATCAACACACTCTAAAATCACATTGTTATTATATCCATATGTTTAAATCATTAATCAACAATAAAGAAATATATAATATATTTCTTCACAAAAATATATATTATACCAAAGTTCCTATGAATATGATGTATATATACTAGTACTCAATATATATTGCAATATTGTCTGTTCATATAAAAGTAAAATCCTTCGCCTCACTAGGAGAACCTCTGGTGAGATTTGGCGTGTTCCAAAACTTGTCTGGCCCTCTGTACAGCTCCCTGGCATTTCTCTCTCTTCATGAGTTTGTTCCCCTCAAAGTACCCCTCGTTCCGTGGGAGTCCGTGACTACCGTCAGCAAAAGTCACTAATCCTGTGAAAATATTAATTAATTATTACAATATCAGGTATGTCTAATAAACAAGTACATGCGTGTATAAAGTAAACAACTAATGAATCACCTGGATTTTTTAGATGATTCATTATTCATCACATTTCACCACAGAAAATATCGGATAACGTTAGCTATCGCTGGACCAATAGTAACAAATTACTTGTCAGTTTGTAGTTTATATAATGAATATACTATACTACTTATGCGATTTTTTCTGGTATTAGTAGAACATTTGTTTATTTCAAATTTTATTCTATGATAACAAAAGATATAATATATATCATTTACAGATATAATAACAATATTGTTAGTACTATACTATCGCAACTTAATTCTCGAACCTTTCCGACAAGTACCGGCAGAAAAACAACCTCAAATGTATTACGCATAGGCATGCATCCATGACAACCCACCCTTTTTATGAAACTTGATATATTAAATACAGAACATTTTTTTATCTGTTGAGATGTGAGCTAACTTTGATATCATTAAATTCAATGATATATCCTAAAATGTACAATGGAAGAGACATATAAGGCTGTCTAGCCTATATCTAAATTGATGGGAAGCAACTCCATTTTTTTATAAAATTCTACCATCAGGTGATGTTAATATATACATTCGAGGTGTTTTTCCGAGCTCTGCCAGAAAGGCCCGAGAAGTTGCGATTGCATGAGTACTTTATTTACTTTATTCACAAATCACATTCCCCCTCCCCTCCTCCCCAGCAGCAAAGTGGCTGCTTTATAAACTAACGATTAAGTGTTAACTATTCAAACCCTGGCAGTTTCTAACTTTCTATGAAATTATTATCAGCTATGGAATTTATATATTTTTTTCATTAAATTTTCTATCAATAAGTGCAGCAATTAAAGACAAATCGTGCTCCGGAAATGAAAAAGATTTAAACATAATGTCATGTGGATTCAATTGATGCATTATTATTGCAATAAATAAAATTAAGAAGTTTCTATGGTAACTGTAAAAAAAATAATACTCTTAACCAATCAGATATAAGTGCATCACATACAGAAATTTGATATTTATGATTTCTGCGGTAAAACAATATTTGCTGATTAACTTTTTCATAAATATAAGTAAATATTTTCTCACCATATCCACATATTTGACCACTTTTAAACTCTCCCTCATACTTCATCCCATCAGATCGAGTGAACACACCATATCCATTGAATTTTCCATTTTGGAATTCACCCTCATACCTGTAAGAAAGAAATATGCATGATAGTCACTAGTTAACACATTAAAACATGATGTTTCAGGGGGACTAAATAAATTAACATGCAGGCAATAACAGACTTTTGTATAAATCTTGATTTAATTAAAGTACATGAATTCAAGAAAATTGAATTTTGATTAATATATATTTGTATATATATTAAAGACATAATTTATAATTAATTCAATCAAGTAGGCAAAGTATAAAGCATAATTATCATTAGTTATATAACAGCAATAAGTGATACAACAATTAATTATCCTTGATTCAGTACCTATGCATGTAAAATACTCAATCTAATAATAATTAAGTGATACAGGATTAAAAATTATACATATTTTAGTTTTATCAATACAAGCTAGCTAGCTGAGAGGCACAGAAAACATTAAAAACAGTTACCTAGACTTGTCATTAAAAATCATGACCCCCGTTCCCTGACAAAGTCCATTGTCGAATATGCCAAAATACTGGGATCCATCGGGGAACTTCATCACTCCGTACCCGTGTCGCTGACCCTCCATCCAGTCCCCCGTGTATTCACTGCCATCTGGATACCTGTACGCTCCCTTCATTGTTTTCTAAATTCCTTGAATGTACATCTGATATGAGACAAAAACATATCTCAATTAATGTGTTATTCTTTTTTATAAAACTTGCTGGAGCTAAATACAAGCTAATACACATGTAGACATGCATGTACAAATGTATAAATGTTACGTATATAATACATGTAATACTATATAAAGGTGTTTGTTGTGTGGATGTGCTTTTTCTTCTTTCTACATTTCTACATTTCAGGGATATAACATACAATTTACCAAAAGTTTTAATCCTTCTAAAAATATCTTAAAACACTTCCCCATTCAGACGTATATTTTATATGGATACATGTACATGTATAATCTATAAATAATGTACATAATCGTGTTTATTTTATAGCATATAAAGACATTGCTATTCAAATAACCGATTCGAAATAGAACCGCCACACCCAAACATATTTTTAACCCCATCTGATATCAAACAGATCAAGAACCGGAGAAGATTTTTCTTTTCCTTGTTTATTTAGAACACCAGAAAGTGAAAGTAAAGCCGGGTGATAAAGAAACCAAAAAACAAAAACATAATCCGCCACAATTAGTGTGGGGTATGAGATGTACAATTACTACTGCTTCTGCTTTTGTCTCACCTGAGGGTACCTGTTTTGTTTTCACCTGTGTACCGACTACGTCACAGTTTCGCTTCCTCAATGCGTACTACGTCACATTATATACAATGAAACATGGTTGACTGTGGGAACTCGAGATGCAGCCAAGAAAGACGGGCTTTTAGAAAAGAACTGCTGTCATGGAGCAAGAAAATACCAATAGCTGTCGGTATGTACAATTTTCTTTGTATTTAGATGTGTTCACGAGTTATACGAACCCCCAGAACCTAAATATACGATAAGACAGAGGTTGCTTCATTGTCAAAATTCAGACTCTCCGGCTGTTCCGTGATATGAGCACACCCCTTCCACAGTGATAAAATTTTGTACACTGAGGTTACATATATTCTAATTAAACCTCACCGAAATGTTAAAGTAGATTTCTTTCTCATGATTTAGTTGTTATTTTGTGAAACAGGGAAAAGGGGATTGAAAAAAGCATGCAATTTAATAGACAGGTAAATCATCTATCGATCGTCACCCAAAATTCGGCTGATGATGATACATGTGTGACGTTGACAATGGATGGACCGAGCCTTTGACAGGGAAGGAAACAAATATTTTTGTTAAAAAAAACCCCAAAACTCGAATTTTCTAGACACATTTTCACAGTTTTAATACTTATATAATTAAACATCAACAGGTGATAATTTGAATTTACGTTTCATAACATCTTGATGTGACATTTTTAATTTTGGTTGTGGGGATTATTGATTTTTTTTTTCGTTGCTGTGGTGACTCTTGGCATTGAGTCTTATCCTTCTGTTCATATGTTAATTCTGTTCTCAACAGGTTTGGATCCTTGTTATTGATTAGGCAGTGTTGACACTCAAAATCATGTCCTCTAAACTGACATTGAATATTTCCTTCTTTAAAAAAAAATTCACTCTTTTTATGTACATGTATTTAAAAAAAAAAATGAAGTCATATCAAAATTGTCTTACCAAAGTCATGACATTTTAAAAATCTGAAGTTAAAATGAATTTGTAATTTTTTTTTAAGTGTTAATGAATTAATAATATTCTCTTAGTTAACTTAATATTTTAATATCAAATATTTTAATTTTATTGTTATAAATTTCATCAGCATATTTGATGATATTTCATATATGCTTATGATGTGTTAAATAGAAATAAAACTTTTGCTCAAACTACCTAATATAACTAAAATATTTGATTTGAAATCAAGATTTATTAGAGGGTTTTAAAGTTAGAATAGAAAAGTTTTAAAGCTGTTACCAATAATTTTCATGTAAAGCTAGACTTAACCTATGTAAACACAGGTTGATTGAGTTAGATGAACATAATTTTAAAAAGAAGATGATAAAAGTTTTGGCACAGCAATGCCCTTTCTATATCAACCTTTCTCTCCAAAAGATTCTTCCTTTAGTGTTAAATTCAACTTTATGGGTGAAGACCATGGAAGAGAGTGCCCCTCTCCTTGATTGGATGGTCTCCACACCCCCACCCCCAGATATTTTTTTCATATGCTTTAAATTAGTAATTTTTGTGCGTACATGGGATATTTTCTTCTTTTAAATTTTTTTTGACCTCTTTTCATCACAGTTCACGATACAATTATAATTTTCATATTTGAGACTACACCACTTCGAATAGTTACATGTACTGTACTGTAGAAGAAGAATTGGGTGTACATAAAGAGATTTGGTACAATGTTTATAATATATAAAACAATTCACAGTTATCAGTTGATTTACTGGTAATAAAGCATAAAAAATTAAGTCCATTATTTTATTAGTACATGTATATAGATACATGATATTAATTTGCAATGCAAGCATTGTTCATTACCATCTTTCATTTAGATATTTGTACAAAATTATGCATTTTTCACTGTCGGTCAATATTTTGGGTTTCAGTAGCTCATTGGTTAGAGCCCTGGCCCTGGGTTCAAGTCTCATTTGAGACATTACTTTTTATCACCTGTTGCATTTCACGCCCAACTTTCAAAACCCATGGTCATAAAATTCCTGAATAGAACTAGTATTGTTCTTAAACAACTAGAGGTCTTCCACCTTATTACTTTTTTGTTTAAACCATTTTTGTTTCAAAAGAATTGATGAAATGCTTTCTCTAGTGCATTCATGTAAAAATAATGTCAAAAGATTTAGTATGATTTTTATTTTAAAAAATCGACCTTGACCTTTGACCTTAACGTCATTTTGATTGGCCAAGGTCAACTTTTCATTTTCATGTCCGATGTCTCTAGGACGTATGGTTCAAAAGTTGTAAGTGTTTTTACAAAACTAAGAAACTTTCAGGGGCAATAACTTCTTTAAGGAGACATCGGATCCTTTTGATATGAATAGTTTGAAAGATCCTTAAAGTCAACTAAAGACAATGGTAAAAGTTTCAAGTCTCTATCTCTTACGATTTAAGAGGAGTAGCAATAACAAGAATTTTGTACAGTAGGGGCAATAACTCTATATCTTTTATTGATGATAGTTATTAGTACCCCCAAAATGTAGAACTGTACTATCAGTGTGTACAGAATCATGTATATATTAAATGTCATTTTAATTTTTATTAAATAGAATTTTTAGATGGATGTTTCTCATATTGATGTGGGCTGGGATTGAATAATCAAGTGCCCGCATAAATTTTACTTATGCATGTATTTGTATTTGAAATGATTATTTTGTTTTCAACAGGGTTAGAAAGAATTGCAGAGGAATTCGGAGGGAAGGAAAACATCACAGAACTGTTGATGCCATTTAACTGTAAGAGCCCTGCATTTACACCTACCCCGTACCCCGAGCCCTTTCTCCATTAAAAAAATATAATAATACATTGAGAGTTATGAATATGTTGACGTGAAAGCAAAAATGTACTCAAAACCATTAAAACCAATAACTGCAGATTATTTTAAGACTAAATATAGCAGCACCTAGCTATCTGACTCCAAGTTTCCAGCTGTGTACAAATTACCATGTATAGTACGTCATTGAGTACATAATTTTAGAATAAATCCTGGAACACAATTTAATTGACTTTGGGAGTGCTCTTCATGCAGTAGCTATATAGCTTTAATTCCTTCAAGCATTGTGTCATAATTGTCTAAGGGTGTGTCAGTAAGGTGTTATTATAAGGAAGGTGTGTCAATGAGGTGTTATTATAATGAAGACTTATAATTCCTTAATTACTATGGGTATAAATAGCTATTAGTAATTATAAGTACTTCCTGGTACTAATACTGAGTTGCTTTCTAAGCTGGCCACTCTTAGTGCTTCATGAACTCAGAAGTCCAATTCCATTCCACTTAATTTGAAAGATTTGAATTAATTCAGCATTAGAAAGCCATAATTAACCATTTGTTTCAGCAAAACTTACATAATGATATACAGTATTCTTATTAAATAAGATATCAGCATTTTAAGTATTACTTTTGGTACAGCTCTGGAGGATGGAATAACGAGGGATTGGAAGCAGGAACAGACATGTTTCTTTTGTGAATCTCGCCTTCAGAATTTGTTCGTGAGTAGCCTTTTTAAAATGTTCCAGTTGAATATACATAAACAAAATACTGATGGCTATGTTTTGCAGATGCTTTCGTCAACAGCATGTTTCAAAGCTAAAAGAATATTGAAATGATATCAACTATCACCTAATGCTCACTTGCCTGTTTGAAAGTGAAGAATAGAGAATTAATTACACTGAGTGCATGAAGACAGTAACTCTTGTCTACACTCCTAGATTGGAGGTTTGCAGTTCATAAATACAAACTGTTAAAAAGACACTGCAATATGTTTTATGAATTAATACATACAAGGAAATCAATGTCAGGAAATTTTTATTCACTTTTAACCGAATTCAGCCTATCATAGTGCGTTCTGTGTAGGTAGTTTTTCCAATCTGATTAAAATCAATGATATTGAAATATAAATAGCAAATTTTATTTTCTTATTGTCGCTACACGAGGGTGTAGCGACAATAAAAAAAAAAAGAAGGAGCGGATCAAGGATCTGATTTTAATCAGATTGGTAGTTTTTCACAAATATTATCTGTTCTTACATCAAATGCAAAAGAAGAAGCCAAATCTTATGCTCAATATGTTATATGCAGACTAGCAAATATATTGTATAATAATGTTTTCTTCTAAATGATAGTAAACTGAGATAAAAAGGAGTGTACATTTAGAGGCAAATGATGAATCAGATGATGTTGTTTTTATAACTGCAATTTATTTCTATGTTTTATGTAATAATGGGTCTGACTCGGTCAAAAATGAAAAGCATTATTTTTTTAATTGCAAATGTTACGAAAACATCAGAGACACTCATTTTCATATCATAAGTTTGAATAAAAATGTAGATTTATCTAACAATTCAAAAAAAAGAAAAACTGCCAATTCCTAAATCTATTTTAGTAAGACAAAATTATTACAGTAATTGGTACAAATCAAAGTACTTTAATGTGCCTCATCTACTGTAGTTGGATATGTACATTGTATATTTAAAGTATATGAATTGTATAATTTAAGACTAGGCAATAGGATAATTCCCTTTGTTAACTAAAATTATATATTTAGATTTTCTCTCTCTCTCTCTCTCTCTCTCTCAACTGTTTCTACTGCATTTTTCATATTCATTTTGTTCATTTGCTAGCTGTCTCGTAAGGAAAAAATCAAATTAAAAGTTAAGTACAATTCACAGTTGGTACATGATGTATCATATGGGTGTTGAGAAAAAGAAAGGTAACTCTTGCTACAAAAGAAATTAATAATTAAAATATTAAGATACCTTCCTGTTCATTAAATAGAATTCAATACATGTATATATTTTTGTCACTTTGAAAAGACCAAAGACTTATTGTTTTCCAGCTTTAAAATGTGATATTAAAAAAAAAATGATAGAGAGTTATGAATTCAAAGAACTACCATCCCAAATCTAGAATGGGTTATATTATCTCTGCATCAGAATTTGACAATACATATGAATTTTTCCCATGAATGTGTTGTTTTGAAAAATCATCAATTATGTATTTTACTAACTTAATTATTATATGTTAATTATGCGAGTGACTTCATTATCACAGGAGGCTGTGTCGCAGTTGATGAAAGAAGCAAAAGATGGCAAAAGTTTACAAGACAACCCTAGTAAGTCTGCATAATATGTTCACATGGGTGCTATCACATGTGTCACCATGAGATATCTATAGCTATGATCATGTAATAAAAACATACAAGTATTAATGTTTAATTTAATGTTTAGTTTCTCAGGCACCAGGTGCACCACATTAAGTCATATTGCTACCAATACCAAATTGATAAATTTTATTTGCCTTTAATATTGAAAAGTGGAATAACTCAGTTTTTCATTTTTAAAAATAGAAAAGAAAATGGAGTTATTTCCCTTCTCAAGTTTTGCAGTGAAAACCTACCGGTTTGAAATTTAAATTGGCCTGAGGAACCTTTTTTTTTTGTGTGTAAATTTTACTGAAAGTGGGGGGATGTAATATTTATCAAATATTTACAGCAATCTATAAGTTTATTACTGGTATACATTTGCATTGCATGTTAAACAATCATATTATCACCATATGCATGTATAGTCTGTGAGTACCCTGTTACAAAATCTTTTTAGCTCTATAATTGGACTTGACTATTCCTTTGCTGTTGTAAAAATTATATTATATTAAAAAATAAAAATAAAAATTAAAACCCAAAATTCAAGCAATATATTGAACATTATTTGATTAAGCATTTTTATTGATCGAATGGTATCAAAATTTCAGTGAAAGAATTACCAGTATCGTAAAGAATGAACCATGAAATCAGATTTCTTCTGTTGTAATAAAAGCTGGTCATTACCTGAATTGGTTCCAGCCATTTGTACTGTAAACTTCACAGCCTTGCTTAAGAATCACTTGATTATAATATTAAAATCAACGATAACCAATTTATTCCATTTCTGTCACTCCATCAGATGAATGGAAAGAGTCAAAGTTTCAAAAAGATTTCAAAAGATTTAAGATGGCTCAATCAAATTGAATTAGAACTTCTGTCCACTCCCTGGTTTTCAATGTGTGGTCACTGGTGACCATCTTTGGATGAAGATAGCTTGATTTCTTTCAGGTTTTAGATATCTCCAGGAGCTGCTACCGTACTGCCCCCAGTTTTACACTGACCATGTTGGCAGGGAGCTGCTGGCAGAACTTAGATCCACCACCACTCAGTCGCTGGAAAACATGGAGACAGAGGCTACTGCAAGTAGAGATGCACAGGACCCCATAGAACTCAAGATTCCACACATAGTGGCACAGACATGGTAAGAAGTTTAAAGGGTTAATGCTGCATGTTACCAGTAGTTAATAATTTAAGGTAGGAGGAAAGAACTGATTTGAACTAAGATATCTTAGAAAGATGCTCTTTTGATTCACTTTACCAAATGAATGATGTTTTGAATTGTTTGTTGTTTGATGTTTTATCAAGAATATTTGAATTTCAATAAAGTCATCAATGCATATATTAGAAGCTTCAGATTTAGGTCTTAGCCATTAAACAATGAAAATATTTCATTGTGCAAAGGCCCTCTGCAATTATTATTTTTTTTTTAATTCTCATCTTTTGGATGAATACATTGTATTTGTTGAATATAAGAAAGAAATTGAATTCTTAATTATAATTTTTTTTCCATCTTAATTCAAGCTCAACCCTGCCCAAGAAAAAGGATTCAACAAGCGTCAATTGTAAAAAGTCTTACACAGATGAGGAACTGCTAGCAGCTGTGTCGGAGATTCAGAGCGGAAAACTAGGAACTCGTCGTGCCTCCGTCTTGTACGGAATTCCGAGATCCACGCTCCGTAACAAAATATTTAAAATGGGCATTGACAAACAAGAACCTGTAGCTCCAGTAAGCTTATTACTCCTGCTGTTTGCAATCATTCATATTTACATTGACAGTTTAATTTTCATATCAATTTGCATGAATGATTCATGCAAATTGATATGAAAATTAAACTAAAGTAGGTAGGATTTGAATGCAATATTTTGCCTATAATTGAACTTTGGCATCCTGTGTACAATAGGAATGAATGTTTGTGTTAAGAAAGTTTATAGTTGAAATAGATCTTAAAAAGTAAGAAATTTGTTTATGTTACCACACATTTAACTATTATTTTAAAATATTAGGTAAAGAGTGAGTTATAAATTGTATATTTAGACAATACAAATAAAAGTTTATGCAAATCAAAGATATGGCAAATATCCCGATTGACACTTACTTTAGAAGAAAACAAGCTATTGGCTTCCAAATACATAAATTTCTTAGTTGGTGATCAATTTCTAAAAATGTCCCATGCTGTGATCGACTAACTTTGTCATTTAACTTGTAGGCAGCAGAGATTGAGGAACCTACAGAACTTGCGTTGAAATGGACAGATCTAATACCTGGGGCCAGCATGGCACTTCTGCCATTTTCTCTACCTTACGCCATAGACTGGAGTGCTGAATTAGAAAATCACTATGAGACTCAAGAGAAGAAGCTCGAATACCTGCGAAAGAAGCATAATCTAAATCGTAAAAAGGAGGAATATTTTGCTCATTACTCCCACGACCTAAAACTACCAATTCTGAAGAATATTATTAAAAAGCTGGCTGAAGAGAGAATAGAGATGGAGCGAAATGCCTTTCGAGTTCGCCAGCAAGATGATTTTACAGGAAAACGCATACTCTCTCCACGAATGTCCCCAAGAAATGGTAATGTAGAAGTTACCTCCCCTGAGAGTTCATCAGACATTATAATACCGTCCTTTCAGCCCATGCACCATAAAGTAGAGAGCAAGGTTGAAAATCATTATCAAAGTTCGTTGGACAAGATAGAAAATGCAGCTGTTGGAGAAACCTTGAAAGACATTATCGTGAAGACAATCTCAGAGAAAGTTAAGTTCAAATCTCAAGCTCTTTCAGAGCTCTGCCAGGGCTTAGCTCGAAGCATGGAAACGGAGAATTTCACTCATTCCAATTCTCCTTCGCCTGCCAAAAGAATTCGCCATGATGATAGTGACAAGAAAAAATCCACCGATAATCCGACAAAGAAAACTCGCCCAAAACGTGGACAGTACAGAAAATACAACAGTCAGTTGTTGATGGAAGCAGTGAAAGCTGTACAGAGAGGGGAAATGAGTGTACATCGGGCAGGAAGTTACTATGGGGTGCCACACTCAACGTTAGAGTATAAGGTCAAGGAGAGACATCTCCTCAGGCAAAAGAAAATAAAAGAGCAGAGAGAACAGAGAGAAGCTGAGCAAGGCCCATCATCCACAACTCCTAATAAAAAGTCCAGTGAACATGGGAAAGCTGGTTCAGAGAAGAAGGAATCTAATTCCAAGAAGCTGGAAGTGAAAGAAGAAAAGGAGGGCAGTAAGAAGACCAGTGTTGGGGGGTCAGGGTGGATTGCCCCATTTCTCCCTGGGGGGCCAGGGCTTGCCGGTCTGGGAGGCCTGTACAACTCTTCTGGGTTTGCTTTAAACACCCCTGCATCAGAGCTTTTGAGAAAGCTACAGCATAAAGTACAGAACAAAGCAGGAAGCGATCAGGAAAGCTTTGAGCAGCTTGTAAAGCCAGGAGCACTCTCAGAGAGATTCCTCTATCTTCATTAATATCATGAAAATTAGGAAAACAGAAATTACTCTTAAATTTAGACATACAAAGTTTATTTAGTGAAAAAAGTAGTAGATGAGAAGAAATTGTATTTCCTTTTAAGGTTTATATGAAACAGTTATTCTCTTGCCATAGTGTTTTTAATCCATATGGTTTAAGTGCCTATCAGAATTGGGACAGCTGTGTGTGATGGCATTCACTTGTTAAGAATAAGAAGGTTCTAGACATTTCTGCGGTTTGATATATTTTTTAACCTTGATACTCGACATTCCATATATTTTGATATATTGCCTCACACAATATTCCATTGAAATTGTAAAATAATTAGAGATGAACTAGTGATAAGTTACTTTTGGCGTGGCCAGGATTTTGTTTTTCTTAGTATATTCTCTCACATATATGTAATTATTTGGTTTGAATATTTTCTATGATGCTGGACCAATTGCTCAGGTGACACATAATGTGCTTTGGTTAGTTTATAGCAACAGGATAAAGTAGTTGAAACATTAGAAGATTTACCGAAACATGTACCTCTATTCAAGATGTAGAACATATAAATAATCTGGAAACTTAAGTTACTTATATGAATAATTATATGTATTCCTAATGGTGCTTTTTTGCTGCGAATAATTATTACAGTTCCATTTGTAGTTTAATTGTATCGTTTTTGCTGTTGTCTCAGTTTAGAGCTGTTGATTATGAGCTATAAGTCCTATAATAAATTAATGTTATATTGTTCAGAAAATAAGTCAGCTTCTTTCAATTTACACATTGTTTTTTTTTATTGATTTTTTAAAGTGATTGCTCAACGGTGAATTGTTCACAATTTAATTTGGGTTTTGTAAATGTAAGTTAACTGTAGTAACTGAAACTTTCATACATTAGTGTAGATGTAAGATATATCAATAGCACTTTCAGAATTACAAATTATTCCAATGTTTATTTTACTAAAAAATACAGCTATTTTTAGTGTAAATCTTTGGTCACCAGTAACCACTGATCAAATGTACTATTTTTCTTATTTATTAAATGTAATATGTGTAAAGGGAAACTAAGAGTAATGATAAGAGATCTTTGAAATTCCCTTTTCAGTGCCTTTGGAGTTAAGGTTAGACTTGCGTGAAATTTAACTGTAGAAAACTATCATCTACCATTATATTTAAAATTTGGAAAAATCTATTTCTATAAGAGTTTTATCTCGTAGTCTAATTTCAAAAAAGAAAAAAAAGATTTCCAACTCCAATATGTTCCAGGGGTATTTTATTTGATGTTTTTTTGTTTGAAGAGTAGATATTAGTTAAGATATTCTTTTTTTTTTTACAAATAAAAAAATATAGTCCCTTTTCCAATAAGTTCTAGTCAAATTGTTTTTCATTTAAAAGCAGTGCAATATTTTTTTTTCTGTTATTGTCGTTCATTACAGTTATGTTGTTATTTTTGTTTTGTTTATTTATTCATTGTTTTGATCTGTGTATTTATTTATTGTTTTGATCTGTGTTTTTTTGTAAAGTTATTTATAATGTAATTAATATATAGTTTTATGACTGCATATAGACACGCTGCGTAATGGTTCATTCTTAAGAATTGATCGTTCATTCTTTAGAATTGAATTCAAATTGTGTTCAAATCGGGTTTATATTCAGTAATTTAGAAATCTGGAATATTGCTCATCTGCATATAGTGTTTTACAACAGTTGTTTAGAGGCTTTTTCAATAGATTGTTTGTTATCAAAATATTTTCTTTTGAATTTGAGAATATCAGTAGAAATGGGAGAAACTTTTACGCCTAATGATTTTATGTAAAAAGGACCAAATGGGACCCAAATTAATTTCCCCATATTGTGGGATATTTATGTTAATTTCTTACTTCTTTGCTGGCATTAATAAAGTGTGCTTAGTACTAGTTTCAGTATACTGCCCAAGGGAGAGAAACTAATTTTAATGTATTAATTAATTTAAGTATCGTACCTCATTGGTATCCATCAGATTCTATTTGTATGAATTTTGAGATTACCGAGTTGAGAATTGATTTTTCGATTTAAAGGAAACCATGCTAAAAATCCTGTTTTTACCACCAGAAAAATCCCTTTTTACCATCCTTTAAATTCCTTTTTACGTAACATGACGTGTGCTTCGGCTAATCATTAATTGATGATACAATTCCTGTCTCTGGAAACCCCTCTCCTATTTCAGTGATTTTGTTATTAATTTTTGTATATGTGCCTTTTATTGTTTCATATACATGTCTCGTACATTCCTTACTTCTGTTTGATGTGAAGATATTTAATGAAAGTTTATGTCTCTGATAAAAGAAAAAAAAAACTTAATTGGATTTCTTATTCGATGGGAATGTTGTTGTTTTTTTGGTGAAAAGAAAGATACAATGTATTTCTCATGAAATTTTGTCCTGAAAGTCATTTGCATTTCATTTGTATTTTATCGTTGAAATTTGTCTTCATTTTACGCAAAATATCAGAGGGATGAAGCTTGAAAAGTTAAAGTTGAACAATTGTATTCAAAGAGAGAACCCAGATTAATAGTTGTCACAATGCTTTTATATCGCAAAACACAATGGAAGATATTTTTAATAAAATGGGTTTTATTGAAATACTTGGCAAAGAGTATTGGAGTATATTGGCGAATACATATCTGCAAATAAGGTTATAAAACGGCGAACAGTACAAGTAGCACATATATTTATGGGTATTGATAAACATTATTATATTTACATTGAATATGAATTGAACACTCAAAAGAGTAAAACCACCGTGTAAGTGCCGAAACATTCAAGTCACAAAAGTTTGTTTTCGCCCGCAAAAACAAACAATACAAAAAATACAAATATTAGAGTCCTCTAAACAAACAATACAAAAAACCCCCCAAATATAATAAACATGTAATTAAAAATATATACATACATCAAACAAACTATACTTTTATCAATTGAAATTCCAAACTTAATGCTCCCAAAGCTTGGGGAACCCCATAGCAAATGATATATTGATCAACTTTGATTAGTTTACTCTGTAAATTTAAGGAAAAAAGGCTATTTCCAAAGGATAAATAAATACCAAGATCAGTATGCTATAATGTGATACATCATCTGGTATATATTGTTCCTCAATTAGTTCTTAATTTAATTTGTGTTCATATTTATAAAACATAAACACATATAAAAAACATAAATGATTCTTTTACTATTTTCTGCTGATAAACAGTAAATTACAACAAAAGATCTCATTCAAATAAACAAATTCATCAGAAAACGCTACAAATGCACTATATTATGCTGTTCCCTAATGAATATTTCAATTTTGAATGTCTTGTGTTTTTAGCATTGGTTTTTGATACAAGTCATTCAAGGATTTAACAATGTCGAGTTTTTGTCCATAGTTTTTATTTACTGTTTCGGCGTGGTTGTCATTTCTTCTGAATCTACAAGAAAAAAAATGGATTTTAGAATTCGAATGAGATATATCGATTCTCTTTAGACACCAAAATACGTTAATTTTATTCAAAATTTATCAAATTCAAATTTAGCTTCATAATGGGTGTTCATAACTATGTAGTGCTTTCAACGGTTGATACTTTTGAACGAGTTTCTCTGGTTCATATTATTTTAAAATAACATCAATTCACTAAGTTTTATGTACAAAAGAGTGTACATTAAGCGTACACATAAACATTTAATGACATAACCTGCTTCTTGGCACGTGTGCCCACATCCATTGAAGCAACATTTCTGAGCTCCTGTACAGTTGGAGTCCATCTGACACTCCTCTTGGCATGTAGCACTAGAATTCCTCTCGGGAACAGGACACATTCCATCCTTTAGTTCTGTAAACATAAATCGTAACAATAACCACTTTAAAATTGTATACAACTTCTAATCTCATACAAAATGTAAAAGAAAATGGTATGTATTCTGTACCCCCTCTGAACATGAAGTAGTCGTCCACTGGAAGCAAATGAACCCGGCCCGTTCTCGTGGCGTTTTCAACAGCGTCTATGGCGTCAGTAATCGAAATCAAGAAACTGTCATATTTAAACTCCATATCTGCATACACACTTCCATTCCTATCAAAACAAATTGAATTCAAGTAAAAATCTTGCACAAAACAAGCAGGGTAATAACAGCATGCGTAAAAATGTATAACAGTTGTAACCACTACATATTTTACCTGAAATTAGTTACGCTCAAGCCAAGGAATCC
>WFKH01010211.1:31908852-31954917 GCA_016163765.1 Magallana hongkongensis
AATCTAGCAATTAATACAGGCATATTTTAACATAACTTTAAACTTTCCTTGGATTTAACATAGGTATTCATATTAATTTTTAGCAGTTTCTAAAAGCAGAAATAACAGCTTTCTTTTATTACTATTCTCAAAAATGTGATCTCTTAACTGAGTGTTAATAAAGTATACCATCTATTGATATATGTTTGTTGATGAGTAAAAAAAAATGAAATCATCAACGTGTTGCATACTGCATACAGAAAGTCGGGAAGGGAAGTCCTTTACAGTATTGCATTGTATTTGATTAATTATAAAGTTTATTTGAGACAAAATGCATCTGTCAGGTAAACAGCATCCGGTCTAATAATGTTTGATGGTTTAAACAATATTTTTTATGTAAAATATTACATGTACTTAGTCTAATATAATGTCATTTGTGAATCACTGTAACATTGCATCCTCCAATAACTTGATTCAGCGATGCTGTTAATCATTACCTTTTTATTAGAGTAAATAAAGTTTCTTGCATGTGTTGTTTGTATATTTATGAAACATTTTTTCTCCTATGGGGGAACTTTGATATCAGAATTTGAACAAAGCAAACCATTTTGCGACCTTTCATGTTGGTTGGAACATACAAATTGGTCAGTGCTTTTTTTTTCAAACAAGTATTTGATATATATTATATATAGGTATTTTCCGATCATGAGAGCAGTTTGAGTTAAGTAAATTGAAAAAAAAGACAGTGTTACATTCTTCAATTACTTTGTAATCTAAACCTAGGGTGGGATAAGTTGTCGGAAAGAGGGAAAGTCCATAAATTTATCTTGTTTTACCAGATGGTTAATGATATGGTGCCAGATTACTTACTAAAACTTTTAGAACCCCGTGTTCCACCTGAAATCACTTGTTCATTGAAAATTTATGATGGTTTTACCTCTTATCATTCCTCAAGCCAGAACTGCATCTTATTTAAGAAGTGTTATACCTTCTAAAATTAAGCTGTAGAATGAACTTCCTTATCAGATATAAGAAGTCTCCCAACATTGTCTTCCTTTTTCAGGCTCCATAAAGAAACAATATTATTTGGAGATAATGACATTTCATTTGATAAAAATACTGTACTATTTAAATTAGTTCCTAAGTACATTGTAAAATCTAAGAGATTTAGCTAAATTTATCAGAACTTTAGCTATATATCTAATACATGTACCCAAAAGTAGTATATTTATACTGTAACTGTACTATTTTAAGTTTTTGATTATTTTGGATTTTTTTCCCTCAAACCGGTTTTTGTCAATCTTTTTTTCCCATCTGAATATATATTTTTATGCTAAATCACATTTTTCAAATAAAAAGTGTATTATTTTATTTGTCATTTATATTTTGCGCTTTACATGTATTACCTTGCACCTTATGGAGGAGGCTTACATAGGCATTGCCTGCTGCCTAATCCATTTATGTAAATATATATTTGCATAATAAAATATATGTTCAAATCAGATCAAAAAGAAGGGTTGATCAAAATCTATTAGAATCAATCACTCATATATGTAGTCATAAAAATGTTCAATAGAACTATCATTATAAGACTCTTAAAAACATCTAGTGTGATGTTTCATGTGAACTGAACTTAAGATCAATAAAACCATCAAATATGTGAAGAAAATATGACAATAAAATTGAGGCCAACAATTTTTGTAGAAACCAAGCTAAATTTGAAACCAAAAGTCCTCACAAAAAGTGACTGTGTACCTGTAACATAAGTCTGTCGGTGTGACGGTGTTTAATTTGGTTTGTCAGACATTCACTGTAGCTAAATACAACAGGTATTAAAATCCGCTTTATTCGTCGAAATTTTATATCTGTCTTCTGTGTTTTTATTTCTTCTAAAAATATGCAATACATGTACATACTCGTACAGAGGTCATTATTTAGGTTTGTCTGAAATTATCTACTAAAATAGTGGGGCATATTCAGCAGAACGAGCAGACGCGAGCTGTCGCATCATTACCGTCTTTAGTTATGCAAAAAGGGAGCGCAAGCGAGCGCATCATCATGCACGTACCTTTAGGGGGAGGGCACAACCCTAAAACGGTTTAGCGAAGGGGCACCATAAAGCAAGCTGACGAGTACTTTAAGTTTAAGTTAAACACAGACATATTTTTGTTCAAACTGATGTTATATATATAACAGGGTAAATCGGGAGGCGCATCCATCGTTTATATGCTTTCGCTGCCCCCTTTCCCCTCGCCAAACATAAATACTACACGTATCACCTCTGAATTCTATAATTTCTTTGTAGTTTATGAGAGGTCAAAATTCTATGAGGGTCAGTTTTCAACGTGTTGGGGGTCGTAGATCTACAGGTCTGGAATGGTTTTCTACTGTAGAAAAAGGACCCTACTTGTCATAGAATACTGACCCTGGGTCAGTTTTCTCCGTAGAAAAGTGACCCCCGGGTCAGCATTCTACGGGGGTCACTATTCGTCGTTACACCGGTAACAATGAATATACATGTATATACTCACAAGCCACAGGATCATACGGAACATTCAGCTCTTCTTTAAGATGTGGACCCAAAGCTTTCATAGCTCGTTCAATCTGATCAAATGAACAATGTGCTCCTGTTTCCTTTGTAAGACTTTTCAAGATGCACATGGTGAAGTTGTGTATTATTCTGTAAAGAAAAGACACATCCGAAATAAGTGTGAACTGGCCCGGAGAAATCTTAATGAGACCCTTTTTTACAACAACAAAAAAAAAAAAAACAAATTAAAAATTGTTAGATATTTTTTAATGTTCTTCTTTAAAAAAAAGTCGTGGCGACAAACCTGCAGAACGATCGCTGGTCTGTGGCTGACGTCAAGTTCATGTGATATAGTTTCAGACATTCTTCTCCTTTCTTTTCCAAGTATTCCATATCCTCACAAGGGTCCCTCTTGGAGTACACTAATCAAAAAATCAACCAATTGGTGTACATTAAGGTAACATCGAAGAGAAGATGGAATCCTTCTCCATCTTCTTTTGCAACAAATACACTACTAAATGAATTCAACATTACCTGCTTCTTGACACGTGTGTCCACATCCATTGAAGCAACATTTCTGGGTTCCTGTACAGTTGGAGTCCATCTGACACTCCTCTGTGCATATAGCACTAGAATTCTTATCGGGAACAGGACACATTCCATTCTTAAGTTCTGTAAACAAATACATAGCAATCACCACTTTCATATTGCATACAACTGCTTATCTCATACAAAATGTAAAAAAAAATGGAATGTATTCTGTACCTCCTCTGAACATGAAGTAGTCGTCCACTGGAAGCAAATAAACCCGGCCCGTTCTCGTGGCGTTTTGAACAGCGTCTATGGCGTCAGTAATGGAAATCAAGGAACTATCATATTTAAACTCCATATCTGCATACACACTTCCACTCCTATCAAGACAAATTGCGTTCAAGTAAAAATCTTGCACAAAACAAGCAGGGTAATAACAGCATGTCTTTAAATGTATAACAGTTGTCACCACTACATATTTTACCTGAAATTAGTTACGCTCAAGCCAAGGAATCCTGGATAATGCCCAAACACTGCAGTAAACTGAAGCAGACAAAGAAAAAAGAAATAACAAGAAAACGAACGGTGTTTGCATGCTGAAAACTAACGGAAATGAAAATCAGACCTACGGTTTAGAAGTACATGTATACAACGGTATTAACATATTTGAAAAAAAAACACATTTTGAAATCGGACGTGAATATGCAGTTTATCTTCCTTTCATTATCGAGAACCATTTTTCTAAAACTTATTGTACACCAAAGTTTTAATGATTTTGGAATATTGCAGTCTAATAAACACGACCTGAGCCTTTCTATACTTTGCCAGAAATGGCTAGAATACAAGCCGAAAAGAAATATTCGCATATATGCAAGATTACTTTGACTACTGACTTGTCGTTTGCTAGAACGCCATCGCTTAATGATGTAATTCTGGTACATACATTTGACACGATTGTGTGATTCCAAATCCTGTACATCGCTGATCTGGGATCAGATAATTCTTCGGTCCAGTTTAGTGATGCCAGTCGAATGCTGAAGGCTGTTCTCTTGACTTGAAAAGAAATTAATTAATGAGCTTGATATTATAAACCCTAATTGATTTATTTTAAAAATTCAACTGGGACCCATTAGACACTTTGCTTTGCAAATTCATTTATATTTTGAAAACCACATGACCGTAATTAACTGTCCAATTCTTTACATACCCATTCTGTTTTCCGATGTGTTGAAGCCTAAAACGAACCAAAATGTATTATTTAGGGAATGTTTTTGAGGTGTCAGACAATTGAGACACTTTTGTGTGGAACCCAAAAAATATTCAATCAGGAGAACTTCAAACAATGTTTTTACATATATAAACTCACAGGCCTCAGGATGATATGGAACATTCAGCTCCTCTTTGAGATGTGGACCTAAAGCTTTCATAGCTCGTTCAATCTGATCAGATGAACACTGTGACCCTGTTTCCTTTTTAAGTGTGTTCAAGGTACACATTGTGAGGTTGTGTATCGTTCTGAAAAGACAATTCTTATATAAGCCTAGAGATTTAACGCCTTCTACATTATTTTAAACATTTAAGTGTCACAAAATAGAGATATGCGAAAATTATATTTACTGTTTTTTTTTTTTAAAAATATGTTTGCTTTTACGGGATGTATGGTCATCTTGTACATTTGAGGATAAAAATGTAAACATTTTTGAACTGGCGTGTTTTTGCCCAAAACTAAAAGATAAAAAATGAGGTCTTACATGTTGTTTTGTATGCAAATTACATGTTATTTTGTATGCATATTACGTGTACAAGAACAGGACAATGCCGTTTTTATGACTTATAACTGCTGTAGAACTGCGCAGCTGTAGACATTTTTTGAAGATTTAGAAATCTTAAAAATATAAAGTGTTCATTGGTGACTTCTCTACAACCATATTTTGAGAAAAAGGTTAAATATTGCACATTAAAGATGTAACTTTGCCTCAGAATAGGGTACTCTATTTTTATCAGTCGACATAAGATCTATTTTAGAACGAGAAAAATCGAGTCTATACTTATCCACCTGTTTCTATGGTAGCATATTGACGTTAAATTTTCATAGGAAAAATAAATGTCAATTCAAAACAATCTGTTTTGAATATGACTGACATCCCTATATCAGTCCCAGGTTTGTTTATTCAGTTCTATAAGTATAAATTAAGGCAAATTCTTTGCAGAAGAGGGGTAGGGATAAAAAGTGATTGCTTTAAAACAAAAATATACATATTTTTATATAACTTAAAAATATAACTTCGATGTCCCTCCGCTGATCCAGAAAATATATCTCGTGAGAATTGATTGTTTCTGATACCAATATTTAGAACAGGGTACCCTGTTTTGGGACAATATTTTAGCATAAATGAGCAAGGTTGGACATTTTTCTCAACAAATGGTTGTAGAGTCACTAATGACATCCTTTCAGATTTTTCAGATTTTTAAATCTTGAATTCTAGTCTGTAGCTATGCAGTTCTAAGTGATTAAAAATGCATTGTTTTGTTCGTGTCAGCTTTAGACAACAGTTTTGGGCAGAAACAAGCCAGTTAAAGAAATTTTTACATTTTTATTCTCAAATGTACAAAATGGCCGCACACCCCTTTAACAAACCTGCAGAACAAGTGATGGTCTGTAGCCGCTGTCAGATTTCTGTAATATGTTTTCAAACAATCTTCACCCATCTTTTGTATGTATTCTGTGTCCTCACAAGCATCAAACCTAGAGTGCACTAATGAAAAACAATAATATATTTTTTTTTAATATTATACATATATTTATTGATATATTTTTTTATTTAATATCTATAAAACATGTTTTTTTTAATATAATGATGTACTGTTTGTCCCTTTTACCTTCATGTTATTTTTAATATATGTATATATTTTGTATGACGATACTTTTGAAGTAACCATCACATTGAACATACTTGATAAACATGTAGAAATATTCTGACTCTGGCCAGGGAATTTTTCCTCATAAAAGGATGTTGCATTCAACAGGATTTTATTAACAGATGGTTTTGAACAACTAAAGTATGCCTCTCCTGTAGCATTGTATGCGCATTCCATAAACTGTGTAGCACTGAATAAAAAAGAATAATATTAACTGCAAATATTAACGAAATCAACATTTGTGTACCACGTTTGAATTTCTATTGATTTATTTTATTTTTTTTATATGGGAGTAATCTTTTAAGGAGGCCGATTTGGGTTTTTTTGCGAAAAAACTACAATAGCAAAACTTTTTATTTTTTAATCATATGTAATTTAAACTAACTCTAGTTTATTTGCGAAATTTCAAGAAAATCGACCGTCTGGTTCTTTTTAGGGACCATCTCAAAATAGAGGTACATTTACTATAGGAGTATATAGGAAACTGTCATTTTCCGCACATCAAAGCAGATTAAAAAAAAAACTACAATAGCTCTAAAATTTTACCGTCTGGTTTATAGTAGGGGCCATCTCAAAATATTAAAATGCACCAAATTTTGCTATATATTTGGATCATTACGAATGAAAATTGGTATAATGAATTTATCAAAATAAATAAAGAAAATGTCCTCGAAGATAGCATTATTCTGTATATAAAATTTCAACGACGTACAACTTTATCTTTTTTGTTATTTCTAATAACGTACTCCTAAAAAGCTTCATTTTATCATAACGTCATAAAAGCGCAATGGCAACGCTCCCCTACCGCACAACGGAAAAATCATTTAAAAAATAAAAAAAAATCCTTAAAAAATCTTAATATTTTTATCTGTATTTTATTTATTGTGTTCAATTTTATAAATGATATCGAAAAAAAATCATAAGAAGTATAAATCAACTGTATTATACTAGAATGCGCAAAAACATGCGCAATGAAAACTAAAGTCGGCCTCCTTAAATGTAAAAAGAGGTCAAAGTCGAAACTTACGCAGTGCAGTAATATTGGATAGAAAACAAATACTGCCAACATTTTCCGTAAACTTGGAGGACAACAACCTCTTCATCTTCACAAAAAGGAATTGTGGGCTGCGAAACTAAAATAAAGATTTGATTTATCTGTTAATGTTGCTTCTCAATTAAATTTAATGATACATGTATTGGGTAAAGGTTTATACATACCTTCACATTTATTGTCATAAGGAGTATTCGTTAAATTTGCAAACTCCAAATAAAAGCTGATCAACTGTTGTACATCACCAGGTCGACAGTTCGGTAAACGTTTTTCAACACATTGGATAGAATGTTCGTATAATCTGTTTGAGGGATAAAATACTTAAGATATTCAATCAAAAACTTCCTTTTTCATTTCATTAAGTGTTATGAAAACCAAAACAAATACGATAGTAATGTTATGTTTATATGTGAATCAAAATATGTTATGAAATTTACCATCAAAATTATTATAGAAAACAAAAAATAATCATTTTTTTCCACATGTCGCAATTTCGTAGTCAGTCAAACCTACACATGTATCAAAAAAAAGACATACGACGGTCAAATAAAAGTTTTCTATAACATTTTAATTTTGAAATAATCGTGCACTTGGGATGATGGTTACATTTAGCGTCTTTTATATATATATATATATATCTATATATATATATATATTTATATATATATATATATATATATATATATACATATACATGTATATATATACACACAATTAATTTGTTATGAATTTAAATTTATGTCTTGAAAATAACTGGATTTGGTAAAATTCAGTGAGTTTCCATTTTTCCATATCATTTCCTCAAATATTTTAAGTTTTTATTATTGTACATTTAATCGAAACAGACTCATATTATTTTTCAGGTCTGTTTTGTCCATCTCACTGTCTGTTTTGTAAAGCTTTAACAGTTCGATTTTTTTTTTTAAATTTGTGGTAAATTCAACGGTTAACACCACAACTCACCCTTGGTTTATGGAAAGTCTTTTCTATGTTTCACCTTACGTGCATTAAAACTAAAACATTGAGAGTTTGTCAAAACGTGAACATACCTGCATGTCTCATAATGCGATGTCAAATTCAAAAACGTTAAGATGGCATAGGTTCCAAAACATCTTGAATATTCTGGTGTCGAAAGTGTTGAAAAAGAAAGGCATGTTTCATTGGCAGGACTGATGGGATCATCTGAAAATTGTAAACAATCTGGTATGAACATGTTTTAATAACCCTATAATATATATGACGGGTTTGAACTTAAGTTCTAGAAACTTACTAGGGTGTTACACTGACGAAAATCTATACATGCAATTCATCAATTTCGGTGTGTGTTATAATACCACGTGTTCTTTTCTCTGTCTTTTTTTTTTTACATTTAAGCATAAACAAACACAGAGGAAATTGTAACCAGAAAACGCTCAAAATATTAAATAAGATTAACTAGCAACTTAAATGAGGTTATGTAAACATATAATTACCCAGGCATGGACGAAGGTCCCTATTGAATATCTGTGATATGGTCTCATTGTTCTGTTTGAAGGCCAACATTATTTGATTTTCGGTGCAAGATTCTTTTGATAATTCTCTTAATGTTGATTGTATACAGGGTATTACTCCAATTTTCATCAATCTGTAAAATAAAGGCGATTGTTATCATAATGAATAACAATCACTTAATTTGGAGCATTCAAATTATTTAAAACAATCTTCTCTCTGCTTTATTATGTACATTCAATGATAAATAGTCAACTATACACATGAGAGTTATATGATTGATATTTCAGTAAGAACTTAAAACTAAAACTATGATCTTTTAATTTCACGACTAAATCATAAGCATTGATTATCAAAAGTTCAAATCCAAGTAATATGTACACTGATATACATGTATGTATCATTAATCTGCACAACAAAAACGTCCTATCATGAAAACTATATGAGTTATTCGGTAAAAAAAAGGTCCCTACGAAAAACCTGGTTAATAATTCAAAAAGGAATTCGTACAATATATATGGATCAAATGTTGCGCAGTTCAACATAGTACAAAACTTGTTTACATTGCATAGAATTATATGAGCTTTTTATCTCGAATATAAATCGACGACTATCTTAACGACTAACACTTAAATTTGTTTCGCCATCAGAAAACCCCATTCAAACCTCATTAAACAATGTGGGCATTAAAAAAATAACAAAATGGACACTTTTCAGCTCAAAAGAGACAAATATGACAAACAATTTTTATGCATAACAAATCAGATAACGTCAAAGTAAGTTTCACTTTACAGACAATTTCAACTTCCCGCATGCGCTAGTTTATGGTTAATTAATTATGTATTTACATCTATATTATGTAACATTTCAAACTTAAATTGACCTCGTTTACTCGATGATTACATACATGTATTATACATATGTATGCCTATGAACACTTACGAAATTATAATGCTTTATAGACTATATACAGTTTATATGTTCAATGATAACATTTACTAGTATCATTATTATTAGTATTAGATACCTGTAATTTTGTAAATATGAATAAAAACTTGGGAAAAACTTACAGACAATTATTTGAAACGGAAATGTGTTTGAAGTGTTCAAAGCAAGTCAAACCGAACAGCAATATCACGGTTGGTCTCTGGCAGGTAGAATTGTAGTTAAAATCAGGATCCGAAAGCGGTTTTGTGGCTGAAAAGAAAAAGTGTAGCTATGGTTGATTGAAGATAAAATCTTTTTCATTTAAACCTTTGCAAAAATACTATTTACAAAATTAGCAATACAATGTATTACTGTTAATCAACAGGATTTTAAAAAGCCGACGATTTCATTATACTTACGGGTGCATGAAGATAGCGCTTCCGTTGTCAGTTGTTTCATGTTTAAAACATGAAAAAATGATTCCCCCCAAAATTTCAAAAATGATCTGGCACTTTCTGTGATGTCATTTTCAGAGCAAGATGGATTTTTCCGCTTGGATGTGGCAACAAGACAGTCGTATATTGACTCTATCGCTCTGTAAAATATAGAGGTTATCTTGATTTCATTTTAGTATATTTCATAACAACAAAAAATGTAATTCCCTCACATAGCTCACTTGAGCTCACCTGAGCAATTGGACTCAACAATAACCTTCCTGCCAAATTGTTCAACTTCAAAGTTTATCATATGCCAATAATGTTATACAAACACTGTTTTTTTTCTCATTGCTTGTTTTTATTGTTACATGTATGTAGTTATTGTGTATAAGATTACTGTTTATCATGTTTTCTGTTAGTGACCTAACTTAATAGAGGTATTACATGCTTAGCTATTTAAAGAATGGTATTACTAGGCATTGTCGTAATTTAACATAAGTATTTATATTCCGAATGCATTGGTAGTCAGCATATTTTCTTATTTTCAAACTTAATACATGCTTGGTTATCTAAAGATGGGTATTGCAAGGCATCACCATAATTTTACATGAGTAATTTTATTCCGAATGCATTGGTAGTCAGCATATTTTCTTATTGACAGACTTTATACATGGTTGGCTTTTAAAGAAGGGTATTGCTAGGCATCATTGTAATTTACCTTGAGTAATTAAATTTTGAACTTATTGGTAGTCAGAATATTTCTCATTGTGAAACTTTATACACGCTTAACTGTTTATAGAATGGTATTTCTGGGCATCAATGTAATTAAACATGGGTAATTATATTCAGAGTTCATTGGTAGTCTGCATAATTCTTATTGGTAAGTTACTCTGAATAAATTGTTACTTTTACTAACTGCATTATTCGTTGTTGGAGTTATTCTTTCATTCATGACATTAGAAATAATATACATTTAAATATTCTCATACTTAAACATGCTTGATGAGCGGTGGGGTCATTCTTAAAACAAGCTTAAGTAGACAATTTTAAATTATACCAAACCATTTCTATTATTTTACTATCTTCACCTTAAAAATGAATCGGTCATTTGACCAAATTTGAAGCACCTTCACTCTTGGGTGCATTTTTTTTAAAGTTAGAATATGCTCAACGGGTTCAAAGAAGTCTCAAATATTACAAATGTTCAGATAAACAGACGACCGATAATCAGAAGAAAAGCACATTTAGATGAACTTAATTAATCCTATCCTTAAAATTACTCCAATACGAAAAAGAGATGGCTCTAACATGAAAGTATGTCATATCTTAATTAGGTCAATATTTAACGGCAGCTCAGAAGTAATTTATTACTTGAAAATATAATTGTTTGATTTATTACTTAAAATGTAATTGTTTGATTAATTACTTACAAATGTCATTGTTTGATTTATTACTTACAGACATGATGCTTTGGGATACATTCTTGCAATCCCTAAACCGGCTAATGAGCATCGCTCCACGATTGTTTGATCACTGAACAATGATGTTTCGCATACGGATTGACCTAGAAGTTAAACAAATTAAAACCACGCTTAATATTTAAAAGAGGAATAGGCTATCTAATTGAGAATAGTAAAATTTTATTACAATGTTTTAAATTGCTTTCTACATAATTTAATAGAGCTGAAACATATATGGTAAATGTATGTGAAGTCAGAACATATTTAATTTCAAACTATAGTTAAAATTATTATACAGATAACAGTTATACCTGCTTGAAAACATTTAAATGGATTTTAGGACAGTTAAAAGAAAAAAGCAATGACATTGCACGCTCTCTAGCTTACCGTTACAAACAGAGTCGTTTAGCCTTGCGTCCAATTCAGGCAAAAGAATACTGCGATTGCTTGCAATTATACCTTCAGTGTATTTCGGGTCACAATTACCGTAATGCAGCATGGCTCTATTGTGGTATTCTGTGCAAAACACTTTATAGTTGTACAAACTGAAAAATAACAGCATATACTAAAGATATTAATGCAGCACATCAACAAACTTATCCTGAAAATAATAAAAGCATGGCTTTTCCCCATATTTTGTGCTTCTTTCCATCTGTTAGAAAACTCAGTTTCTGATGTAAGATATGGCACTAAGTAAGAAGGAACGAGATATTTTTAATTGATTCTAGTTAAAAAGAAAATCATTCAACAATTATTTATAATTATGTTTAAAATCGTCAAACCTGCATATTTCCTTGTCCGAATAGTTAACATAGTCAGTCGTGTTCACAATACAGTTGTATTTCAGTTGATAGGCGTATAATTCCTCATGTCTGCATAGATTATTAATATCTATCTTTGGAATGTTTGCAATTTCATCTACAAACCAAATTTTGTACTTTAGATAACTTCAATGTTTATCTTGCGATTTTATTTTAATGATGTTAAATCTTATACCATCATCAAAGTGTTACTACTGTTATATAATTACATAAAACTAGCGTCAGTATTACTCATGCATGAATTTTTCAGATTCAAAAGATTACTTACCAGAACATTGCAATCTATCAAATGTGAACTTTATTTCACCAAATATTTCACGCATATTTTTTCCAACAAGCATTTCAATGCCTTCTGTGGAACATGGAAAACCTCCTACTTGAATGTTAGTAGTTGTACACAGAATAAGATCTCGGTACGTTCTGTTGAAACAAAAAAGATAGTGCTTAATGACTTGCAAGTACACTTATACAACACTACATCACCTAAATGTGACTTTAAAGTATCAAATTGTACTTAAGATGGTGAGAAAGTCAGGCTATTTTTTTAAAGAAAATTTTATATAAATATTTGGGAAATTGGCGAATTTTTTCTGCCTAAATTATAAAATTTTTCTTTACTTAATAATAGTTTATGGCTTTAAATATCAGCCCTAAAAATTTAAGGTAGATCTGATGGTGAATTAGTTGACAACCTAACCTCCTTAAATATACTTATATTCTTACCTGCAGTTATCATCAAAAACACCATTTAGAAAGGCATAAAAAGCAGCATTACACTTTGTTGTGATCGTCTCTTTGACGTATGTAACGTTGCCACAAATGTTGTTTATATCTACAATGAATAAGAATAAATAAAACATGACTTTCATCAAGTCAGCAAACATACTTTAAAATAAAGTTCAAGAGAAAATCCATAGATTTGAAAAAAATGAAATAATATTATTTCATATATATGAAATATATAATATTTTAAATATTATTTTACTGGTCATGAGGCATCTTCACAACGTCAAGGCTTTGTGTTTACGGAACTCCACACACAACGTCAAGGCTTTGTGTTTACGGAACTCCACACATGTGTGGAGTTCCGTAATCACAAAGCCTTGACGTTGTGAAGATGGTCATGAGGACGAAAGCAAGTTTTTTTTTGCCCAATTTGAGACAGCAACTATTTCCCGAGGCTTCGCTCGTTGCTGTTTCGGAGGACAATAGACTTGCTATCGTCCAAATAGCCAATAAATAAATATTTCATTATACTAAAGAAAACTTTATTTTGTATGCGATGCAGTAATAATTGACGGTAATAAGGAAATTAAGTTATTTGAATCTAACGTAGCGACTCGGCTACCACCAGACGAGCTGCGAAATTTAAAAAGAGCTAGGAAAGTCGAATTTCCAAAAAGTTGTAAAAACTAGCACGAAGAAAGTTTTTCAGTTGGATAAAACAGCATGTTTAATGTCGCAATTTGACAAAGGTCTCAAAGGTATTATCAATATATTATAAAAAAAAAAAATAAAAATATAATATCATGTTTCATTTGAGCAGAAAGTCTAACGGATAAAAAAAATTGTATTTTCAGTCTATCTTTTAACAAACTCAAAGATATGTATGATGTGAAACACAGAACATAATACGGTTACCTGAATCATAAAGGAAATAGCTTGGGTCTGCAGTGAGTGAATGAATGCTGCCATTTTTCTGTAGCACATCGTTTATTTCATTTCTCCAGGTGACGACATCAGCAGGCCGCAAAACACTGAGCCTGAAGTCTACTATTAAACTACCGTTTCTAGAATAGACGAGAGAATGATCAAATATACAGTTGTATGTGTATTTTTAGCGTGTTCTTTATTGGTAACGAATGTGTTAAGTTAAATCATTTTTTACAAACCTGAATCCTATTATTTTCAAATTACGAATATCGCTTAAGTTTACAAATTGAACAGTCATCTGCAAATACAAAGAGAAAATCATAATGTATATTAGTTTGATTTATCAAACTTTGTTGTTGATATTGCATTTTGATTTCCGTGGCAAATGAAAGGAACTTACATTTCCCATAACTATCCTTTCCATCATTAAATAATAATCAGAATTTTCATTCAGTAATGCATCATTCCACTCCAAATCAAGGAATTTCAAACTGAACTTTACATCCTCGCCTACAACATAAAAAAGCATGCAAACCAACTCCAAATGAATAAGACGATTGATTACAAACGACATATTGGTCTGAGATCATCATGTATCTTGATGACAATAAATCAAATCATATATAACACTTTGTTCACCTAAAAAGGCAAAGAACTAAGAAAATATAACAAACATATCTCAAAGTCTGACATGGCAAGATGCATTTAATAAACATTTCGGGTAATTCAAGGTAAGTTAAAGTTATTGGATCATTAAACCGTCCAATTTTATGACAAACAAACAATAAATTTAAAATGAAGATGATTGCAAAGATTACCTTTCGTTTCGTTTCCTATTCTCAAACCTAAGTGAAGAAATAATATACTTTTTGTCAATATTGTCAAAAAAAAAAAAAAAAAAAAAGTAGTATGAGCAGCAATTTTCGGAAATTTTAATGTGAAATTGTTATTTACCAGAAAAATGACAAAAAAAAACTATGGTAGAAGACTTCTATTATAATTGTATTTTTTTTAGTGTTTAAAGCTATTCAGATACTTGATTGCAGCAATTTATAAATTGTTTTAATTTTTCATAATCCTTGATAACAATTTTTTTTCTTTTGATGAAAATGATTCATTTTAATTTTATTTATCTTTAAAAATTAGATTAAATAAAAATTACCAAATGTACAAAATACTTTGATTCAACCTAAATTCATGCTCAGTAAGGAAAACTGAACGGGATAAAATTTCAGGTTATGTTAAAGCACTTCATATCAAATCCATCATCAAAACATCATAAATGCGTACACAGAACTATGAATACGCTTTCAATTGACCAGGGAAATTAAGCCATCAATATTTTTCTGTTAGAGCAACTTACAGTCTGCTGGGTTATATGTTAAAGCCATGTCCCTCTGCATTATTGGACCAAAGTATTCAAGAAGTCGCTTCACCTGGGCTTCCGAACATCCAGACCCTTTTTCGGTGTGTGCAATTCTGTTTACGCATTCAACCATATCCCTTGTTACTCTAGATACAAGATAATTAATATATATGTTTTAATTTTCGTGTGGTTTCTTCTTGAGCATATACTTGATCACCAGAACATTAATAATGCCTTTTATGATATTTTTTAAATAAAACAGCAATGTAAGGATTATTTGAGTCAGTTGTTTACTTTTCTTCAAGATTTAATAAATCATTGCTTTATTTAGTGCAAAGAAAGTTAACAAATCGTGAGACACTTACATGCAAAACTCATTAAGATCTCGCGCATTCTGAAATCTGGTTGTCAAGGCAGGGATGCATTGTTCTCCCAAATATCCCATGTACGTGAAATTGTCGCAGTGATATGCTGTTACCAAAAAACCCATATGTATTCAAAGACTGCAGTTGTTACTAAGACGGAGAATTACCTTTATGAGGCCAACATAATCATATTATCTGAAAACCACAGCTTATGATTTATATCATAATATGATACAAGAAAATGCAATGTTATGATAAAATTTTTCTCATATGCTCTAATCTAGATATATCATACAGTATTACATTATAAGTAGTAGTATATTCAATCATATCACATAATATTGTTTCACATGATATTGTTTCATATGACACTATATTATTACATAAAATTCTAAAGCACATCGTTCAATTATAACAAAAACAATGATGCGATATCAGAGGAAAAGGAAACCCGTTGTATATCATATATCAGCAATCACATTCATCAACCAAATTTGAGGCAGGTAGGAACAAGTTTTCTTAGCATCCTTGATAATTGAGACCAAGCCTTGTATCTGTTTCGAATTCATTGTTACATGAACCATGAAAGTCGTAGTTGGTTAGGACAAACATTTCCATCCAACATTCAGACTTGCTCTGAACTACTCAAAATTATTTCACCTGTCTTGGCATCTGGACAATAAAAGTCAAGTTATGTATCTGGATAAACCATTTGATTACGCATCCATAGTTATATTAACTATGCAGGTCTGAATGTCTTAGACTCTATCACACTTTGAGTTGCTGTAAAAACTTAAACATCTCTAATTATCTAGACAACCAAGATTTTGCCATTCATCAGAAGATAGTTCTGATTTCATTTGTACAGTTAAATTAACCATGCAAATTTGAATAAGTTGATTATCACTTATCTACATACTGTGAAGTGAACTGCTCTAAAAGCTTTCACCTGAATCCGAATCATATGACTCAGTTTCTCCTTCCAAGCTTATCAAATGCAATACACGATACATTATCCACATGATATTGTATCATAAGATACAATATTTGCACGATACATCATTCATTCAAGTTTGGTAAAGATAAAAGCAATAATTACTCAAATATGGCCATCAAAAAGCACCTGCTCCAAACACTTTGGCATCCTTCAGCATCTAAACTTTATGGCTCAAATTAAATTGGTCGTTGAGTCCTTAATTATGAAAAGATGCACCATCCATGCAAGAATGGTGAAGTTAGATCTAGTGATGAAGTGAGTAAGGGTCCACCTCCAAAAAATTCAACTGGACGCCGACACCGATAATAATTATAATTTTATAAGCTCAGTGAGCACAAAAATTATGAAATTATTGGCATGTGTAAAAACTAAGTCATTTAAAGAAAATTTGAAGTCAGAATTTGGATTTAAGTGTTCATTTATGAATATTATGAATATTTTCAAATCTTTTGAAGGTTTAAAAATGAGATTCAGAATTAAGTTATAATTAATTTATAATAACATATTCAACATCATCATATCTTACCAGGTGATGGAGAAATCGTTGTCAATGGTGGTGATTCTAGAATTGGATTTAAAAAAGAGGGACATTCAAAGAGGTGTAGACGACTGAAGGGTAGTTGATAAAAAACATGTGTAAAATATAACGGTTTTGTTTTCTGCAAAATATCCATTAGATTGACTTGAAAAATTGTAAAGATTATTTTTCCTATCAGAAACCATATTTTCACTTGATGAAAATTCCATATGTACTAGCTTAAATTCCACTTTTAATGGAATATTTTTATTCAAAGAAATAACTTCCTATACAATGAGAGTGTAATAATAGTCATTAAAGTTGAACATAGTCGTCCCTGTAATGATGAACTTCATAAATATATACGTCGAACAAATTAGCAATTTTTATTCACAAAATCAACTTTGCTAAAATATTGCTGTGATATGCTATTGCTATTGCTATGGTATGAGTAAATTGATTTGTATACTTACTTTGTATTGGTATGGTATTAAACTATTAGTACTTAATATAAGCCACCAAAAGAACTTACGTGTTGTTATTTGTAAACCTTAAAGAAAACCAAAAATAATAAACATAAATATGTTTTTTATCTTGAAAAGAAATTATGACTCAATTTTATTAATATTGATGATTTTGCATATGACTAAGAATTTATATTGGTATTTCATAATAATATCTTAAATTATTGCAAGTCATGACATTTGCTGGATAACTAATCCACAACATGTAACTTTGAACTTGTATAACAGAAATAAAGTTTTACTCACAGTGATATGGGTCATAAGGTAGCGAAAACCTGTCTTTTAAAACTGGCCCAAAATCCGCAAGAATCGTGTCTATTTGTTTTGGAGAACATCTTGCGTTTGTCTCGTTGTAAACCTTTTCATTCACACACTTTATTAAGTCCTGTGTGGCCCTTAAAATAAAAAAAAAGAATTAAAATTGACGTTCATCTAGCCATTAAAACGGAAACTGACATTAAGGTTCAGTTAGGTGAAAATTTTCATCTGCTCAAAATTAGGCGATTAATTTACAACTGAATGTATATAAGCAAAAATAATGTTTGTGGGGTTTTTTTTGTTGTTATTTTTTTACAAAGGATGACTGCACTTAGCGCCGGTTTTTGGGTCTTTTTCGTTCACTTCTGTTGCGTTTATTTCTTAGCCTGATATCATTTCTGTTTATTTTATTACAGAGTCTTGTCAATTTCCAACAATATAAATTAAGATTTTAGACTGTGATACAATAAACTCATTCTATGTTTTTTCCTTACAACTTTCGAAAAAAAGAGAATTTTCGCTTATCTGCCCTTGATCGAACATAAGATTGATATTAATATGCATGAGAGGTGGAGTTTAAATTATCAGAATGAGACTAAAATTATACTACCATGAATAACAATGTCATGTATAAAAATTATGTGATCACTTTTTCACCATAGCCCTTTCTATTCTACATGGTACAAATATACTATTTACTATGGTGTCAACAATAAGACCACACCCATGTGAGTACAGAAGACTTTAAATCAATGCTTGACAACTTAACGTGTTCGAAAACATTGTCATAGTTAGCACATAACATATTACCTTACATGTCACGTGATAGAAGTTTGCATTAACAAAGATACCCGAGGTGAGAAATCACGTGGTGAATTATAATATTCAACACGTATCAACCCTTGGTTACAAAAGAGAAAGCGAAAGTAAGAAGAAGCACTTTTTTCTCATTTAAACCATGAGCGCATGTTTGTCTATTAATCTCCCTTTGACATAACTTAGATAATGCAAATATACAACTACTGTTAAACGGAGAACAATAGACAAACATGCGCTGACTATGTATAAAGTCAGTATTAAAGTAGGCGTTCTCATTATCGTATGGAGATTCAAGAAATCGTGATGACCCCCGCCTATGAAAATAAAGTCGTCCTTGGTAACAACATACTTTTATTTAACGTAATTAAGTTGCAGTTTGGGTGTTGACCATTTCTGCAATTAAAAGAAAAGTTCTTCTTTTAAAAGTTTATTTTCTCGCAAATATCGCATGTCCTTAAGTGCAGTCATCCTTTTTGAAGTGCTTGATTTGAAGCTTATATTCATGTTCATATTTGAATGTGATGAATACCTGATCCTTATTTTTGCAAGTTAATGTTTTTTGAAAAGAAAGAAATAATTCAAAATGATCATACTGGCAGAATTCCATTTGGTCCTTAGGAGACATTAGCTTGGCCGCCAGTGGAACAGCGCACTGAATGCCTATTGCTTCTATGAAAGTGTAGTTTTCACAATGGTGTACTGTAGGAATAAATAAGTTGACAGCACATGTCACAGAATATAATACATGTAGTATTATTATATAAAATATCACACCCCGTCCAAAGCATTGGAAATTCTAAAGTTAATATATACATGTTTGCATTTAGTCCACCGACGTTTAACATAAAGACACACAGATTACGAATATGGGTTGTCAATAACTATTTGTTGCACTGTGTGAGAATAATGTTTTCTTACATTCTGGTATTGGGGTTGTAAGGATTGCAGTGGTTGGTGGTTTAGTAAACGCTTCCGTTGTAGGTTTTACGGGTGATTCAACAAAATACAAAATTGATATATAACCTTCTTATTACGGGAACAGATGTTTTGATTATCAATGATAAATTTTCTTAAAAGTGATCAGTTAGCACTCACGTGGTAACTCAATGACTTTGTTGTCATTATGCATAAATGTATTGTGTAGTAAGGAATGAATCTCTCTCTCTCTCTCTCTCTCTCTCTCTCTCTCTCTCTCTCTCTCTCTCTCTCTCTCTCTTATGCTTTTAATGTCGGCAAAGCGTTAGAGAGCGACTAAATCTATAAACGACTATTAACAAAAACTTTTTACATAGGAATATATAGAGAAAATTCTTTAAAAATATTCTTCTCAAAAACCATTTGACCAGAAAAGCTGACATTTGTGTGGAAGGATCCTGAGGTAGTGAGGATTCAAGTTTGTTCAAATCATCATTCCCGGGGGGGGGGGGGTTAAATTTCTACATAGGAATATATAGAGAAAAATCTTTAAAAATATTCTTTAAAAAAATCATTTGACAGAAAAGCTGACACTTGTGTGGAAGCATCCTCGGGTAGTGTAGATTTAAATTTGTTCAAATCATGACTCCCAGGGGTTGGGTGGGGCCACAATGGAGGGTCCAATTTTTACATAGGAATCTATAGAGAAAAATCTTTTTCTCAAAACCCATTTGACCAGAAAAGCTGTAACTTGTGTGTAAGCAGCCTTAGGTAGTGTAGATTCGAGTTTGTGAAAGTCATGATCCCCAGGAATACGGTGGAGCAGGGACGTACATAGTAGTATTTACGTCCCTGGGTGGGGACACAATGGGAATCCAATTTTTACATAGGAATATATAGAGAAAAATCTTTAAAAATTTTCTTCTAAAAAACCATTTGCTTAGAAAAGCTGTAACTTTAGTGAAAACAACCTTAGATAGTGTAGATTCAAATTTGTCA
This sequence comes from Magallana hongkongensis, assembly GCA_016163765.1. Taxonomy (NCBI): domain Eukaryota; kingdom Metazoa; phylum Mollusca; class Bivalvia; order Ostreida; family Ostreidae; genus Magallana; species Magallana hongkongensis. Next base: position 31,929,409 of record WFKH01010211.1, read on the forward strand.
AAATCTTCAGGAGTAGGGTGGGGCCCTATTGGGGGTCTAATTTTACAAAGAAAATAATTTTAATTATTCAAGAATTGAAATGTTTTACCAAACGGTTTAACTTATATGCAAGCATTTTGACAAATTGTTAATTCTTTAAAATTGTTAAGACTTAGGTCCCTCAAACAATTCCTTGACCTCACAAGGGGTACAAAGTTTAATTTATAGGTTTTTATCGTATATAAAAATAGCTGTTTAAGATCTTTTTGAGAACTGCAATTCTTAATATATGATATGACTTTAAAATCATACTGTTACAAAAGGGGCTTAATGATAAACACTAGAATATTAAGGGAAAAGAATTTGAACTTTTTTTTACTAAAATATATGTTAGACTGCATTGTTCAGATATTTTGTATATGACTCCATAAAGCTGGTTTTTATTCTGGCTATTGTTGCTCAAGTGAGCGATGTGGCTCGTGGGCCCCTATTGTTTGTTAACTTTTGCAGTTGTGTAATTTATAGAAACACTGGCAAGTCCGGCTAAAATAACAGCTGATGATTGTAAAGCTTACCTATTGTTTTGTTTCCCGTTTCCAAGCCTAAATAAAAATCAAAATATACCTTTAGATATAAACAACGCAAGAATTTCACAAGAACTAGGATATTTACTAATGAAGACAGAAAAAAATTATTTCATGCAATGTATATTTAAATCAAATTATAATATTCAAACATGCATCTCTGTTTTAACTGTTAAGAGTAGGATAATTCATTGAGGCAATTCAAAATTTTAATTTTTTAACGACTTACAGTTTGCTGGGTTATATGATAAAGCCATGTCTCTCTGCATTATTGGACCAAAGTATTGAAGAAGTCGCTCCACCTGGGCTTCCGAACATCCAGACCCCTTTTCGTTGTATGCAACTCTGTTTACACATTCTACCATTTCTTTTGTTACTCTATAAACAAAATGTCTCTGGTTTATTTTTTCTTCAGTGAGAGTGGGACTTCGAATGTTGATATATTGTGCATTACCTTCTTTAACATTTTTGCCTTTTTTTTTAGAAATGAAAGTTGTGATGGCAATTTGAATCATTTGTTCATAAATTATTTTCCAGTTTTGAATATATACTTGTTATTGTGTTAGACAAATTGTTAAAAAATCATAAGAAGACTTACGTGCAAAACTCTTTAAGATCTCGGGCATTCTGAAATCTGGTCATCAAGGCAGGAATGCATTGTTCTCCCACATATTCCATGTACGTAAAATTGTCACAGTGATATGCTGTTACAAAAACACCATATGTATTCAAAGATTACAGTGCTTACTGAGACAGAGAATCACCTTTATGAGGCCAACATAATCATATTATCTGAAAATCACAGTTTATGATTTATATCACAATATGATACAAGAAAAATGCAACGTTATGGAAAAATTATTTCTCATAAGCTACAATCTATAATAGACATTATACAATATTCTATTATATTTACATCTACCGAGTATGATTTTCTCTATTTTCTACGGAAACTTTTACTTAATTCATAGCTCTAAAGAAACAGCCTGACTGAAATCTACACGCCCCGTTCAATTATAACAAAAATAATGATGCAATATCAGAGAAAAAAGAAATCCCATGTATATCATATATCAAGCAAATTTGAGGCAGGTAGGAACAAGTTTTCTTAGCATCCTTGATAATTGATACAAATCTCTGTATCTGTTTCAAATTCATTGTTTCATGAACCATGGAAGTTGTAGCTGGTTAGGACAAACATTTTCTTCCAACATTCAGACTTGCTATGAACTACTCAAAATTATATCACCTGTCTTGGCATCTGGACAATAAAAGTCAAGTTATGTATCTGAATAAACCATTTTATTACGCATCTATAGTTATATTAACTATGCAGGTCTGAATGTCTTAGCCTCTAACACAATTTGAGTTGCTTTTAAAACTTAAACCTCTCTAATCATCTTGACAACCACGACTTTGCCCTGCATCTGATGCTAATTGCCAATTCTGTATTTCATTTATATAGATAATAAATCAGCCATGCAGGTTTGAATAAGTTGAGACTATTATTTATCTAAATACTATAAAGCTACCTGCTCTACAAACTCTGACATGCACCCGAAGCATATGACTCAGTTTCATGCCTATCGAATGCATTACACGATGCATCATGTATCATGCATCATCAGTCATCTTTTCGTAAGTTCTATGGTCGATACAACGACCTTGTCAGCAAATACAATCTTCCACTGAGTCGCATGCTGACTGACGTTTTTCATACTAATTGTTAGACCATAATTAATTACCTAGTTGTCTACGGACTTTTGCGGTTTTTATTTTCCCGATTACGACAAAGAGCACACGGCGGGTGTGACCGGTCAGCAGAGGACGCTCACTCCTCCATGGCACCTGATCCTACCTCTATCTTGGAGGTCCGTGTTGCTCTGCTTTGAATTTGTATTTCGTTTTATGGATTTTTGAGATGGTTGACAGTTTGTTATTGTCATTTGTTTCATCATGCATCCACGTTTGGTAAAGATATAAAAGAATAATAACCCAAATATGGTCATCAAAGAGCACCTGCTCGAAACACTTTAGCCTTCTCCGGCATCTAACATTTATGGCCCAGATTTGGCGTCCAAATCTGTTTAGTCCTTAAATATACCAAGATGCATGAAAGTTTGGTGAAATTCGGGCCAGTGAAAACTGGAACAAGCGACCTGCTCCAAAAACTTCAACTGGACGCTGACGCCGAGAGTAAAGCAGTAGTTCTCTCGACATTGTCACAGTGAGCCAACAATTCATGTAATTATTGGCATGTGTAAAAACTAAGTCGTTTAAAGAAAATCTGGATTGAGGTGTTATGTGTTCATTTATTAATGAGGAAGATATTTTCAAATCTTAACAATTTAACGTTTAAATAGCATAGTCAACATTATCATCGTATCTTACCAGGTGATGGGGTAATCGTTGTCAGTTGTGGCGTTTCTAAAATTGGATTTAAAAAAGGATGGACATTCAAAGTAGTGCAGACTACTGCATGATCATTATGTTCAAAAAATAAAGGTTTGGTTTTCTGCATATTATCCATCAAATTGACTTGAAAAATTGTAGAGATTATTTTTCCTGTCAGAAACTATATTTTCATTTCATTAAAATTCCATGAGTTTTAGCTTCAATTTCCACTCTTAATGAAATGTTTTTAATCAAATGAAAACACCTTTTTTCAATAAGTTAACATACCTGTAATATCATTGATTTGTTCGTCCTTGTAATGAGGAACATCATTAATATATGAATTGAAGGTCGAACAAACAAGCAGTTTTAATGCACAAACTCAACTTTGCCACAATATCGTTATTAATTTGTATGCTACATGTAATTTTGATTTAGTATGGTATCAAATAATAGTAAGCCACAAAAAGAACTTACGTGTTGTCATTTGTAAACCTAAAAGAAAACAAAAAATAAGTAAATAGATGACTCATAAATATGTTGTTTATCTTCAAGTGAGAAATTATGACTCAAACTTTGTTAAGATGATTTTGAATATGACCAAGAAAGTATATTGGTATTACAAAAAAATCTTAAATTAATGCAAGTCATAACATTTGGACATGTAACTTTGAACCTGTATAACAAAAATAAAGTTTCACTTACATTGATACGGGTCATACGGTAGCGAAAACCTGACTTTTAAAACTGGTCCAAAATCCTCAAGAATCGTGTCTATTTGTTTTGGAGAACATCTTGCGTTTGTCTCGTTGTAAACATTCTCATTCACACACTTTATCAAGTCCATTGTGGTCCTTAAAACCAAAAATGAATTCAAATTGATGTTCATCTAGCCATTTAAACGGAAATTGAAATTAAGGTGTGTTTTTTCTTTTCATCTGCTCAAAATTAGGCGATTAATTTACAACTACATGTATTAGCAGAAATAATGTTTGTGGGTTTTTTTCTCAGATTTTTGAAGTGCTTGATCTGAAGCTTATATTCATCTTCGTATTTAAATGTGATAAATACCTGATCCCTTTTTTTTGCAAGTAAATGTTTTTAAATGAAAGAGTACATTCAAAATGATCATACTGGCAGAATTCCATTTGGTCATTTGGAGAGATCAGCTTGGCCGCCAGTGGAAGAGCGCATTGAACGCCTATTGCTTCTATTAAAGTGTAGTTTTCACAAGGGTGTACTGTAAGAATATAAACAGGTTGACACCACATGTCACGGAATACCATATACATGTAGCATTTTTTTTTTATAAAATATCACGCCCCGCCCAAAACATTGGATATTCTTAAGTTCATAATTACGTGTTTGCATTTAGTCCACCAACGTTTAACATGGCGACACACAGATAATGAATATGGATTATTGATAACTATTTGTTACACTCTGTCAGAATAATGTATTCTTACATTCTGGTATTGGGGTTGTTGGGATTGCAGTGGATGGTGGTTTAGTGGGCGCTTTTGTGGTAGGTTTTTCCGGTGCTAAATTAAAATTCGAAATTGAAATATAACCTTCTTATTCTGAGAACAAATGTTTCAATCATCAAAATTTAAAAGTGATCACTTTGCACTCACGTGGTAACTGAACGACTTTGATGGACTCTGTGATAATGGAAGAGAAAAAACTTTTTTGGGGTCCACTTTGATCGGGAGATTCCTGTTTCTTCTTCACTTCCTCCCGGAAGACTTGAACAACGACGGAGGCGTTCATTTGAAATTTGGTGGTATTTCCACTTTTGTCAGTTACTAGGAGTGTGGTCTCGATGAAGTATGAAATGTAATCCACCTCTATACTGCCGGGCCTGAGAAAGTTATGAAATCATAACTATGTTTCAAAAGGTCGAATATCAATCCCATTTTTCAGATATGTCATATCATCTTAATAATGTCTATCACAATAATATTGTTTAAATAGGTAATAATTATCATTGTCGAGTAAATGTTAATGTAATAACTTCGGGTTATTTCATATCTAAAATTAGATTTGAGAAATGATATTTCTGGTGATAACTATGAAATTGTATACACCATACTTAAATCCCGTGACTTTGCTGTAATTGTAATTTTCTCCCAGACTGCTGTTTTTGAAAGTGGCGTCAAGCTGAAAAAAATATACATCGTGAGAACGCAGCTAATTCTATATGTATTGAAATAAGGTTTATTCTGCCTTTCAAATGTGTCCACTAACCTCTGCCTCTATATTTGTGGCCAAGGTCTGGTATTCCGTGGAATTTGTGTTGTTTAGACTTTCATCCCAGGTTTGGTTCAGTTTAACTTCACCAACAAAAACCGGGGGAGCTGAAATATTTACTCTTTGTGTTGTTAACTGTTTCCATTAGCTTGTCTATCACAATTTGTCAATGCTTCAGAAAAGATCAAAATAGCTCTATTGGGTACATTACTCACGTGGTTCTTCCGTTGTCGTCGGGAGCTGCACTGTTGTTAAATGCTCGGTTGTTGTCGACGTCATCATTTCTTGTGCTGTTGTTGTCACTGGTATTGTTGTAATGGGAATTGTTGTCATGGGGGTTGAGGCTTTCATTGATGGCTCTGTACCACTTACTGCTTGTTCTGTTGGAGTCATTGTATATATTGTTACTTGTATTTAGTTTTAAGCATTACAATTTCTTTTAAAAAAGTAAGCAGTAGCTTAGAATTAGCAATCGATTAAAATACACATACTGTATTATTTTCATATTTTAATTTACCTGTTGTTGTTGGTTGTGGTGTAGGAGTTGTTGTTCTTGGTTCTTCTGTTGCTTTCTCTGTTGTTTGTTCCACTGTTGTCGTTGGCTTTGTTGTTGTGGGTTCTTCAGTTGTTTGTTCCTGTGTGCTAGTTTCTTGTTCCTGTACTTCTGTTGTGGTTTCTGCTTGCGTTGTTTGTTGTGTTGTACTAGTAGTTGTTGCTGCCTGTGTTGCTTGCTGCGCTGTGGTCGTTGTTGGTGCCTGTGTTGTTTGTTGCGTTGTGGTCGTTGTTGGGGCCTGTGTTGCTTGTTGCGTTGTGGTCGTTGTTGGTGCTTGTGTTGTTGAAGGTTCTTGTGTAGTTGTTATTTTAACTGTTGTTGTCTCTATTGTAGTTGTTGTTGTTGCTGCCGTTGTTGGCAAAACTTCAGGTTTTTTTTTTTTTAAAAAAGGTAAAATTTCAACAACAAAAAGATGACAAATATTCTAATCACGTCAACATGCATGTAATAACAATGTAACTGTACCTTCGCCCTCTGCCAGTAATATTGAAGTCTCGTCCGCTTTACTGAACAGGCTGTTGGTGTTACTAGTTTGTTTCTTTGCTTTGATCTCATCCACAATGACTTTAGTAATCGCGGCCATATCGATTTGTTTTGGTTGCGTATTACCGTTGCTGTCTGCCACCGACAAAGTGTTATGTATAAAGAAAGACCGGAACTGCACCACGACACTTCCAGGTCTGGAACAATAATAAGGATACTTTCAAGATTATGTCATCGATGTCTATCATGACGTTTGTTGATTTTATTATTACAAATTTGAGAGAGAAATTGATAAAAATCATATCTTGTGAAAAATTTGACGTATTTAATTGATTTATAAAATAACTTAAAATTACGTGTATTTATAATTAAATCAACAGCAAGAAGTTTACTCACAGAAACCCCGTCACAGTGCTATGGTTGTATATTGCAGACATGTCACTATTTCTGAAGGTGCTGTCCAACTTGAAAGGTAAAACAATATCATGCAGTTTGTGTAACTGATTTCATCAGAGGTAATATTTTATCTACAAGAATTCTAACTCCAACGGATGCAAAAAATTTAAGCAGAAATTACCTCTTGCTCCATGGAACTGGCCAGATTTTTAAACTCTGTGGAAGATAGGTTTGACAGTTCTGGTGTAAAACTTTGCTGTAACTTAACACTACCCGAGAAAGTGGTAGGCACTGAAATTCAAAAGGTAAGCAAAATGTTACAGATATAAGAGTTTACTTCATTGCAATGTTGTAGAAATAATGGATTGGCGTGATGGCCTCGTTAATTTGGGGGTGATTATGACGTCATACCGCCAGGTGGGGTTGTTGTAGGTGGCATAGCTGTTGTTTTCATCATTGGACTTTTGTCTGTAGTAAAAATGAAACATAATAGATAAGTAAAAACTCAAATAGAGGTTTGTGTTAATAATGATATGTCAAAAGTGGAATACAATTTTGACAAATGCCGCATTTTTTGCTATGATCTTCTAAAAGCCTTTATAAAATTTTTCGTCGGTGTAAAGACGATCATTAAAAATTGAAAATAGGAAGATTTGTATGCTTCCTTAACTGTGCGTTTATGTATAATGAAATATATATATATTCCTCTTCTTTGAGTATTAGCGGTCCATCGCTTTATGAGGACATACGTACCTGAAAAGTAGACTGCGATGCCGACGACCGTCCCTAGCGCCCCCAGACAGAGGAGAACAGCGGTGACGATGGCACACCGGCGGCACCCTCGGGAGGGACCAGAAGACCGGTTACTTCCGGAATCACTTCCTGTTTAAATATTTAAAGCTCAAATGTAAACACAAAGAATATACAAATGAACTTTGGTTCTTCTAAAGAGGGCTGGCTGGTTGTGGCCATTTTTAGACTACATAAATCTCTTTAATTTAAGAAGAATAAAATAACATTATAATTTTAAAGTAAAAATACATGGAGCTTTTAAACTAAATAATAGTTTATAGCTATACAACCTATATTTATATTTGAGTTTGATCTGATGGTTAATGTGTTGACCACCCTGTATCCTTAAGAGGGCTGAATGGCTGTGGCCATTTTTAGACTAAATTAATCACCTCGATCAAAAGGACTCTGTTTAAAGATATAGAAAACAACTGAAATTCACATGGATTAATTTTTACTTAATAATAATATAGGGCTAAAAAAAATTCATATCTGATATTTAACGGTAACTCTGATGGGTGATTTGTAAAGCATTCAGCCACCTTAATCAAACAAATTGTTTTGTTTCCTAGTTTTTATCAAATAAAGCTCCATTAATGAGGCAAGCGACATCTACATATTGTGATGCATTTGCTATCGGAAACCCCCCCCCCCCCCCCCATTAAATTTAATATCTGTTCTCTTATATTAAATATTTTCATTTCAAGTCTTTCATGTCTAACAACAAATAAGATAAAGCGTCAGCTATTTATCTTTAAGTCAGAAAAATCTGAGGTCGAAATTTTACACTTTTTTCACCTAAAAGTTTGTGAAGCATCGTACAATTTGAATATTAAAAAACGGTAATTTTTTGGGGGCATAATTATAATGTTCTTTTATCAACATCTATATCTTAAGGCCAACACATTACCCATCGAATCTACGCGCAGTACCTAAAATATTTAGATATGAAATTATTATCCCTAAACTACAATTATTGAGTAAAGAAAAAAAATCAAAATTCTAGCTTTATTTTTTAATTTTTTTTTAAAATTTTTTATGCAGTCATTTTTTATTTATAGTTTAAATACGAGGACTCGATGGTCGTTGTTTTAAAAGTACGGCAAACTGCGTATAACATGCATTGTAAGCGATCTGTATTTATCTATTGTGACAATAGAACCATTTTAACAGGACCTTGGACTTTCGGTAGGACGTAGCAATCTATTTCTTGCATCAAAACAAGTTAGAAATGACGCTGGTTTCGAGTGAAATATGCATAGATTGCTTATAATCTAAGCTCAAAAGCCAGACAAATCTTGTTGATTTCAAAGAGCCATGGCTGAATAGCCTACAATGAAATAGACAGGCCTACGTCACACTGCTGTTTGACACAACTACCCAAAATCCAAGTTCTAGTTAAAATGGTTCTAAAGTGATCACACCTTTGAGTCTGTATGATGAACTGTGGTGGAACTTCCCCCACAGGCTCTGCCCGCTGATGACGGAGTTCTCGTACATGGCGTAGTTGTCGTACGCAAGCGCGGGAGGGAGACCTTGGTCCATGTATGTGGGGTCGTCAAAGCTATCCCTTTTCCTGTACGACATGCTGGGGATCTATTGGACCTCACCCAGTAAAAAAATGGTTCTGTAAAAAAAAAATATCAGCCACATACTTAACAGTCATACGATTATTCTCTTGTTTAACTTCTGTGTTCATGAATTATCATGAATTTAATTTGAAACGGGTAATGAAATAATATTACCGAATAAGTCAAGACGATATAGCCGTACACAAATCTAAAAAGTTAATAAACTGCTTTTAAAAATGAGTTTTAAAGCCAAGTCTATTAAATTGCTCTATTTTAAGATATTGTGTAATGTTGAGTGTCACGATCAGACTATTTAAAGAGACAACAGCAACTCCAAGGATTGCCTGGCATGTATAGATGGGAAAAAGAATTTTTTAAACATTTTACGAATGAGTGAATTATCTAACCGTAAAGCGATGCCGTATGAATATATTTCACAGTTCTCTTATTTTGAATACTAGTATTTTGCAATAGAATCAAAGGATGAGGTTTCGTTGAAGAAAAGAAGTCTCTCCGAAAATATCATCCAGTCTGTATTTGATGGAGAAGCTTTTGCTTTACCGAAACACGAGGGTCAGCAATTGAGAATGGCAAGAATTTACTACATTTAATGTGTAGCTTATTGACATTTTCCAATCTTAGATCTAGAACGTTCGTGCGAACAAAAAAAAACCCGAAATGAATTCTTAAATGCAGAATTGATTGAATCATAGAATTATAGTTAAACAAAAGATATAATGGATTATTCAGCAACGATTTGATTCAACATTTTCAACAAATCTTAAATTGTTAATTGTGACGCATACGCCCTGCATGGCATGCCAAAGGTTGTAATTTTGGTATCCTTATTTTCCGTTCTTACAAAAAGAGATGCACCAATAAGATTTACAGTGTAGATTCTCTTTACAATGCCGTCCATTTCTATACACTCATACACATCTTCAGCATTTCGTAATCAAGATTTCTTAAGACATATATTGCCGTTGACTAAAAATTAATGTTTTCTACTACAAATTTATACAAGATATGTTGAATCTCTACATAAGGTAAAAGATTTCTAGAGTGCACCTAGCTTATTGGACTTTTCAGGCGTGGAAAGACAAGATAAAAAATCTCTTTGATCTTAAAAAAGGATGTCCAAAATAGACTTCTTTTTATAATTGTCATATTTTCGATAGTGCGCGCATTTTTTTTTTTTTACAATATTTTAAAAAGAGATATGTGACATATTCTTAGGTGAACAATGTGACCTATGTGCCTTTTGTTTTATATTGCCACAAGCTTAAGGTCGGTTAGGGTTATATATTTTCAAACATTTCTTGGGAAACATCAATTGTAAATATAATTTACTTATTTACTTTATTAATGATTTATTTCAAATTCTGCTTGTTGAGAGCAGAAAAAGGTCAATAAATGTCTGATTCCTAAAGCATCAACTCTTGTCAGTACCTTGATTTTATTATGTTCATGTCATCATTGCCCTAGATTTCGCAATATGTACCTGTAAACTTTGGGGTGACAATGTCACATTTCCGTTGATTTCAAATTTAAAGGAAAATAATATATATCTGTGCCTTGGGTATTTCACTACTATATCCTTTTCATCACAGCTTCTTACAAATAAAAAATGTACTCAATGTACAAAGGAAGCTATAGACTGGGAGTCAGCGCCTGTGTACAGATTAAATCACTGTTCCCTTTTCACACACTTATCAAAGCCTCTGTTTATTTTTGAACTTTAATTCGTGACAAAATTTCAATAGCATTCTCCAGTGAGAAATGTATAAGTAACGAAATTCTACATTTACCACATGGTTGTAAAATGTCCTTTATGAGAGTATACCCCCCAAGTTATGGGTGTGTCCAGGCTGAGAGCTTATCCTGCGGGGTTAATTATAACTCTTCGTAAAGGAAACCGAATCAAACTCATAAGAAAACATGATCATATCAGAGATATCGACGCATGGATTGAAATAATATTTTTGACACTTTTTTTAATAGAAACGACGTTAATACATCATAAAAACGCAATCGGATTTGTTTTTCAAAATTGAGATTAATGCACTAGTTATTTCATTTTTGGTGAATTTGTTTTCACTCACGTTTGTAAAATTTCCCTTCTTATTGTCGAAAACCAATGTTGTTATGTTGACCATGCAATGAAAAAAGGTCTTTTGCAGCTATCATTTGCAAGTTTACATGCCTAAAACTCAATTCAAGTAGAAAGAAACCCTTTCTGTAATAGTTATACTATGTATACACAAGGAAAGTGACCTATCTCATGATCACGTATGTCAAATGACAATCAATCGAACGGAAGGCAGAAATTAGTCATTTATCTATTCCAATGCTAGAACTTATGTAATTTTACTGCTCTGTAATATTACATAATACAACCGTGTACTTGTTATTATGGCTAGTCACGCAAATTAAAGCTGCAAAATGCATTAAAAACTCGTCGCCAGTTAATTTAAACAAACTCTATTAGAAAATGTTGTTGATAATTTATGCAGTAAAAAGCTTACACTCCTTTACAAAATTTAAAAGATTATGGCATCGATATCGATTTGAGGGTTTGTTGCTCTGAATCATTTGAATGAAACTGATATATTAAATTCGAATTTATCCTGTTAGCGAAGGGTGATAGAGGTATAAAGCTGTTAGGAATTTGGCGAACACCAATCCTCTCTCTCTCTCTCTCTCTCTCTCTCTCTCTCTCTCTCTGATTGGGCTTTTTGTATTCAGTTGCTCAATAAAATTCTAGTTTTCACTCTTCATTATCTAAATTTTTGTGATCATATATATACATTGAAGTAAAGCATCGAGACAAATCAATGGCCAAATGCCATGCTGAAATCAGCAATCATCGTCAACAATAGTCCCAGCCTCATATTGCACGGCGGGCAGGCAATGAATAATTCAAATGACGGTTGTATCCTTAGATTTAATAGATAACACAGGTTTACCACCGATATGAATATGATACACGTATAATCACGATACTTTATATCGTTTCTATATATCGGTATTGTTTCTCGTCAAGATCTCGTAATATGAGTGAAAAATGAAGGAGATTCCATATAGCATTATATATATATATATATATATATATATATATATATATATATATATATATATATATATATATATATATATATATATATACAGTATATAGTTAATAATGCTTTTTCTGAATCTTATCAGGCTAAGTAAGACATGTGTTTTGACTTTTGGGAATATCTTGTTTTGAAACTTCAGTTAAAAAATGAACTAGACACTAGAATGCCCAAATTTTAGGGCCTATTTACTATTGTCGTCATCAGCAATTATATCTTTTGTTTATACATGTTCTTTTATATGATAATCATCATTTTGATATATGCATATATTGAGGACAAAATATCATATTCCGCGTAGCGTCCTGCATATTTAACTCTTTGGCTGCTTTTAAATAGAATGAATACATCGCATTCTTTACTTTTGATGCATCGTTAGTTTTTTGTGCCGAAGGGACCTCTTTATGTATGTTTTTCCTTTTAATTTACTTATGAAGACAGCCTACTAAAAAACAAAACAGATGGTATTTGAAATATTAAAAAAATGATTTCATCGAATAATTTCAGACAGCTCAATTTGAATTTTAAAAAATAAAAACGTCTTTGGCTTTAAATTCCTTCATCAAAAGACTGGGTAATATTGTCTAAACACGTTTTCTCTTTATCGTTCCCTTCAAATTTGATATCATTTATTCGCTTGCGAAAAATATTAAAATCTTATGGTTGATCTACGTTCTATAACTTTACCGATTTTATTATTTTTTTATCAATAGATTATTATTATGCAATAATAATTTAAAAAAAGATCTCATTATTTAACTGGGAGTTCTACTGGTCTATTATTTGCCATGCTTTTATAAACATTTGTGTGATTGTGATTGGAATGGTGATTTTATACAAGAATTGTTTATGATCAGCAGAGACAACAAAAATAAAATAAAATGAAATGTGGTAATTATTAATTTGCGTGAATAACTGATTGCAGCTTTCATAAAAAAAAGTTAGGACGCATATATACGAACTTTTTGTGGTAAAACGAATCATACTAACTGTTAACATATGTAAATGTATGTGTATACGACATCAAATGATCAACTCAAATCTCATTCTCTCCAATTGTATTATTTAAGCATAATGTGTAGTATCTTATATTGTATAGCCTGTTAATTGCAAAGTTGACTGGGGTTGATGACAACATTATGGTAGCCTCCGAGGGACGAAATGTCCGAGCGAGTGTTTGTTATGTAATCTTTCCTTAAGGTGGTATGGGACACCTCCATGTTGTGACGCACTATTTATCGAAATAAACAATAAAATCAAGTGTAATTTTATAAATAGTTTCTTTCCCATAATTGTCACCTAACAGCGTAGCGCAGTTGGTTAGAGGGTTCACTACGAATACGTAAGTCATGAGTTTGAATCCCGTGGGGGTTTTTAAAATTTTTACATTTCCAAAATTTTTAAAACGTATTGTTGGTGAAAAATAGTGAAATTTGAAAATTCTAAACCAGTGAAAGTATTTTTATTATAATGTACTTTCAATCCACATCAATATCGACAGATGTCCCCTTCCACCTTAATTGCTTTCTTTCTTAGTGATGAAACATTTCATGTCTTTTTGGGTCCACTGATGGAATATTAACTTATGCAGTGTTTTTATCTAACTAGCATAACCATTGGAACAGTTTTCCATAACAACTTCACCAGCTAGAATTTTGAACTAGACCGTGCTTAAGCAAATAAGGATTCCAAACCTCAACCCCCACGAATAGATATTGTACTACTAAACTAAACATAAATATAACATTTCTGATGTTTGAAATGAAGAGGTCTGAAGAATAAAGAGACCATGTTTTATCCAGTTTTTTCCTGAGGTTAAATGAATAAACAATTATGAGATTGAGACCCAAAACTGACGTCGAACACCGCCATAAAGCGGGATCTAAGATTTCATGGTTTTGCATGAGATGTGTTAATTTGATCCGGGTTTTTTTTTCACCGTCATGTCTTTTATATGACCAGGCAATGACACTCTGACTTTGAGTGCTTCAAATATCGCGGGCATTACTCTTCAGTTTGTCTGAATGAACAGTATATACTAGTATAGGCAACATTGCTTATTTTAAACTTTTAAAAGATGATAAACCAAATGAAAACATTCACAAGATTTATCACTACATAGTTTCTTGTTTTTGTTGACCCTGTGCTGTAGGGGTCGTCATTTACCCATACACAATTATCTTTTTCACCTTAATTCACAAACCCGTGAGATGTAGTCAATGGGTTACAAGGTTGCTTGGTTATGTAAAGCATTCTCGTTTCACTTAAAAGTGGAAGAGCTGTCGGAAAACATCCCGTACATTACACAATACCTTTAACCGGCAGTTCTTCAGATTATGAGGACAATAATTTTACTTAATTAGCATTTCATTTTACGCCACTCGTGCTTAATTCATCGCAAACGAGATATTATCCGGGTAACACTGGCTTAGACGTCCAAAAAGTCGCTGTAGATAGACAGGTTATCTTACATATGATAGTGAATATAAAACAACAACAGCAGCAACAGAACAGAAGGGTTCGAACAGAATCGTGGTTCACTGACCACAATGCCGGGCTAATCCGGGTAAATAAATTTTATACATAGAAAAATGTCAGAGTATTGGGTGTTGCGTCAAAACCTCACTATGGATAGACAAATTAGCTTACACCTTTTATATAGCTTTAACACACTCTGACATAGCTAATGTATGTCGAAGACTGACCAAGACTGAGAGATGACTTGGTGCTAGCCATGCAAACGTGTTTGACTGCATGATTTATCATACCTGCGATGTTGCAACCTCCGAATCCGGTAAATCCGAAAGAAAAGAAAAAATCAATAACCTGAAATTGTAAACAACCACTGTCTATGTCTGCTTCTGTTCGACACCACTGGACTCTCTCACAAAATCTTACACCACTCTCGAGACAGTTTAAATGGTCGTTACGAATGATTGCACATTCACGGTATTAAAATAAGTCATTAAAGATGTTCCGTGAACCGTAAACGTAATTTTGCAATAACGGGTACATGGGATTTTTTTCTACCCACTTGCTGCAGCGTACAAAGCATGGATTTCAAACTATCGATATCATTGCATGTTATAGAGAATGTAGTCCTATTTATTGATTTATTCTTATAATTCTTTTTTTCAGATTAAGGGTCCTTTGAAAACAAATAATAAGCAAATAGAAATGAGGTAGATCTACAAGTATTAAATGCCAATATAATTTTATTCACACAACACAACTGTACATAAAGAAAAAAAACTATTTCATCGAATTTTAATTCTAAATATACTTTCATTATATTTAACAATATTAGTATTGTATAATTTTCATAAGATCATATAATTTCACAGATTTTTTGTTAACTTTATTTGTATTTGCGTAACTTTCAATTGCACTGTATCATATTCCATCTGTATTGTACATTTTTTTAAATTGTATTTTTCATTTTTCATCTCCTTTCCCTCGAATTTGAGAAACATCAAAGGATGTCATAAGAACTATAACTTCTACAAAATATGAATTTAAAAAAAAATCAAATCAAACTACACGGTGTAGTATGCTATTTTTGAAGTCTTTCAAAAATCAAATTCTTGTTTCTTTTATATAGAATGTCTAGGCACAATTAAAATCCTTCATTTTTGAAACCATATAAAATAAATTGCATGTACAATTTATAAGATAGTAGACCTGCTTTTAAGGTGCCCCATCAGGAAATTTTTTTGCGGAACGAACAAAATATGGAGGGTAATCGTGTTCAAAAATCCAGACATGTAAACTTGTAAATCCGAATATGCAATCGTGTTGGTGTGCGAGTCTGAGTATGAATGTGTGTAATTCTGATCGTGTAACCTATAAGACTCGGGCATAAACATTCTACGAGTTGACTCCCCAGGCCTTCAATCTAATTCTTCCTACATATAAATGCACATTTGCAGCTGTAAAATGCTGTTTGTTATTTACATGTAACCTGCCATTATCATACGCATTTTCAATTTGTAGTCTCTGCATTTGTATCTCCGTTTTCTGAAATAGCACAGCTGACATGTTACAAATCGACAAATGTAAAGTCTAGGCCTACACGTTTGTCGAATTTTGACATGACCATATATGGAAACAGTGACGTCACCGATGCAGGAAAAGGCATGCCGTAATCGCCGGAATGGAGACGGAATAAACCAAAAAATATCTGGTATCATCATATTATCGCTAAATAACAACATTTCTTAGGAAGTATGATTTTTCGGGGGAAAAAATTATGAGCTCGGTGTACATTATATCAAGAGAATGGATACAAAATGGTGCGAGTGAAGAATTCGATCGGCATCAGATATCTTCTTAGATCTGGAAAATTTTACACATCATGACTTTGTGTAAATATATAATTATACATATACACACATTTTTATTATCTTAGAGTACATGAAACAAATTGTTAACGTATAGAGCTCGGCTGAATAAAGAGAATATCACCAAAAGCATCCTTATCGCTACCACAAAGTTGGAACAGGAACCCCCCCCCCCCCCTCCGAAAAAGAAAAATTACACGGGGTCGGCCGGCTGATCAATTATATAACTGAATTACAAAGTTATCAATAAGAAAAACAAACTATCTAAAGACACTGGTTTTGAGATTTTGATTTGGATGAGACATAAGTAGCGACACCCCCCCCCCCCCTTATAAAAAATTAAAAATTCCAAAGATAGGGTTAACTGTCGTGAAATTAAAATGTGTGTAATTTTTAAAAAATGTTTCAATTTGTCGGTAACATATAGAAAAAGAAGACTAAGGTGAAAATTGACACAAAAAATTGTTTTGATTTCAAGCAATTATTACGGGATATAAGTACGGCGTCCAGAATGTCGATTCAATACAGACTCACTAAGTGTACAATATATATATGTAAATATACGTAAGACAGATAACATCATAAGGAGTATAATATTCAATTCTCTCTCAGCTTCGAAGCTTTCAATAAATATTGACAAAGTTTCTGAATAGATTTGAAGTTATCATAACTAAACAACTGTATAAATTTGAAAAAGGAGGGTTTTTTATAGTAGTAAGGTTTTATGTATTTTTCTCGAATATTCGAAAAAGCAGGGCAAACCAAAACAAAATAAAATTCGTCTTCTATCTCTTGAGAATTACACAAAGTACATTTACGGTCACTTCTAGGTATGTTTTTATACCTTCCGTTTTCAACGTTTAAGGAATGTGCTGATATTCTATATTTACATAACCGAGACTTTTCTTTATGTGACAACCGTTTCAAAAGATATTTCTGTAAACAAAAATGTGAAGCTATTTCCTTGTACACAATACATTTTGAAGAATTTTCAAAAACACTATAACAATTCTGTATGAACGCGTCCGTAAGGCGCTGTTCAACTAGTAGAACAAATTGTTTAACATTAGTAACTTCTTGTTGTTCCCCAAAATTTCCAAGTCCCAAACAATAAAGTTCATTTCTAACTAGGCTTTCCCAATTTTTATATTTTTCCGTTGTTTTTCATATTCATATAACAATTCCTTATAACAGCTTTGAAGTATACAATTATTTGTTGTCAGCAAGCTACGCCAGTATTTCAGAATACGAAGTTTTCTTTGAACATACATAGGGGATCTACCAAATTCAAAGTAAACCATAAAATTATTTGTAGATTTTCGAAGCGACATAATTCTTTTCAAAAAATCAATATGTATTTTTTCAATTTGTGGGGCTTTATGAAAACCACGTGCACAAGTTTCACATCCATAGTTCAGAACAGATCTAATATATGTATCAAATAAAGAGAGCGTAGTCTCAACATTTAGACTATTTTCTTTATCCTTTTTCCACAGTAAGAACAAACATTTTTTCGCTTGTGTTGCAATTGAGTTTTGAGTACAGTCAAATTTGCCATAATACTTGAAATTAACACCAAGATAAGTAAATACATCAACAATTTCGAGCTCTGTGTTATCATAAATACATTTTTCAGAGCTATTAATTTTACCACCATTTCGAAAGACAACCATTTTCGTTTTGCTAACATTTACCTCTAGCTTCCATCTATCTGTATACGCTTTTAGTGTATCTAACATTTTTTGAAGCCCTTCTACACTTTCTGAAAATATCACAGTATCGTCAGCATACAAAAGTAAAAATAGGTTCAAATCTTGAAGCTCAAGGCTTTGACAGCAGTTTGAAAGTAATTCATTCTCTAGATCATTGATAAATAATGAAAACAACATGGGTGAGAGTGTGTCACCATGTATAAGACCTGATTGAAAGAAAAATATTCGAAAAATTGACCATTAACTTTCACACAGCTTTTAATGTCACTATACATAGATCTAATAATATTAAACAATTTTCCATTAATACTAGTTTTAACCAATTTATTCCACAGTTTTTTGTGCTGAATACTGTCGAACGCCTTTTTATAGTCAACAAAACAACAATATAAACGTTTCTTATCATTCAAACTTTTGCTTAATAATGAGTGTAAAACAAAAATAGCATCATTAGTTAAAGTATCCCACTTGTAAACCGCAGATCATAATCCGCCTGGAGATTTTGTCCATATTTCATTTAGTTGCATATACATGTAATAATCTATTTTTATTTTTTTTCCCTCACATATTTGACTTATATACATGTACATGTACTTCTTATCCATCATGCTATTTATCATAATCAAATCATTTTCTGCTAATTTGAGAAACTATTTCATGGTGTAGTGATCCACCTTATGAAGATTTTTTTTATAGAATCTGTTTGTTATTAACAATTTTAAGTATAGGAACATTTTCCATTTCTTCCAATGAGTCCTCGGGTGGGGTCCCTCAAGAGCAAGGTCTTTCAGTTGTGGCGGTTTTTAACCCCACCTTTGCAAATTAATTTGTCATTTATTCAATGATTATTTTCTTGTTTAATTTATTGTTTTCAATTTAAACAATACAAATTTGGTTCATTGAATAAACGACCTTTAACGCAATCTTTTGTTCTATTTCATTGCAAATGAACTTGGACTCATTGGAATATTTTTGATTCAGGTACTTTTATTGGGTAAAACTACTTGTAGCAAAAAAAGCTCAAAGTTGGGCAAATAGATAAGGTGTTTCCCTTGGAAATGCTTATATATTATATATATGGAAAAATTTGGTTGACAAAAAACTAATTTTATTGTAAATAAAAACATTTTTGGCAACAAATTTTGTAATTATATACTTGTGTGTGTTTTATCAATATCTCTTGGAAGTCAAGCTTGTAAAATAATGACTGTGTGCATGTAAGGGGGATAATCATTAACAACCATGGTCAAAATACTTTGTAATGTTACAGATGGTAATTTGCATTGGTGCACAGCAGGGTCACTGGGGGTTAGGTTTCAAGATTGTTAAACATAATACATGTAGATCAATTAACATGTCCAGCATCCATTCATCTGTGGTAATTAATGTCTTATCAGAACCTGGCAGATGTTAATTCTCTCATTCTTATTTTCCTGATTTTGCTGCTGGACGTAAATTTTTCCATGAACTTTGTTTTACCCACCCACCTACACCCTTTTACATATGCACGCACATTATATCAAATTCAAATTTTGTTCTAACTTTCATTTGAATATTTGAATTATTGCGAGTTGGCGGTTTTTAACCCAACCTTTGCAAATTAATTTGTCATTTATTCAATGATTATTTTCTTGTTTAATTTATTGTTTTCAATTTAAACAATACAAATTTGGTTCATTGAATAAACGACCTTTAACGCAATCTTTTGTTCTATTTCATTGCAAATGAACTTGGACTCATTGGAATATTTTTGATTCAGGTACTTGTATTGGGTAAAATTACTTGTAGCAACAAAGCTCAAAGTTGGGCAAATAGATAAGGTGTTTCTTTTAAAATGCTTATACATGTATATTATATATATGGAAACATTTGGTTGACAAAAATAGCATCTCTTGTCCTTGATCCAGGTTTAAACCCAAACTGTGTGTCACTTACTATATTGTTTTCCTCACTCCATATCAACAGACGTTTATTCAAGATAGATGTGAATAATTTTGAAATATGACTTAATAAAGTTATCCCCCAATAATAATCTGCATTACTTACATCATTTTTTATGAATAGGGACAATTATGCCTTGTGACCAAACAGTTGGGTAAAAACCAGCATTCAAAATAGCATTGAACAGTTTTGTTAAAAGAGGTGAAAATACATTTAAAAAGTTTTTGAAAAGTTCATTAAGTACATTATCAAAACCTGCAGACTTATATAATTTTGAATCAGCAATTGCTCTGTTTATTTCATCAATTGTAAATGGAGAGTCAAGTTCTGGAAATATTGGAGGTTCGGATAGTTCGGGTAAGGGGTCTTCATAATCAGTTTTGTTGATCGCAATGTTTTTGAAGTGTTCATAAAAGTCGAATGTCGAGAGTGTTGTATTATTTCTCCTTTTTTTTGCACCTTTAAATACACGGAAGAATGATTTCGGATTGGATCAGCGGAGTAACTCCAGTTGATTTCCCTCATGTCTTTGGTATGTACGTTTTAGACGAATTTCGACGTTTTGTATTTCTTTTTGGCAGCAACAAGTTTAACATGATCGTCCGGTGTTCTAGATGTGTTGAATGTTGACAAAGATTTTCTATATTCCTGATATAAGGCTTTACATCGATCATCGAACCATGGTTTGTTTTCTGAGTTGGTGTTTGACTTGGAATTTTGTTTGGAACCGCGGACGCTGTTTTGGTTATATGTTATTTCCTTTTCACAGAACTCACTGAAAGTGTCTAAACTTAATTGCGTTTGCAAAATTTGTCGCTGAGATGTTGATACCTTCGGGAGATTCGTCTATATCTTCAACAGAAGCGATTATATTTGGTGAACTATGACCTAGTAGTGTTTTTATTTCGTCGATAGCATCAGGTTCCATAATACTTTTGTACATGTAGTTTTTATCACAGGGCTTTGGAGTATATTATGCTCTTTATTACTATTTTCTTTTGTTTTTACTGTAAGGTAAATGGGCGCATGGTAAGAATACAAATTAAAGTCACCAACACAAAAGTTACAAGTTTCACTTCGTAGGAAAGCATCTTCAATCAATACTGGTACCTCTCGAGTACAATAAAGTATATAGTAACTGTTGTAAAAGATTTTATAATTAAAACTCTACCAGTTCATATACGATCAAATTTGTCTGACCCACCCGTTCCTGAAGAAAAACATAATTATGAAAACATAAACATACTAGTATCCCCTTATTATTTCTTCAAAACCCCTAAATTTTTAACAAAATTTTGTGCTTTAATTAATAATTATAAAACTATATATGGCTACATACATATTCCCGCGAAAAATTGTCAAATTTCTTTGCAAGTCGTTTAATTCTAACAAAATTCTTAGAATTCATTTGCAATGGAGCTACATGGGGCCTCAAGGCTGTCTCCAAACCTCATGCCGCTCAAATTATATTCACCCCCATCGGAAATTTCTCGATCCGTCTCATTTCTATAAAATAGTACGCATTCAGCTTATGTTTTCCAGATTAAATTACATGTCAAATTATTTAGAGATATAAGATATTAGGCATTTCTTTATGTAGTAAAAGTAAACCCTTTTTGTACATGTATAATACCATGGGAATTATATTACAGAAACTAGCGCATTCGTCACACCGGCAACAATTTGTACATACATGCACCTCTTCTTGTTCGGTCCAGTTCCTCAATCACACCTCAATAATTTTTCTAAAAATAACATTTTCGATCCAAAGAAAATAGTTGTCGTTCATTAAAAGCCTATTATAACAGTTTAACTGAATATTATGTTTATTTTGGTTCATTTCAATTCTGGCGATTACGGCATGCCTATTCCCGCAGCAAGCATTTGCCATATAAGGTCATGGCAAAAATTCGACAAACTTGTAGACTTTACATTATGTAAGATGTGCAATTTCCGAGCATGAAGATAGAAATGCAGAAACTATGGTGCAAAGTTGAAGGTTAAATTAACTAAAAAAAACAACCAAGCTGCAAAATGTGCATCAATCCATCATACGAAGGAACTGAGTCAAATCTTAAAGTTGTTATGCCCGAGTTTTACAGGTAACACGATCAGAATTACACAAATTCATACTCAGGCTCACACTCCAACACGATTGCATATTTAGATTTACAAGTTTACATGTCTAGATTTTTGAACACGATTACCCTCCATAGCAAAAGGCCTATAAACCATATTTCCACCATGCGAGGATCTGGAGGTCTGGGGAGGGGGGGGGCGCCCTGAAAAATATAAATTTATTAAATTTATATAGTAAAATTATCGAAAATATGCCTCGGACCCCCCCCCTTTCCTGGCAAACACAATTTTCTCTCGGACCCCAACCCCCGGAAAAATTTCTGGATCCGCGCATGACCACCTATATAACAATGTTTCAATCTAACCTTGCGATGTGACCCATGGGCCACTCGTTTGTTTGTGAATGAGCATGGGAACATGAAATACTTTCCCCAGCTGTCTCTCTGATTAACAGGGATAATGACACGGCTTGTTAAACTAGAAGTTTATTTTTATATTTATAAGACAAATTATAGACTTCATGTTCTTCAAAAGAAAATTTCAAACTAACAATTTTGTTTTCTATTTATTAGTATATGGTGTACTTTGAAATTCCTGATATGACCGAGATTTGAACAATACTAAATTCACCAGGAAGATTTTGTAAAGTTTTGATAGTACAGGTAACTGGTTCTTGAGAAGAAGACTTTTTTCATGTTTTCCTAATTATCAATGGGGGCATCAAGAATGGTAACCAAAGATGCTTTGTGCCAGGCTAGGTTGAAATTGGCCATCTGATCTCATGAAGATATTAATGAAATAAATTTATGCTATTAGAAACTTTAGTTTTTAGCTCAAGTGAGCATAGACACTTGTCGTTCATTTGGTTTCTAATTCAAGTTAAATAATATCCTCAAAAATAAGTGAAACTGAGCATTTATTTATATTTTTGATAAGAATAACTACAAATGTTTTATATTTATTTGAAGTACATTTTACAACAAAATGTTGACTTTAAATGAGAACCATAGCACTAGAAATGTTTCACATTTTAACAATCCACCTCAGGAACACATTCAAGGAACTTGAGCTGACATGCAATGTCAGAACTTTGAAAACAATAATAATGTTGTGAGATCTCAATCAAACTATGTTTAGCACATTATTTTGAATGCTAACAAGTAATTTATACTCCATGGCCTTTGATCTTAAAATAGATCATCGTGGAGTTCAGAATGAGGCTGAAGTCCCCGTTCCAGCATGGACTTCTTCTTGCGTTCCTCTTCCTGTTGTTTCTGTATTTGTTCTTCACGCTGCATTTCCAAAATATCATCAATTGGAACTTCTTCTAGCTGAGGGTTATTTTCATTTTCCAAATCCTAAAAAAAAAATTTATAATCATAATATTTCAGGCAGGCAAGAATAGGGGGATGCCCCTTTTCTGGCAATCTACCTTTATATAAAAAAAAATTAATGATATTGAAAGCCGATATATAGATTTGAAAACCAAATGATATAATTTGAGTCTTTCTTCAACTTGCAATTTGAAGAAAGAAAAATTGCTTCAGAAACATATCATTCCATCCCCCTCCCTCGTGCTTCAAAATTGAAAAGGATCAACTTTTGACCTTGTACTCAAAATCAAAACATGTCGTCTACTCCCTGTTGGGTATTAGTGTATCAAGTTGGAGGTCTGTTAAGCAATTGATTCTAAAGAAATTTGGTGGACAACATCTAAACTACCAATCAATGTCCGAATTAGTTCAAACCTTGACCTTTGACCTAGTGAGTTAGTGACCTCCATAGGGGTTATCAACTCCCTAGTGGATACATGGTACCAAAGATGTCAGTTCAGTAAAGGGGTCTTTACTGGTTTACCCACTGACATACTAATTAAGAACTGAATGACAGACCAACAGACCAACCAGCTGGTGCCAAACAATATGTTCCCCTTTCAAATAACGAAATTAATGTTGATCAGGACAAATTTAGATGACTGACTTAGTGATGGGCTCTAAGGAGTTGGCTTGATTTCTGACAACAAATGATAGATGACAACATATAATAGAGAATGAATGTAGCATCTGTTTCATAACTCATGTACTTAATTATCATGTTCATTGACAAATAATCCAATATTATTTATTTACTTGGCACATACATTTTTTTTTTAATAATGCTACATGTATATTCACTTAGAAAGTGGTTACTATAGATTGCCTCTTTCTGAATATACTGGTATATATACACTTACTATTTCTCCAAGTAACACTACATTTTCTCCTCTAACAACAAATATTCCTCTTGGTATATCTCCATACTTCTTACCAACATGAATTCTTTCAATAGTCCGGTGTAAAACAAGATTAGCTAAATATAAAGGAAAAACAATTGAAAGTTCTTCTTAATTCTTGAGAAAAAAAATCACTGATGACCAGAAGTGTTTTTTTATAAGGCCACTCTTAAAAAAATGTTTGTTTGGAATTGCCGCCTGGAGGTTTGTAGACCCAGGAGGGAGGGAGGAAATTTTTTTTTATATTTTTCAAACTTGAAGTTTAACTAATAAAAAATTGGTAAAAAAATAAAAATCTCCATATAAAAAAAGTTCTTTATTTTTTGCTAATAAAATTTTATCAGCAGGGGGTATTTCAATGAGGCGGGAGGCAATTCCAAACAAACAATAATTTTATTTTGGCCTAATATCATATTTTAACTAGACTTGCATAAATAATCATGACTTACCGAATTGATCGATGCTTCGGAGGTATCCTATTAAAGTTCTGCCATCTCTAAGCACAACAAGAAGTTTTTCTGCAATTTGAATGCACATATTGTATTAGTAGCATATTACTTTTTAATAATTAAAAGTTTAACTGATCAATAATTGAAAACATTGATAACACAAGTATATACATCATTCAGCTATCTAATCCAGAAGTTAGAAAAGAATACTGGAGCTCTACTAAAGTCTGTCCCAAGTCACTGTTTTCACATATTTTTTACTAGACATTTTGATAAATACCTTTGTGTCCAAACTACACTCATAAACTAGAATGAAACAAGTGAAAAGCTGTCAATGTGACAGCAAACCGGGTTTTCTTTTATGTGAACTGTATCCATAATCCATGTCAACCCTGAATTGATAAACACTACCTACTGTATCCAGAGAAATGGAGTACCTATATGCAATATTTTGCCAAAAAAATGACTAAGTTCAAAAGGTGGTATTTTTTTTCATAAATAATCAGAAATCAAAATCCTAGCATTATGCACACCTCTGATATATGTACAACTGATCTGCAAAAGAACAACTTCCTATCTTGAAAACTGTAGGAGGAGT
>WFKH01010211.1:31954927-31976840 GCA_016163765.1 Magallana hongkongensis
TCCTAGCAATATGCACACCTCTGATATATGTACAATTGATCTGCAAAGGAACAACATCCTATCTTGAAAACTGTAGGAGGAGTTATCTGTACAATAAGGGTACCCTTTTGGCAGCTGCCCGCCCGCCATTTTCACCATTTTAATAACCGGATTTTTACGTTGGAAAACCCGGTTAAAAAAACCAAGAGGCCCAGGGGCCACATCGCTCACCTGAACAACAACAGCCATAACTGATCAGAAAAGCTTTAGACCATCTTAAGAGTATCAAATACAAAATAAAATATTGTTTAAAAAGATTTTCAAACTTTTCTCTACATAAAGATAAACAATGAGCTCCTTTTGCTGTTTCAGTTTTTGAAAATAAGATTTTTAAAGATTTTTCTCTATTCTAATGTAAAAACATCCCTCCTCCAATGTGGCTCCACCCTACCCCCAGGGATCATAATGTGAACAAACTTGAATTTACACTACCTGAGGATACTTCTACAATAGTGTCAGCCTTCCTGGCAAAATGGTTTTTGAGAAGAGACTTTTAAAGATTTTTCTCTATTTATTACAGTGTATAAATTCAACCCTATCCCCCCAAATAAAGGCCCCACCCTACCCGGGGATCATGATTTGAACAAACTTGAATATAAACTAGTATTACAGTTTTTGAGAAGAAGACTTAAAGATTTTTCTCTATCAATTTTATTCCTAAGTAAAAATTCACCTCCATTGTGGCCCCACCCTACTCCCAGGGATCATAATTTGAACACACTTGAATCTACATTAACTGAGTATGCTTCCACACAAGTTACAGCTATTATGGCCAATTGGTTTTTGATAAGAAGACATTTAAAGGATCATGATTTGAACAAACTTGAATCTACACTACTTGAGGATGCTTCAACTACAGCTTTTCTGGCCAATTGGTTTTCGAGAAGAAGATTTTTAAAGATTTTTCTTTATATATTCCTATGTAAAAAATCACCCCCTCCCTCCATTGAGGTGCAACACTACCCCTGGGGATTATGATTTGAACAAACTTGAATCTACACTACTTGAGGATGCTTCCACACAAGTTACAGCTTTTCTGGACAATTGGTTTTAGATAAAAAGATTTTTAAAGATTGTTCTCTTTATATTCCTATGTAAAAATTCAACCCCCATTGTGGCCTCACCCTACCTCGGGGATCATGATTTGAACAAACTTGAATTTACACTACCTGAGGATGCTTCCAAACAAGCAGTTTGCTAACCAAATAGTAACCAAATAGTTATTGAGAAGAAGATTTTTTAAAAATACCAACAAATTTTCAGTAAATCTGAATTATGTCTCCTTTAAAGAGGGTGTGGCCATTCATTTGAACTAACTTGAATCCCCTTCACCCAATAATGCTTTGTGCCATTTTTAGTTGATATTGGCCCAGTGGTTTTAGAGAAGATCAAAAAATGTGAAAAGTTTACGACAACGCTAACGACAACACCACCGACAGACACAGACAAATTTTGATCAGAAAAGTCGAGTTAATCTGTTTTGAACACCCTCTCTTATTGTTCCATGTTTCATAGCTAAAAATAAAATATCTATGGGGGTTTTGCTTGCAAATGTCATGAATAGTACTCTGATGATAATGTTGAAATTATGCCAGGTGTTTCGAGAATGGATAATAAGTGTCAGCTATTTCAATTATGAATTCCCATAAGAAATGTCAATGGCCATGTCAATTTCTCTGGGTATAAAGAGGAGACATGTGAAATTAGAAATCCTGAAAACTTTGCTATTCTATTATAATTTCAATGTTCTTCGCTCAAAGATATGTGAATTTATTTTATTAAAAATTCAACAAAATGTTATGGAAACAGTACTAATTACCTGGGATATACTATAGATGATGTTGTACCAAATTCATTTAATCCAAAAATATAATATATATATACACACACACACACACACACACACACACACACAGTAAGAGATTATTAATGTCAACAAAGATCTTATTCTTGTATGATTTTTTTCTTTTAATTAAGATGAATGGAGTTTGGGATGTTTTATAAAATTTTTATTATAGTTTGTCCAAGGATACTGATTTCATCAATTTTGGATGAATTTTAATGATAATACACATACCTGTCAAAGAAGTACAATTGAATTTGATACAAGGGAAAAAGTCCAAGATTTCGTCATTGACACTTCATCTATTTTTACCCAGAGAAATTAACATGAACAAAAAGAAATTCGTACTGAGATTTATAATAGGAAATGTTTACATCTTTTCTCCATTCGGAAGTATTCAGGACACCTCGCACAATTTTTCAACGTTATCATTCAGGTACTTTTCATGTCTTCTGCAATGCAAAATCCCCGTAGACTTTCTATTTTTGATTGAGCATTGAAACCTAAAGTGGTAGAGGAAGCATTTCAAAACAAAAAATCTGGACTGTTTTCATTCTAGTGGATGAACGTAGTTAGGACACAAAGGTATTTATACCGAGCGGAGCGAGAGGCAGGCTAAGCCCGCCTCGCAAAGCGAGGCTCAATGGTAACACGTATATATAAGAAAATCAGTGAAAAATGAGAATTGAATCAGGGGTACCAAGGGCCAAAAACTTTTCTTCCAGCCCTGGGCACCGCCATATTGGCCGCCATTTTGTTTTGAAAAAGTTAGCTCGATCATCAAATGACTTGCGCTTATCGATGTTTATTGCCCCTAAAGTCAATTAAAAACTTTCCAAGGTTTCATTTGTAAGTAATTTAAATTAAAATAAATGACTATGCAAACCAGAAAAGTATCAACTAGTGTTGTAAAATCGGACCAATTTTACTATCGATAATCAAATTGAATTGGCAGCTCACAATCGATTATAAAATCGATTATGTAAACTTTCAAATTCCATCAAAGATTTTTTTTTATCTTGTCAATGAGTGAAAGATACCAGCATCAAAGAAAATACCTTTTCTTAAAATTTATAAATCATATATCAATAGTTTTTTTAATGAACTTTTCTTCAAATGAATTAAATATCATACTTAGGGACCAACCTAGGGCAAAATCTTAATTTAAATTGGATTAGAACCAAGTCCATAAAAATAAAACAACTTCTAAATTTTGTAAAAACTTATCCAATTTGTTAAATTTAATTGATCTGATACATTCATACATTTTATACATTAAATGTTTTGTAATTCTGTGAGTTAAATGACAAATAAAATCAGTCCATGTACTTCTGTGTATTTTGGAGGTATTTGTGCAACCCTTTGACCCAATTATAACCATTATGTAGCGCATCTGTTTAGTTTTGAAGACAACTGTAAACAAACGGTTTTATGATTATTTTAGCAATAATTTGGCAGTATTATTAACTAATTACAACTTTCAAACTATAATTGTAGCATCAGCATGAAAAGTGATAAACATCGGTTGTAATTTTCAATTCACAGTATCACCTGTTTTTATAACACATGAAGATAAGACAGTCGCAAGTTACTAATCACAACAGAGGTTAACTGAGCTTGTGAAAACGTCTTTTGAATTTAATAATTATCATTTTATTGCCTTTGGGTTTAATTAACACGATCGTAAACTCTGAATACAGGGCGACTTCAACTTCTCTTTCAGAGGAAATTCTGGCGAAGTTACCGATCACAAAGCAGGTCGCCCCCTAGGTTAGTCACTACGTTAGTCGTTTTATGGATATTGCTACGCAGTAAAAGGTCATCTGTCACGTGACTGAATTTTAGCGACTATCGATGATAAAAACTTACTATCGATTGTCGCCGACTTGCTGCCTTCAGCAACAATTTTTTGATAGTCGGCGACTATCGTAACAACACCAGTATCAACAATGCTTTAATCAAGAAATACGACTAGTTTTACGTATGTCTTGTTAAATTATTAGATGGAAAATAAAAACATTAATACGAAGGTACAGATCTTTTGAACAATAAATTAAGTAGCAAAATTTTCAGTTCATCAATATATAAAATTGAAAAGCACTGAAAGTAGACAGAGGAAATTTCTCGGAAATATCAAGTACATTTCGTCGGCTATTTCCGACAAAACATGTTTTACGTGGAAACATGTCGGCATAATGTACACTGAGCATGCGACGCTTAGTGTAATGATAATGAATTTTATTCTCTCTTTTACAAAAATCAAATAGTAATGTCTCTGTTTTAACCAAATAATCTGCGCTCGGCCTAACGGTTACACTGTTTACATTTTAATAATCAAAATATTAAGCAAAAAGTGGTGGAAGCAATTAACTTGGGACAGAGTATTGTTATAACATTAACTATTTCTGCCAGGAATTTATTGACACCACCTGATAATAAAAATGTTATGAACCCCGTGTAACTGACTGGAGAGAAATGAGTGGCAAATACCTCAAACACCTATTTAGCACAAACTAATTATTTTCTTGTGCAATGATCATCATTATGATGATTTGGGCATACCACTTTGTGCGTTCAAACAATTATAACATGAACATAAAAACATGTTATAAGATATAAATATCACGAAAAACATACTGTCTATCTCTTCTACCAAACTAGCTGTTCCTGGAAGGTAATTCATTATCGAAAAAAACGATTTCTCTGGAAATCATGCTAAACTAGCCAGGAGTCGGGGTATTCGGTTTCTGTTAATTCGTACAGATACTATTCGGTTTCGGATCTTTTCTAATTCTTGTCAATAAAACTGAATATCAAACAAGAGAATAAGATCAACATAAGTGATATTGTTATTTTTATGGTTATAAATATACCTTTTTATTCCTGGTCTTAGGTATTTCCATTCAGAATAAAAGAAGAATGAAATATCTAAAGCAAAAAGTGATTTGATTAGTCAAAATATTTATGACGTATTTCCGGCACTAATGTCAACAACCGATGCAGGGAAATAGGCCAAGTGTGTAGCATGTCAGGTAACACACGCGAACCAACATGTTTATATTTACAGATATTTTTACAATGTTGTTGTGAACTCTCTAGTGATATATCATAGTGATATATCATTACAATGAAGAAAAGGAAAACTGAATATTGACTTTCACGGAAGAAACCTCTTATAGAACAGCATTAGGCCCAACAATCGATTGAAGCATAGACGATGGCTGCTACTAATGCAAGTTCAGCGGAAAATGGAACAACAAGTAGTACAGCTTCCACAGATTACAACTGTTCCGGAAAGTTGGTGTTTTTAGTGATTTTCATGGTGATTGGCCTGTGTGGAAACGTCGTGTTAATCATAACATTGGGCTGCAATAAAAAGCAACGCAAGTCCGCTCTTCAGTTATTTTCACTCAATTTGGCATTTGTCAATTGCTTAGACTGTTTCTTTAACATGTCCTTTGCTTTGGCCTCTGCAACTGGATCTGTCTCATGGAGCAGCGAAGACTTCCTTTGTCGCCTCAATTCATTTTTCATGAATCTTATTTGGATTGAAACCATTCTCGGACTGATGTTCATGACTTTGGACCGGATGATGGCTACTCGTCACAGTGATAAATATGAACAGTTTCAGAGTATGCCACGATTCATTATCATGTTGATTTACACTTGGGTACACTCCATTTCATTCAGTGCTCCCTTGCTAGTTGGTGCAATAGATGTTGATGTTTACAAAAATGTGCAAATGTGCATGATGGCAAATAATGTGTCAATCATTTACACCCTAATAATGGCTCTTGTGTGCTTCCTCATTCCCATTATTGTTTCACTCATTTTCTTTACACTTGCAATAAAAGTTTCATGCTCAGAACATTCAATCCATGCTAAGAGAAGCCGAAACCAATATTCGAAAGAAGTTGAAGAACCAAAGTTATTGAAGGAACTTAATGGTGCAAAATATACAGGCATTCTTCTTTTTCTTTGGATTATAATGGAAGTACCTTACATCAGTGCACAATTGATCCGAATGTTTAGATACAGTGACGATTTGAATATCAATAGTAGTTTTCAGATTCCAAACACATACTCTGTTGATGTCAGTCTGGTCTGGATAAGGTTTGGATTTGTCCTTGTTCTGCCTATTTTGGCACTTCTGTGGAAAAAAGAACTTTGGCAACTCTTTAAAAATATCATTCTGTGCAGAAAGTCCAATCTGATTGTAGACTTGGAGTTAAAAGTTGAGAACCCCCCAAGTCGTGAAAAGTTGGATCTGAAATATAGTGATGATAAAAAACATGTGAAGGAAGAGAAAATGAAGGAGGCATTTGTGCATAATTCTGGTTTTCAAGTTCCTGTACTCTTTGCAACATCCCGAGGAGTACATATTCAAACAGGTTCGGATGAAGAGTCTGATTATGATGAGATTAAAATCCGAGGAAGAAAGTGTGATGTATTGGGATCACAGGGTAACCTCCAGGGGTATGAGTATGAAACAAGTGATTATGATTCCAGTAACGAAATGGACCCTTTTTCAGTGTCTCATCCGATCTCAGCCAGGAAATCGGCAGATGTCCATCCTAGTCTTCAGAAAAGAAGCAGTTCACACCCTGAGGTTGGAAAATCCAACAACAGAGTAGGAAAACCAGCCTCAGTGACTGCGACATCAGCTGCGGATTCTGGATTAGACATGAGCAATAATAACTCATCAACAAAAGATACTAGCTCAAGTCACCAAACACAGGAGAAAGAAAATGTACCACCAGCAGAAAAAGAGAACGGTGAAGGACGTGATACTGAAATGTCTCCTCAACAACCAGACACTGACATAACCAGTGAGTCTAAACCTAAGCAAAGTGATGAAACCATTAACACCCAAGAAATACTCCCTAAAGAAATTCTCAAGCTTCATAACAATGAAAGCAATGTTGAAAAGGATGTGAAAAATTGCTCAAACACAGACAATGTAAACCTAAAGAGGCCTAATAAACTGGAGCCAATACAGAGTCCATTGAAAACCAAGAACAATTTACAAGGAGAACCACTGGGTGTGTTAGAGAAAGGGAATGAAATGAGCCAAGTGGCTGGGAGACATCAGTTATATGTTAAGTTACCCAGCTTGGGATCTGAGAGTAAAGAAAGCCAAGAATCAGCGAGAGATGAGAACCAAGAGATCATGACCCCAAGTGCTTGTAAACTGATAGATGTTCCTGAGGATTTTCATATGTCTCTAAAAGAAACACAGTGAAATCATCAAAACAAGGTAAGATACATGTATATGCTTAAATGAAAAAGTAAACCTTATGCATCTTTTTATATTTTTAGCTATAAACTATTTGCTGTGAAGAAATTGATATTATGTTGGGTTTATCATGGACACTATATAGCTAAGATTTTACGAACTACAGTCAAATCCAGTTATCTCAAACTCAAGGGAAATGAGAAAAAATTCATGATATCTGAAGGCTTATGATATATTTAGGTCAAAATACCAAATCAAAATAGTGATTCCCCACTGATTGGGACTTTCCAATTAATTCAATATATCCATTTTAAGAAATCTAATGGTTCAAGATACAGAAGTTTAACTGTACAGTCATGTAAATAATTGATTGAAATGGATTCCATTACATTAAATATTAATACACTCTATTTGATGAAAGTATGTTCACATCAATCAATATCCTTTGTGAAGCTGGTTTATAGGACACTTAAATCTGTGAAGTATCATCGTTTTAACAGATAATTAAGGAATAATACTCATGTTGACTTGTAAATAATAAATCGTGATGATCTTAATTGGGTTTTGTGGTTTTTCATTTAATTGGAGTGAACATTTGAAATCAATAAAATCCATATTTTTCTCTCTTATTTAATGGCCAATATTTGCTTCGAAACAACTTTTTTCATGGTGCCTATATACATGTCTTACATTATTCATACATGCACCGATATTCTGAGAAAGTAAGCAATGGTGTCCATTTTTTCTAGGGGGGGTGGGTGGATCCTATATTTATTTCTCATTAGTTAATTACTATCAATACATTTTGTTTAAATTTTATAACTTTGCAAATCTTTGGGGGGAGGGTGAGGGGGTGGGGAGATATCTACCTCCCCCCACCACCCACCACTTCAATCTGCAATAAAAAAATACATGTATATATTGAGATGATATATTGCCTTAAACATTATAATATTTCTATTGGTACCAGCTGCGGGTAGCATGCTTTGTGACATCACTGGCATTTTTAGCAGAATTACCCGTTCAGCGGCCTTCACACAAGACTGGAACTTGGCAATCAATAAAACCTACCCGCATTCTTTTTGCAAACATTCAGTGTATGCAGTGTCGGAGTTAATTATATAGAGAGTAGCCAGAGTTGGATTCAAGGTTCAAAGCTCCCAAAAGAACCGGAATATATCAGAGCTAGAATTAAATGAACCTCTTCACCTGTTAGATTATATATACGTTAGTAATGGAATGCAGCCAGCCAAGATTATTAGTTTCCAGTGAAAGTATATTAAATGCTGTAATGAATAGCAAATTCCGATTAATACCATTACCAACATCAATAAGTGATATCTCAAAGAAAATGGGATTTAATTGTACTTCTCTATTCAAGCATGGCCTCTGTTATGATGAAGACTTTAATAAAGATTTGAATAGATGAAATAAATGTGATGTAAGCTAGAACAGTGAACTATGGTTTAGAGAAAACCCAGAATTAAAGTTTCTAGTTCATTTCACATATAATGCATTAAGATTTTGTATGCACCATAAACAACTTTTTTTTTAATCATCAAAATGAACATACACTGTATATCCAAAATTTTTGTTTTGGGTTGTCCATCCGAATTTTTTTTCAGACCGAGAGCTACAGACCTGCAGCAAAAAGTGACTGTGACATGAACTAGTTTTAAAAAGATACAAATGGTTAAATTCATAACCTTTAGTTAATTATTTTTTTATATAATATTATATTTGGCTATATAGTTATATGTTATATATGATTCAGGATCAAAATAATATCAGCATTCAATTTTCGATAACTTAATTCAAAAGATAGGAGATGGACACTGCAAAAACGAAGGAATTAAGCCCACGCCCCATCTCTGGCAGCTGCATACGTGCACTCCTGTTTTCCTTTTTACTGTCTGCTGTTCTAGACGTCTCAAATAAAAAAAAATGATCAGCAGCCAAATAGAATAACTTCGATTTTACTCTAAAGAATTTCATATCATCATTGTTGTTATATCAAATTATGAAGGGAATGGAATATAGGGAAAGGAGGTCTTGGTATGAATTGGATGGTAATATGGGAATGTGGACTATTCTTAGTTCTATACAGTTTGGAAACCCTCACCGATATCGTCTTTGTCACTGAAACTTAAGTACAGCACAGGTAAACATTTGTTGTATAAAAACATTTATTTTATGAACTGTGTCAGACTTCACGCTGACACTGGAAGCCGCATTCACACTTATGTTGAAGTGTTCTTTTAGCCTCCACACTGTCTTAACTCTTAATATATACTTGTTCTAAAAGTTGCCCTGTTTGGTCTGTGATCAAATTCCCCGAAATATATTGCCTCGTTATTTGGTTTTAAAGAGCGCTTAATCACCATACTTATTTGAATAAGTATAAAAGGGTCAATTTAAACTGGGTTTAAATTTTTGAATTTTTGCCATTGAATTAGAAGAAGTTGGGATTGGTATGGTGCACACCGACGCACGTTCACTCCTTAAACGGGAATATTTCAAGTTAATTGTCTTAGCATAAAAGAAGTAATCCCCGTAATACACTGCCCAAAGTACCATTTGCTGATAATTGCATGGGCATTTATTCATTACCGTAATGAATATCGTACATGTATACCAGATACTAGGATGTATAATGTGTATATTTACGTTTGCACGATCTTTAGGAAGAAGTAAAGATGTATTTTTGTCAATATTAATTTTATTATTACGGATAGTGACTTACATACATGTGGTTGTATGTTAATCAGAAACATGGAAAAGGCAAAAATGAATCAAATAAAGCATTGAAAATGACCAAAACTACACTCCCCGTCTCTTTATTTCCAGGGATGATGCCGTATACAGACACCGTGCGACTGTACAAGACACGCAATCAACCGAGGCCGAAGTCCGAGGTCAACTGTCGTCATCGTCATCAATGCTACTGTTTCATTTAAATCAGTATTTATCCTACTTGCTGCCAAAAACTACTGTATTATTGCAGGAACAATCGCAAATAAGGCGGGTTTTTTTCTTAATTTCTGAAAAACATTTCCTTTTGAAAATCAGAATAATATGTTGTCATATACATGTAATGTTCATTGTATTGGTTAAAGATTTTTTCCCCATTTTTTTCCATTCATATTCAGAAAGAGTTGGCGTACATGTATTCATTTCTTTGTCGTAATTTTTTTTTCCGTCTATGATTTAAAACCTGGTGCATTGCATTGTTGAAATCCTTTGTTGGTGACAAAGAATAATTTACAATTCGTCCATATATTACAAGTTTTTGCAATGGTTGTAAGATGATTTTATATCCTCTTTCTGCGATAAATAGATTTAAAAAGCAAACTTTTTCATGATAAGAATTTATGGAAAGGTTTTGTCTTTCTTTTGCGAGCAAAGCGATTAACGCATTCATTCTGATGAATTTGATAAAAATTAAACTTTTTCTATTTCTCAGATTTTAAGTCAATTTTTATTGATAACATCATCCAGACTGAGTGCTTATTGATATTTATTTATTTGTTGATTAATTTATTTAATTACATATTTATCTATAGAAGTATATTTTGTCATTCGTTCGTTTACCATATACTTTCGATGTTCGTTTTCCCAGAGAATAATTATCACGTTCTTTTTGTGTTGTGTTGTACAGGTTAATATATAGGTACTGTGTTATGTAATACTCTATAAAAATCTGTATTGATTTGACAAATTATTCATGTACAAGATTCTGTTCATCCAGGTGATGTCCATCCACTTGATACTTATATCATGTTTCTTGTATATCTCGCATTGATTTTAGTTTCGTGCGTGCGTTCGTGCCATTAACTGTATATCCCCCCCCCCTTATACAATTGTACACACTTTTCGTACTTTATTAGATGTACACATTTATTGTGAAACCGTCCCAAGAATTTTTTTAAAAAGTTATATTTGGATGTATTTTTGTATGTTCACTTTTAGTATGCATTTGGAGAGCGCACTGCGCGCGCGCCTCTTTATAAGCCTATTTCACTAGCCAGGCTTGATTTATGTGTCTCGTTTATTATTTTTTGTGGCTGGACCACATTACCCGTACTTCACACGTACTCAATTACACAGGGTGTGATTTTTACTCTTAATTAGCTGTTGTTAGTTGTGATTGTTGTTTTGGGGGTTTTCATTTTAGCTAGTAAACTTTGGAAAACATTATGGTTGACGAATCTTTAAAGCGAGACATGAATGAATTTATTTTCCTCAGGAATTATGATTATAGTTTTCAGTATTATATTATCGACCTGAGTTTATAGTTAAACTTTTAATTTTTGTTTCGTACGAACAATATGGTTTTATCATAGAAAATGCTACTTAAAAACACGTTTCATTGGGGGTGGGGGGTGTTCCATGATAACAAAGAAAATAATGCCGGTAAACTATGTATACGTATGTCTTTTGACTATAAACTCTTTTGAAAACTCTGTGTCATTTGAAAAAGCACATTCTATACAACTTTTAGTTTTGTTTAGCGAAATCATGTGATTTGGACCCCTAACCTCAAGGAAATGAGTAACGATAAACATAATAAATTATGGATAAATATAAAACGCTCATAGCCTTACCGCAAAGAAATACAATTCTTTATTGCCA
Source organism: Magallana hongkongensis (assembly GCA_016163765.1). Classification (NCBI taxonomy): domain Eukaryota; kingdom Metazoa; phylum Mollusca; class Bivalvia; order Ostreida; family Ostreidae; genus Magallana; species Magallana hongkongensis. Next base: position 31,966,678 of record WFKH01010211.1, read on the forward strand.
ATAAAGTTTCTTCACTTGTAAAATATATATTCAGTTGTTGAGGATTTTCACCCTAAAATGAGATTTCTTTATGTAGTGAACTTTGAGTATAGAAATATTTTGTGATTTCTGTTGAGAGAAAGAATTTGTGCGACATCCTATTTGTTGCAAAAATTAGTTTACTTTCATTTGTATTTGATTTAAAAGTAATTGCAATGATGTGGAAAAGCTAGTAAATAAATGTATTGTCAGTGAAGTATGCATGTATGCCACGTGGACAAATAATTCACAATAAAACTATTTTGAAATAAGATGCATTTTAGTTGATTTATTTAAAATAACAGGCTTAAAAAAGAGGAGTTTTACGTTCCCATCATGCTAGATATTGAGTGGTTTGAAAAAAAAACAAAAAACTTGTGTGTGAATATGCACAAACCCTTAACTTGGGCACAAAGTCTTAAGACCTTGTAGTTATTGAATGGAAATGGCCCGCCGCAAGATTGGATAAGCGATAGATTTCACCGTCCTTAGAGATCAATACATTTTGACTTTATAGGTCGACTTGATCAATAACTTTTACCTGAAAAAAAAATATCGAGAGAACGGGTAGCTCGTGTTAAATATTATCTTATTCATAGTTTCATGAGTATTGTTTTTACTTGCGATGTTTATACAATGTATTGAAAGGGATGTTCGCAATGATTTTTTTTGTTAAAACGGAAAAAACCCCAAAAACATATGACCCAAATGGGTTCAAAAATGTCTTACAACAGCTCCAAATCAAACAGAATAATCAAGTGTGTTAAAAAAAAAAACAACTAGTATTTTAACAGTTGCAATATTGGAATTATTATGACAATTTGACTTTAAAATCAAATTTATTATTTTTAATTGTTCAAGTAAATCGAGTGATTTAAATACAGGACGTATAGCATGGAAAGATATACATACCACACGGTACATGTACATGCATCTTGCTCGAGCCCCTCCCAAGAAACTCACTTTCCTCTAAACGGACCCTGTAGAGGGGTGGGGGTGGAGGGTGTCGTATAGTAAATACTCATATAACTTTTCACTCCTTGTTTGTATTTTCTCAGAAAAAATGGAGAGGCACTTATTATCAACATATATTTTTCTATTATTTACCCTTATTAAAAGGTCCATTAAGATATGAAAAAAGCTCGAATGTTTGGAGTCTTTGCTAAATCAGACATTAAAGCCATACATTTTAAAGTTTTAGGCGGATCTGATAAGGGATTATTATTATCCAGCCTCTTAAATTGCAAGTTAATTTTAGAACGAAGTATGATCGATTTTTTTTATTTTAAATATTCGTATTAAAAGACCGCAACCAATTTTGGAGTCATGGCTCATATCTCTTAACCGAAGAAGTTGCATTAGTTCTTTCATACGGAACCTTCACTAGTGAAGAGATCACCAGACGTGCCTCTGCGTGTTTAATTTGTCTGCAAATATTTAACATTTTTGACGTCTTCTCCAAAATCCAGACCATCTGGGTCAGTTTCAATCAAACTTGCCACAGAGCATTATTATAGGAAGGGCTTTCCAGTGTGTTGAAATAGAGAGCATCGCTCTGTTGAAAGTTGGGGGTGGGGTGGGTTAATTTTTAAAAGAATGAAATTAGAGTGGGTATCTTTAAACTCTTCTTCTGAAGAGTCAGTTCACTAAATCTGTCCCAGGTTACCTTTTCCGTCACTTTTAACGATTTTTAGCGATAATACACATACCTGTCAAAACAAATCGATATAAGGAAAAAGCCCAAGATTTCTTCATTGACATGTCATCTCAATTTACCCGAAGAAAAAAACAAACACGAAATAAGATTTCTTACGGAGATTTATAATGGAAAAAATTGATATATTTTTTTTTTCATTCGGAAGTATGTTGAAACACCTCGCACAATTTTGCAACATAATCACCCGGGTCCTTTCATGTAGTTTGCAATGCAAAATTCCCGTAGACTCTTTATTTTACTTGCAGTTTTCAATCTGACAAGCTAGAGGAACTTTTCAAAGGAGAAATCTTGTGGGGTTTTTTATTTTATTTTTCGAGGCCCCCGATTAAATAAAAAAATGTGATGCAAGGATATCTTGGGACAGAGTATAAAAATGTCAGTGATTTTATACGCTTCTGTATAAACTGTGTTTACATCAATGTTCGTGTGTACAAACGCGGATTTTAAAATTTAGATTTTCAAGAAAACGTCTTTGATAACAGAAGCCTTACAAATAAGAGTCTTTGTAATGATTTGTACTTCACGGAACACTGCATGACTTTTAAGATCGAAAAACACGAAAATTGGTGTTTAATTTGATTGATGACACTACAGCAGTGTTGATTCAATTTTGTTCAAAACTTGGCAACCGGGCAGATATAAATTGAGCAGCAGGAGTGACTGCTAGATATGACACACAGAAATATTATAATATTTACTTTTCGAGCATCATGATCATAATAGTGTGCATACAAGCAAAGTGTTTTTATCTATCAGAGACTCCCAGACCTTATGTATTAATCATGCGCAATACCTTTTTAGTCACTATATGTCAATTTAAAACACCAACTTATAATCTTGAGTTAGAAGCGAACGTGCGCATTGGTCATTCTAGTTTATCAGATTTTCTATTTTTTGAAAAACTTCGAACAGTTTATGATGTGTTAGCTTTTATAGAAAAAAAGACACAGAAAACCTCAACTTTATTTTTTGTTTTTTTGAGACACGAATCTGTTTAACTTCTTCAGTTCTCTTTAAAAGTGTTTGTCATCTGATTTCACGTGCTACTGTATCAATATCAATTATTGTTTTAATATCAACCAGTTTGCGCAAATAAATTATGCTAAGGAAACCTACTTTTCATCAATCGATTCATAAAAAGAAGATTGTTGCATTTAAAGCGTATTACTGTAATTTGTCTACTCCTCAAATATAATATGTACTTGTGATGCGTCATTTTAAGCATTTTGCAACAGTTTCTGCAACAACAAAAAATTATGAAAACCATTCTCAATTCTGGCATAAGATTTAGATATATAGGGGAGCTAATGTGTCGGTAACATTTTCCATAAAATACGCTGGGGGTTTTTTCAACTTAAAATTTATTTTGTAGATTATATATAACAATCGTTAACTATGTAAGAGTAAATCACTTGTCTATTGGTCCTGTAGAAGTAAAACTGCTGCAAAGACTCGGAAACATCCTTGTGAATGCTGTATATGTACCCAGCTGGATTTCCATACAAGATTTACGCGGGTTTTAAACTACCTGTCGAACACCCGGGTTTGGTTCACTGAACACGGGTTCACCTGAGCAGTGTTTTCCAGGCGCCATTAACAGGGACAGCAGACTGTGAGATTGGACATGGCTAATTAAAGCGATTATATCTGTCGTTGCTCATCTTCGGGAACCATTGCAAAGGCAGTCGTAATGCTGGGAATCGACAGAGATGAAAAGAAGCGTAGACATTTTACATTGCTCCACGAGAACATAGAATTTCGTTACCACCATGAAAACCATGGGAAGATCTATTGGGCATGTAAGGTGGCGGGCTGTCCAGGGATGGTGGAGGAGGATCACTATAAAATGAAGCTGATAAGGAATCACGACCATCCAAGAATCGTGAAGAGTGAACCGTCAAAGGTTTGTGTTATAACAAAGCTTGGAAAAGCTTGGAATCGTACCCTAGATAATTATTGAAAACTACTGACCAACAAGAGAGTAAAACAAAACATATTGGGGAAGATGAATAAATTGTATTCCTGACATCTTGGTATTGATGGTTTTCGGCTATGATTGAATCTGTTGTGCTTTAACTGGTACATATCGTATTTTTACCTAATTAATTCTGCAGTGGTTACTTAAAATAACAATAATGTATTCCAATTAGCCACAAACTCAAACTCTCTCTCTCTCTCTCTCTCTCTCTCTCTCTCTCTCTCTCTCTCTTCTCATAAAAATATAAGTTGTTTGTGTTCGTGTTCGTTTGTAGAGATGGCAGAGCAATCCATGGTACCACAATGACACCACAGACAATTATAAATACGATCCAAAAGAGGCCTACAATATCAACAACAGTATTAAGACAACGAAACCCCCTAAGCCAGCATCCATACCACCATCATGGCATTCAAAGGGAGATAATCGGACTCCTAGATTCTATTATTTTAACATGCCGCCCAATAACAGTCAAACAAAATCGGTTCCTGTCTCTGTTGTTCGTGGACATCCCCCAGTCGAACTAAAAAGAAACTATCATGACTCTGATCCTAACATGTCAGGTATTTTACATATATCTAAAAATATCTTTTACAAAGTCTTAAAACTTAAAGACTTACAAAAAGTGCCATTTTACGACAAAAAACCAACTGAGTGTTTTGATCTATCTGTAAGGTTTTTTTTTCTTTTAAAAATTTTTTTTATCGTAGAAGCATACATAAAACATTTTTTAAAAAGTCATGAGTACCAGTTGTTTAACTGATTATGAAATGTTTTCAGAATTTACACGCTCTTTTAATAATCATTTAAACTGACTTCGCCTATAATCATATTACACTTCATATATACACTTTTATTTCCGTAATGTCCTTTACAAGTGTGGTTGACTTTTTGTACCTTAGATGGGACGGAGAGCCTGCGGTCGATGATGGAGTGTAATACTTACAGACAGAAAAGGTTCTGGATCGTGATGGGGATACTGGGACTGGTGGCGCTCTCCATTGTGGCCATAGCACTCTCCTTCTACTTCATTGGTGAGCGGTGAAATACTTCTCCAATCCGTTAACATTTCAAATAAAAATGTAATCAGTGTGGCGTTAGCACTCTTTTACTTTATTGGCGAGTCGTGAAAATTTTTCTCCGATCCGTAATCAAAAATAGAAAAAAAATTGTAAAAATTACTTATAATTTATTGGTGATTGGTGAAACAGTACTTAAAATCTGTAAACAATAAAGAAAAATATCAATGGTAATTTTTATCTATGCTTTATGGCCGACTTGTCACATTTGGAAGGGGGCGATTGGCAGACCTACCCTGAAATATTTCGACAATAAGCAAATAAAGAATAAAAAAGACTAATTTGCAAAACCTTAAATTTTTTAACCGTGTGTGTTGTGTTTTTTTTTATTGGGGGGGGGGGTCTTTTTCAAAAAAAAAAAAAAAAAAAAATACCAAAAAAAGAGAGTGCCGCCCCACCCATTCCCCCCCCCCCCCCCCCCCTCCTCCTCCCCACCGTTACTTACAACGTTCCTGTCATATATTGACACACACATGTAATGATTTTAAGAATTAATTTATAGACGCATGTATTGTATTCGGTTTTTCGTTTTTGGGGGGTGCAAAGAGTTTGTGCAATCCGGCAAGGCCCCCTCAATTCAATTGTAAAATGTTTGGCTCTTTCTGCAGCTGAATTGATGATATTTCATTTATAATCAGAAGTTGCTATTATTTCAGACAAGTCCAGGTTTAACAATTACATGGTAAAACATAACAACGGGGGATTGTATCAAAATGCTTCCGTTGAACCAATAACATCCACGACGGAGAGTACATCACAGGCTACGTCACAACAGCAAGACACCACAACGCGTGTACAAACTGCCCGCAACACTTTGACGACACAGCAGACGTCAACTCAAACGAAGGCGGCAGGGACTTCAACTGAGGCAGTATCGACGTCACGTGTGACGTCACCAACGTTACCACCAACGCAGACGACACCAACGCAGACAACACCTCCGCCGTCTAGTTCTTTATCAACAGGTACTTTTAAGAACTGAAAAGCAATGTCAAAAAGTTAACTGGGATATGAACTTATTTGGTCAAGTGACCAAATCCTACGTGGTCCCGGAGGGCTTTTTAAAAGATTTGATCAGTACTAACCAAGTTTATATCCAAGTGAACTTTTTAACATTGTTATTCATTTCTTATATATTTTACGTTTGAAAAAGTCGCATTCGGTCATATATGATTATAAACCTAACCGTGTTTTAATGTACATTATGATACATCAGTCAAACTAAAGTTTGTGTATCCCCTTAGTTAACCCGGTAGGCCTACAGAGAAATGATCGTTTTTGTTTAGAGTAGGTTCATATTTAGAAAAGAGATGTCAAGACAAAAAGATACCATAGGGTCAAACTTGCAGTTATACTGTTTTGAACCTGTAGTTCTTCCACTTAATTTACTTTTAGCTCCAATTGTATTTTCTGGATCCTTGAAACTAAACAAATCTTGGACACCTGCCCTCAACGATTCAGCATCCCCTGAATATCAAGTGTTCTCTAAAGCTATTGTATATGAGGTATGGCAAACTCCATTTTGCTATATGCTGATGTGTTGCTGTAGATTGAAAACCTGCCGTTATATATTGCAATTTACATACAAGAGGATAGAATCTTAATAAAGGTATAATTATCTTTTTATAGATAGATACTGCATTTCTAACTAGTCCTATGAAACATATCTTCAACAATAGCAAAGTCACAGGTTACAGGTATGTTACAATTATCTTTCACTCTTTCCTTTTGGTTCTTAAATTTTACAGATGTTGGCAATCTTGCACGTAAATTCAAGATTCACTGTCTTCGTTTTCTTTAAAACTTGATTAAAGTGATGATGCAATAATGCGTTAAATATTTTGACAGTCCTGGCAGTGTCAAAGTTTTCTTCAAGATCACTTTTTATACCGTTGTGAAAGAGGATGGGCAGGTCGACACGATGAGTGTAAACGTCACGGACGTCCAACAGACGATTGAGCGCGAGGTGACGAGACAACAGACGACACGAACCAGTGGCTTCCTCGGTGCAGTTATGGCGGAGAGCATAACAATCAAGTTGGTGAATGGTAAACGACGAGTGAACAGAGACGTTTTTGATTTAAAGAACTTTTTACAATGCAAGGAAATAACGGTTATAATAAATTGATATTTCATTTTTGTTTTGAGTGTTTTGATTGGAAGCTCTCGTAACATTTTATTTCAAAATTTTCAAAAAAGTGTTAAATTCGGTTTTTAAGATATATCCGCTCATTTATGAGGGAAACTCTTTATTTGTAAAAGAGTCGGATAATATTTGTTTCCGTGAAATCACAAAGTTCTTGTATTTTGTTATTTTACTGTTTCAAGATCAGATTTGGTAAAATAAAATGTTACAGAGTTAAATGAATCAAAGCACTCAACCTCTAACAACGGAAACATGTTCATAGGACTGCTGATATAACTTCAAAACCGAATATAGCACAGCCATATACCTCATGAAGTAAAAAAGATCATGATCTGTCCCACATTAACGTTTTCATAATTTTTTGTCAATTTTCATTATGAATACTTAATCATTTTAGCGAAGAACTGTTAAAACAGTTGAAACAGTGAGAAAAAAAGTCCCAAGATTTCTCTATGAACCCATCTTTTACTTGGAGAAATTTATCAGAATTAAAGATAATTATTTTATGGAATTTATAATAGGGAAATCTGTCATTATATCTATTCATTTATTTCAGTTCTCGGAATATATCGTAAATTTTTTTAACAATTTTTCAATCCCAATACTTTCATGTTGTCTGCATGACAAAATTTCCTTAGGGACACACGCGACGTTCCTCAGGTTTAGATAATTTTCCTTGATAGATTAATTCTTCATTATTTGCATTTTAACCTGTTAATGCCCAAAAACTCAGGGTGCATTACCAGGCTATTTTTAAATTTGGAGTTAGAATATTTTGAATTTTTCTTTTGATTGCATGCAATTGAATGCTTATTAATTAAGTCATAGTATATATTTTCAATTGAAACTATATATCCAAATAGAAAAATATCATATAACATGAAAATATAATTTTGTAATTACGTAGTGGAAATCTTCACATTGCGGAGATAGGAAAAAATAGAAAATAATGGAAGATAGGTCGCGTGTGACCTTAAACGTTTTTATCATTTAGTTAGGAAGTCTTTCAACCTGAAGCGTGTAAAAAAGCATCCTTAGATGTTCTTTATTCGATATCGAAATAGGAAGCAAGAAGTGACAAAACGGAAACTTGGAACAGACTATAAGTTATGGATAGAAATCAGAATCCCTTTTCCATTCTTTTAACTTTGAAATATTTAGATTAGTTATTTGTGCATCTTCCAAAAAGTTATCAAGCCTTTCTCCATATACTGAATTCCATCCGATTTGTATAGTTGAAATCATACGATCAGGCTCGTTTGTCATAGGAAATGGGTTTGTTTTGAATCCTTCCCATCCTTTCATAATTGCTTCTATAGACTTGTGCACATAAACTCGATGATTGCGAGTCTTTCCATTTATGTTTTTCCGTATATTTGAATAAGTTCTACTTTTTTCTATTGGTTCATGATCAACATCGCACATCCCTAACATCCCAATACTCGTGCTTTTTTAGATATTTTAGTAGCACGTGATCAAAATGAAGCTATATTCATAGCAGCGTAATTTATTTGCTGTTTTGCCATTAAGGCTTATCTTTTATGCTTAACACCGTACATTTGAATGCTTTGAAAACTGAATATGCTTAAGTCTTGATATCTTCAAAACTCTTATTACATAAATGTACACAAATAACTAACAGGCTCGATTCTTATGCATATCTACCACAAAACAATACACAGAAAACCAAAATAATCGATTTTAATATTTTATGGTGTGGAATAAAATAAGTTATAACATTTCAAGAGAGTTTTAGGGAGGTGCCATATTAAAGGTACTGTAAAGCAGAGTGAGTAGATTTGAATATGATCGTTTGGACCATTCATTGCAACCTCATTCAATTATCTTTAAAGAGTACTCGCAGAGAAGTTGTATTCTTCTTTTGAGCGCAGATTGCGCATGTTGATGTTTTGTTTTACCCTAGCCCCGGTTGTGCTTATTGGCGACCTTTCCCTTAACGAGGCATGGAACGACGCCCTCAACGACCCCACGTCATCAGTTTTCCAGAATCTCACATCCCGTCTGAAGCAAGAGGTAAGAGAAACATGATTTGTGTTCAAAAGAGCGGGCGCTTGCGAGCGCTGGCGAACATTTGTATAGGAGGGAAAGGAGATTTTGGCGAGCGCTCGCGAGCACCCGCACTGGTGAGTGGTAACCTGGTAAGCGCAAAACTTAAATATATATGGGGCGCGTTGTTTTTATTTGATTAGATGGGTTGTTTGTTTCTTTAGCATTTTTTTCCCTTCTAAATTTCTTTTTGCATTTGCAATGCACAAATGAAAATTTGTAATTAGTTTTGAAAATCAAAGTGGTTGATATGTGATTTATAAATATCATTGATCAATTGACCAACTGAGTTAAAACCACACTGCAATGCAACTTTTGCAAGAAACGTGGAAAAGATGATTCCAGGTAGGTAGCAAGTTTCGCATTGATAAGCCTAATGAGAGAGAAAAAGTTTTTCATACCACGAGAAATATTTCACACTTTAATTCCAGCTGTTGGTCTCTTTGATGAATTCGATTCAAAATGAGTTCCTTGATGTTCAAATTATGGGATTCCGGTAGGTCAACAGAGTTGAAATTCTACATCTGAAATCGTTTACGTACATTAAAAAATCTCCAAAGTAACATATTTTCATTACAATTCTTTTAGGAAAGGCAGCATAAATGTCATATTCAAAATTATTATGACGGTCAATACGACTAAAGACACGCCATTTATTGAGGTATCGTCGGTCATTCAAGCCATTCAAAGTGAGGCTAACCGCCAACTTCAAGAAGCTGTGACTGGACTTCTACAGAAATTGATATCGTTGTCGGTGGAAAATCAGACTATAGGTATGAATAAATGCATTTAATATCATCCGCTCCTCAGGTAATATATGTACCATTCTGTCATTTTATCATGTTAAAACTCTTGTTAAAGCGAACACAACTACGTCAGCTCCAGTTACAACATCACAGGAAACAAAGACGACAACAACACAGCCAACAACGACGACAACCCAGCCAACAACATCGACAACCCAGCCAACAACAACAACAACAACAACAACACAGCCAACAACGACCACAAAACAGCCAACAACAACAACAATACAGCCAACAACTACCACAACGCAGCCAACAACCACAACAACACAGCCAACAACGACCACAACCCAGCCAACAACCATAACAACACAGCCAACAACGACCACAACCCAGCCCGCAACGACCACAA
>WFKH01010211.1:31976940-31991417 GCA_016163765.1 Magallana hongkongensis
ACAACACAGCCAACAACCACAACAACACTCCCAACAACGACAACAACACAGCCAACAACCACCACAATCCAGCTAACAACAACAGCACTCCCAACAACTACAACAACACTTTCAACAACAATAACACAGCTAGCAGCCACAACAACCCAGCCAACAACAACACAACCAACAACGACCACAACACAGCCAACAGCCACAACAACACAGCCAACAACAAAAACAACACAACCAACAACGACCACAACACAGCCAACAACCACAACAACACAGCCAACAACAACCACAACCCAGCCAACAACCACAACAACACTGCCAACAACCACAACAACATTCCCAACAACCACAACAACCCAGCCAGCAACAACAACACAGCCAACAACGGCCACAACGAAGCCAACAACCACAACAACACAGCCAACAACGACCACAACCCAGCCAACAACAACAACACTCCCAACAACTACAACAACACTGCCAACAACCACAACAACATTCCCAACAACCACAACAACCCAGCCAACAACCACAACAACACTCCCAACAACAACAACAACAACGCAGCCCACAACGAAAACAACACAGCCGACAACCACCACAATTCAACTAACAATGACAACAACACAGCCAATTACAACACAACTTTTGATAACTTCTTCTACCTCTGAGATAATTACACCTGCTGCCCAACCACAGGTTTGTCAGGAGCGAATGTCAATATCAACTAAAGGATGGTTTTGTGCGCTTCCATATTACAATGATTTGACAACAAAATTATCTTCTAGTGAGTATTGCAGGTAAGTGTTTGCAAAAATATTGTATTGGATCAACATTCCGATAAAATTGCATTTTAAATTGCACAGCCAAATGCAGTATCTTTACATTAATGACATTATGTTATAAGGGCAAGTACTTGTACTAACATTATAATAATGAATCTTTAAATTAAAAAAAATAACCTTATAGGAACTAAGCACACTATGTTTTTTGTGTACGTGGACTAGCAAAATACATAGCCAGTCTTAAACAGCCGTTCTTTTGATAAAGACGATTCAACAAAATAAACACATCTGTGATTTTATTTTATTCATGTTTCTAGGATTATGAGAGACATATTTACATGTATTGTGAATAACGTTGAAACGGACTATAACGTCACGTGTCTCCCTGAGACTGTGGAAACGGTGTCCGGTATTTACGGACCGACTTTGCAGAGCACGTTTGAGACGTCCCACTCCTTGAAACAATGTAATTTGCAATTGATACCGGTGTTGTTGAGTATTATTTGGAACTTCTCAGGTCCTTTCGACATGCAAAATACAACTTTGAATGTATAATGTGTTTTTATGTGTAAGCATAAAGGTCCGGGAATGTGCGATTGGTCGTTGATTATATTGATGCATGTTTATTGCAGGTGATTTCCGACCTGTTGTGGAGACAACTGTACAGTCTACTCTTAGCTCAACGTCCGATTCCACCACGGTGCCATATCGGGGTATTGATTATGACTCAAAACATGTTTTAAACGTTTTTTATACTTCTATACAAATAAAACGACTTTTACTAAAATAATCTTTATTCTATAGTTGAGACATTGATATAATTGTGCATGCTCTTTGATGGACACAAAAAGCTTAAAATTTAAAGAAATTGGCATTAGATAAACAACTAGTTGTGTGTCCGTTTTTATCTTAGATATGCACAAAAGCATACAATATATGTCAGTATATTGAATTTTGAAAATTATATGAAACAGCAAAAAGATGTTCTAATATTGGACTGGGGAATATTTCAAAATATGTTTTTGGTATGATAGGAAAGTTTGGTTGAAAAATTAAGAGAAAGAAGGAACCCTCTTAAGAATGACGTTTACTCAGAATGAAAAAAAAATCCACTGATGATAATGATAAACCGTCTACTGTGTGTTATAGACCTTTGATTGTAGTGTTATTTTTCACTTTCAAAAAAGTAGGTCAATTACCTACTTTTTGAGTTAATGGCCATTAAATGTTTTTGAAAATTTAAGAACAATCCCTTAAAATTTTACACTGTAATGGAGATTTTCTTAATTGTGAAATATTACAAATAACTAAACGCTTTCAAAAATGAAATAAAGTTTATGATTGTCAGTGGCACTAAATAGAAACGAAGCATTAAGTTTTGAGTAACATCTTTTAAAAATATCCCAGTCCGAATTTCCTCTATCAGTTTTCAAATCCCTACCTGTTTTTGATTCAATTTAACAAAAAAATGAATGATGATGACATTAAAACATTTATAGTATCAAACTACTTACCATATTCTGACCATACTGACCATATTCTGCTGGCATAAAATTTTATGTGATCAAAATTCTGAGATATGGTGTCTTTTTACGTTTTAAAGCATTTTTCAATATTTTTGCATTGCGTGCCATACAATCATCTTAAAGAATAAGTGAGATAAAACCAGTAGAACATATGCAAAATTACATTTACTAACAAATAAAATCTTAACTTTCATTATTATAGAACTGCTAAAAATGTTTCAGCGGAAAACAAAAGCTGAAAAATTTAGTCCGAATTTCCTCTGTTTTGCTATAAGTCCATTTTTGTTTGAGTCTAATTCCATAATATTATGGTAAATATATCAATTTTTATGTCAATAATAATTCATTTTATGAATACTTTTTGTGTTTAGAACAAATTTTACTCATGACATTGAACTTAATATAACAATCCGAATTTGACAACTCAAACCCTGATAAACAACACCCTTAACACTGCGATCTCGCCCCCTTTTTTAAACCAAAATTTACCTTCCAAACAAAGATACTGTAATATTTTAGCTAAAAGCTCCAAGCATGGTCTGTAGGGAAACATTTGTAAACATTTATATCAGGAAGACTCTCATTATAAACATATCAGTAAAAAAATTGTATACTTAAGTGCAAAATTCCGATTTCGCTGTTACATTGTATTATTTGAATAAGAAGGCGAAGCTTCAATCAGGCTTTTAATTGATACCAAAGAAAGCAATCTAAAAACCCTCTCACTTTTTTCGGGCTTGAGACCCACAAAATATAATGAAAAATTTAGATTTTGGCAATTTTTGATACTTTTTTGATTTTTGATCACGATGTCGCATTGGTGTGCTCAAAGCGTGAATGTAATTATATTTGAGTCACGTGTTCAGGGCTTTGTTATTTATGAGGTTAAGACGGGTTGAAATTCGTATTTACAACCTACCTTTACCATAGAGTCAAGCACACAAGATTTTGCACTTTTTAAATAAAAAAACATTTAAACGCACGACTGTTTCAATTTCTTTCATGGATGTGAATGATTAATATAACTGTTTTCATTGACCATATTTACGACAACTTGAAACATTAGTGCGCTCATATAAAAAAAAAAACAGCCTTTCAGAATGAGGTATATGGCCTAAAATCTATGAGAAATCGATGTAAACAACATACCCCTGCTATATTAATCGACGCAATGGTTAATTTTTAGTGTAAGGAAGTAGAAAGGGAAATTGATATTTAACAACTTCAATGTTTGAAGGAAAGGATGAGGCAATAATATGTAGTAAATCTTTAATTTGATTGCTTTGCAAATTATTGGGGGCCGATTTTTGACGTTAAGAGGATTCATTCTTTAGAAAAGGAGACGGAAAATAAGTGAACTGAGAACTGTTAGTCAGGTGAACAGTATGACTCATGGGCTTCTTATTTCAAACTGTATTGAAAATTAAAACATACAGACTACAAGTCTTATCGGTTTATCAATTTCTAAAGAGATGCTTCATTGAGTGAAATGTTGGTGCGCTATGTCACTGTTGTTATCTGCAGAAACTACTTCAGCGACCCAGTCCACTATACAAACTCAGACAACAACAACATCAAAGACAACAACTTCCGGGACATCACCAATGACAACAACCTCCTTGATAACACCAGTGAAAACAACCTCCTTGACAACACCAATGACAACATCTCCACCTCAAAGTAAATGTAGAGACAGCAATATAATCATCACTAAGGGTTGGAACTGCGTTGTGCCTCAAGTTATGAACATTACTACAGCTGTTGATTTCGATAAATTTTGCAGGTAAAGTTAAATAATGCTCAAAATGGGATGCAATAGACATGTAACAATTTTAATTATTACGAGTTTGAAATTGATGCCAGTCTCAAGCGAAATATGCACAGATTACGTAGGAATAACACAATAATCGGACAAATCTTGTTGATTTCAATGAGTCATAACTGAATGGCCGACAATGAAATTGACAGGCCTACGTCACAATCCTGTTTGTTATGCCGCGGATTGAAATGATGCAACGTCATTGTAATTACCGTCTAAATCTCTTTAGACGGCAAATGACAAAATTTAGACGGCAACATGGCAGACGCAACGCCATTTAAATCGCATTTCTTATATATTCTAATTTACAAAATGTTTTGGTCCTCGACAAAACAAAACACTGATTAGTTTTGTTACTGACAGTCTACGGAAATATGTCGGGTTGTTAACGTCAATAGAAGGCTGGGCGTCGCATCGCCTTCCATGGACGTTACCAATACTACTACGTTCTATAGACAATTTCCGTAGACAATCAGTAACAAACCAAATGAATAATGTTGACAAAACTACCTAAAGGCCAAGGTCTTGTTATCACTGCGCCAGGTAACTGCTAATACCAAGGCGGAATTAATGTACCTACTTATAGCGCGGTTTCCAAACAAATGAATTCTACTCAAACAATTTTTAGTAATTTTCCATCCTGTAATGAATTATTTTAATGATTATGATTAAGTTTTAATTGTCTTACAGTATCGTCAAGGATGTGTTTGATTGTATCATGGATGGGATAGGAAAACAATTTAATGTGTCGTGTGTTCAAAGCGATAAAACTACCGCTATAGAACTATTCAGCCCAATGCTTAAGAATGCATTCAACCTCAAGAACAATCCAGCAGATTGTGAGTATTATTAAGATTTGAAAATTCTATGATTAATTTATCAAAATCAAAAAGTTTTAGAAATTTTATAATAATCTTTGTTACTATTACTTCCTAACTGTGAATATTTAACACATTGTGTAAACGTACAAAAAAGTAACACATGTAATTCGTTTTATCTTAGGTTATATTGTTACCACTACTGTGATGTCAACGCCTGAAATGACGTCATCAAATCCACCATCTTCGACTTCTTTATCTACTTTGTCAGAAACGGTTACAACCATTACCACCAGTTTGACCCCTAATCCATTACTTGCTAAATGTAAAGATAGTGGAGTTGTTCTTGATAAAAGCCTACAATGTGTTTTACCTTATTTTGAACAAATCTCAACAGCAAAAGATAATGAAACATTCTGCAGGTAAGTAAAACTTGTCAATTTAGTTATCATTGCACTATACATGTATTTCATAGAAAAGGATCGAATATCAAAATATGCAATAGTATACATGTATTTGATTTACATTTTTGGCAATATTTTAGACTTGTGGATCAGATTTTCCAGTGCATCATCGATAAGATAGAATCAGAGTTTGGAGTCACTTGTAGCGAAAAAGACAAAGAACTTGCAGTTTTGTCCTACGGACCAACCTTGCAATCTAGCCTAAGCCTGAGCTTTGCACCCACGAAATGTAGGTTGTATCAAATATGCGCACCCTATTTCAACGACTTCTCTTTTAAAAGAATATCTATTATGAGCAAATGTTTTCGAATTTTGATATGTACAGGCGAGTTTGAAACAACTACCATTACAACACCGTACACACCGAGTTCAGCAGTGCCTGAGTCAAAGACAACATCCACATCCACATCAACAATAAGGACTGCTGATCAAACCACAACAACACTGCCCCCATCCTCACAAATGACTGTGCCAATAACCACATCCGTGTCTTCAACCACTACGCTGTCCCCTTTGCAGCTAAAATGTCGAAACGAGGTAGAAATCATGGCCAGAGGGTGGCAGTGTGCTCTGCCTTTGTACAACAACCTCACGACGTCATCTGACCTCCAGGAGTTCTGTTCGTAAGAATCGGTGATCCATAGCGAGTGTATTATAATAGCGAGGCTAGGGGCGTGGATATCTTTCTCTATGCAAATAATCTTCGACAAATTTCAACTTAAGAACTTGATCAATTACCTTTCAAAATACATGAGATTTTATTATATAAAAAAGTTAATGTCAATAGTCATTGAGTAAATAAAATTATTTGGTTTGAAAATGTTGCAGAACCAATAATTGACGACCTTTCCTCCCTTTGTAAATGAATAGTATTACTATTTTTGTCTTTGTTTATTCAACAGAGCTGTGCGTGGGGTAATTGAATGTATCTTGAGTGATATTGGATACAAGTATGGCGTAAACTGCAGTAGAAGTGATCAACAGAACGCGCTGTCGTTTTACGGTCCAACTCTACAGTCGTCACTGCCACTGAGGTTTAATCCAACAAACTGTGAGTGCTCATCAAGGCATGAATTTGAAAATTGTTGAAAAATTGAATTTTGAAATTGGAAATTTGAAATTGAATTTGAGTTTTGAAAATTTATACATGTATTTGAATTTGATTTATGTATACATAAAACCATGTATTTAATATTTTCTCTTTGTAAATGTCACATGAATCAACTTGTTACTCACATAGGCTCCTTAGGCAGCGATGAAATCTCTGTTGATCCCGTGACCATTGTGCCAGAGACGCCATCTCGGTTGACGTCATTGCCTGTTACAATTAGCTCACCGGTATTACCATCTACGGAATCTTTATCACTGTCAGTCTGTAAGGATACTACAAACATCATTTCCAAAGGCTGGGTCTGTGCTCTTCCTAAGTACATGGATATTTCTACAACAAATGATATGACTGCACTTTGTAGGTAAGTGAAAGTGAAAACTTTTGTCAGATTTCATCGTGCATGGAAATGCATCTATTATTTTTCTTTTTTATTTAAAATCATTGGGGTTTTTTTACCAAGTGCGGCAGAGTCCGTGTTTACCTGTATTCTGGACAGAATCAGTTCTGAGTACGGTGTGACTTGCACAGCTAGTTACAAGGACACTGTGATTGAAACATACAGCCCAAACCTCCGCTCTATTTCCACTGCTTCCCTTGATCCCCGACAATGTAAGATGCTTACTTGTGTGCTAATTCTCATTCATATTTTAAACTACATGTATTTATTCAGTTGTTTATATCATAAATTTGCAAAAGATTATAACTCTCGCGTGAATTTAAAATTATGAGTGGTAATTTTTAATGTTTTAGGTTATAAAACAACTACCACTCCTACCACTACAACTGAATCTCCACTTTTGGCTAAATGCCAGGACAGTGCCACTATAACGTCAGCAGCATACTTCTGTTTCCTTCCTCTGTATATCAATATGACGACTGCTACTGATAAATCAGAATTCTGCAGGTACTAATAATTGAAATGTGCAACATTCATATGAACATTGTGTACGAGAATGCAATTAAATTCTTCAATGACATAAAAGTATGGTATAAGACCACCGTACTTAAAAAAGTCAAAAGAGTCTCTGGTTGAACAGAACATACATAATAAAAATAACTCATTTTTAAAATATGAAGAGTGGTTTTAATTTTACTTGTCGTTAAAGGGGCATGGTCACGATTTGGGTCAAATTCTATTTTTCTGTTTTTATTATTTACAATGCTTTAGGAATGCATTTCCAATGATCAAATGAAATTTGAGAGTCATGCAGTCGTAGAGTTATAAGCAAGTTACAGGGATCGCAATTCTTTGTCATGTAAACAAGGCTCGTGCCCTGTTTTTGTTTACATAGGTTCAATATACCAGTTTCAAATCCTTTTCAAGCTGATTTGCCTATCTTCTTATTCATTTTAAGCATAAATAAACAGTTCCTTATATTTGACACATTGATTTTAGGTCTAAAACTGGAATTTTTACTTCAACATTCAAAATGTATACAGAAGCTTTGTTTACATAGCAAAGAATTGTAAGCTCTGTAACTTTCTTATAACTCAACGAATGACACTCAAATTTTGGTTGCCTATTAAAAATGCCTTACTGAAGCATAGTAAATATCAAAATCGGAAAAATAATTTTTGACCAAAATCGTGACCATGCCCCTTTAAGGTTAAATTTACATTTTTTTAAAATTGTTTAATACCATGTTTTCACAAAAAATGAATTCTAAAATTATACAGTTTATAATCTTGTGCCTCAAAAGGACATAAGAATAACCAAGTTAAGAAAGTTCTAAAAGTGTGATATTTGAAACTGTGTCTGAATATAAATGCGCTTATTTTTTTATTTTATGCATTTCATATTTTAGTGTTATAGAGGTGGCCTTTTCTTGCATTGTGAAGAAGATAGAAGTCGATTACAGCATCCGGTGTAGAGAGGGTGACAAAGAGAAGATGATTAACAACTACGGGGCGGATCTTACCACCTCTCTCAAACTCAGATTTGACCCCCTTAATGATTGTACGATTTTCAGGGGTTTTGTTCTGACTACAAATTGCCCAATTAAACAAATTTATTTTCAGTAATATTTGCAAAAGATAATGATACTTGCATTGAATTTTCTTTTGATGTTTAAAGTAGATTATGCATGTACGACTGTTGTGTTTTATTCCGTAAATAGTCATAATTGTCGATATTATTGCTATTTAATTTAAGGTTATAACATGTCAGAAAAACATATACGAATTGCAAGATCTGCTGGAATAGCGCAATACTCACCTTGTCAAGACAGTGTGGAACTATTTGCAAAGGGATTGTATTGTTTCAATCTCTTCCATCAAAATGTAAGCCATTCACTCAAGGAATCGTCTTTTGAAAGATTTTGCAGGTATGTAATTTAGTTTTAACTGCTGTACTCATCTTTGCCTGACCCTAATTCCATCCTTCCATTCTTCTGTCAGTTTTACAAACTTTTCTTGCAGACATGTATTTATTCTCACTTGGTGCTATGTATCTTCATATCTTATTTTGAACAAATATTTATGGTAGCATTGTCATATCTCTCTTTTCTTTTTTTTATAAATTTTGTTTATTTATTATGAATGTATATTTAATAAGTCAAAAGTAGTAATTTGTTTGGCGCTGAAAGACATTCACTACTTTATCTGCATATAATATTGGATATATTGTTATTTGTTTCGAACTGAAAGACATCTTAATTTAGCTCTAAATAATATTGGATGTATTGTTTTTTATGCTGCTCCAAATTGCTGTTTGATGGTTTAACATTTTCTTCATATTTCCTGTCTTCCATAATGTTCTTAGAGGTATTGCGATTTTCTCTTCCTGCGTCATGACCGAAATGGGAAAAAAACTAAAAGTTTCGTGCGATGAAGTGGAACAAGAAATTTTCATATCAAACCATAGTCTCAGCTTGGAAAAGACCTTTGGCCTCGCTTTCAGACCCGCAGACTGTTTCATGACGTCAACTACAACTGTGGAAACTACTACTACATCACCAAGTCTCTGTCTTGATTCAGAGCTAATATATGTCAAATTGATGGTGTGTGTTGGTCCCGTTTTTTCATCATTGAAATCCGAGAAAATGTTCAAATCATTTTGCGGGTATGTGTAATTTATGCTAAAACTTGACTTTAAATCATGCATTACTTTGTTTAAATCTGAGATAATTTTTTTTAAATATACAGGAAAAATCACTTTGAAATAAACAGAATTAATTAAATCAAAATAATTTAATCCAGAGAAATATCATTTTGAAAAATTATGATTTTTTTTATCAAATCAAATAATTCTTTTTCAGGCTTTCCTTTCAAGTTTTCGGATGCATCATAGCTAGAATAGAATCCTCAGAAAATATCACATGTTCCAAATCAGATGATGCCAGTGTCGCTCAGCTTCACGGTTCAGAGATCTACCGGAGATTGGCTCTTCCCTTTAACCCCGCGGATTGTTAGTACAGTTATTTTTTTTATTGTGTTTTTATATTAAGAAATGAATTATAAATACACTACGATGTGAAGCGATCTTGAGAAAAAAAATTCTTTAAGCAATGCAACCATTTCCACGTAATATTATTATAAATTATATGAATATTTTCAGGATATGTTTTTATGTTCATTACTGTAGGTTATCAACCAGCAAGCACTACAACCGAACCCATTACTCAACCCTCTAGTAGTACTACAACAGAGACTAGTACCCAGTCCTCAACTAATACTACAACCGAGACTAGTACTCTATCCTCAATCGATTCCTCTTTCTTCCTCTCAACAGAATATACCACGATATCAATTCCGACCGAAAGTACTACGAACCCGACGACAATTGAACCCGGCCCATGTCGGGATCTAAACAAAGTAAATATGTTCATCCTTCCCTGCATTGGTCCAGTCTTTTCATTCATTTCATCAACCAAGAATTCAACAAATTTTTGTGGGTATGTTTATTTTTTACAAATATTTTATTCTAGCTTCATCTTGCATTAGAACACTGTGCGAATTTTTTTTTTCAAAATTGGTTCTTTTCAGGCTTATGATGAGAGTGTTCGACTGCATTGTTAACAAAACCGAGAACGATGGAAACGTGTCATGTTCTTCGGACGATAAAAAAGAGCTAATGGAAGCGATCGGACTGCAGATGAACAAAACACTGCCATTACCGTTCAGTCCTAACCTCTGTGAGTGATTTTATGGGTTTTTATAAAAAAGAAATCATGATAATCTTTGTGAATATTATATACTGGAACTAGTTTATTATCAAATTCACGATGTAAATGTATAGAAAAATCCCTACCAACTCAATGCTACATTCTGCGATAATAATTTATTGTATGTGACCCTTGAAAGATATGCAGATAGTGAATTTTTGCTGTTACTGAAATACCCATCCAGAAAACAGCGAGTTTATGAAAAAAGATGACAACATATGAGAAATATTTTATTATTTAAGCACTGTTCTATGATTTTGGTATTTGTTTTATATTGTTGTTTAGGCACATTTCTTCTTGAAAAGCCTTTGGTAGAATCCACTGCAGCCTCCGTCACTAATATCACAACGCCTGTGGATTCCATTTCGCCATTCGTGTCTACAGTCAGCACAACCCTTGTGACAACAGAACCGAGCCCTTGTCAAGATGTTAACAGAATGAACATGTTTATACTGCCCTGCATCGGACCTTTGTTCTTTACTATTTCGTCAGCGAAAAATACAACCGCATTTTGTGGGTACGTTCATTTAACATAATACAGTAATTCCGTCATGATTGTAATGGATTCAGACGAAGCTAGCATTAATGGAACAAGTTTCAGCTAGACTGCAGGTACCCTTCAATTGATTTCAAATACATGTATTTGATATGCTTGGTAGATGATTGATATATTTTATTTTGCAGATATATTGTGGAAGTGTTTGATTGCATCATCAATAAAACAGAAGTTGAGGCAAACAAAACGTGTTCCCAGGAGGATGTCAGAGAGCTTGTGCAGACAATCGGGCTCCAGATGAACAAAACACTACCGCTTAACATAAATCCAATGTTATGTAAGAAGTACAGTTAACGTAGTGCAAAGAGTTATTTTAAACGTGTCACTATGCATGTCAGAAATGAAAGAGAGCAAAAAATCAACTGCTTTTGAAATTGTTATAGAAAAAAAAATATTTTTGCCCAAAAATGAATATTGAACCAAAAAATAAACCAAGACATACATAAAAAGAAGTAAAATGTTTTAAAAGTTTAAAAAAAATTAGGGTTTTTTAAATACATATTTTTTTTTCACAGCGTAAAGGAAGTCTTACATATAATAAGCATGTTTTCAAATGTGTGGATTCTGCATATATAAAGAGCAGTCATGACGAACTTAATATTCATATAAAACAAAATTAGTAATCATTTGTGATAGTTCACAGACTTTGAATGTATAGGTTCATCAAATATATAATTAGATATTAAAATCTTTCATATGTTTATTATTTAAGTTAAAACATAATTGTACGACCGTTTTTTGGTTTTTTTAAAATATGATTCTAAAAACTCGTACATATGATAAAAGAAAGTTCAGTATTATTTTTTCTGGAATACACTTACCTCATTCATTAGTGACATTTTCGTGTAATGCAAAAACTGGATCTTTTTCATTTCAAATATTTTTGTTTAGAAAAAACAGTTTGAGGCAGTTCTTTTGACGCTTGCATCAATTTTTTTTGTTTTGAATTGATATGCATTGTTTTTTAAGGCTCTGCGCGATATAGCAATGTTGAAACAACAACAACATCTGAACTCACAACCATAAGTATAAAGGGTATGTATCTCAACTCATGGTATAGTTTAAACAATTCAATTGTTAGGAAACATGATTAGATATTTTGATTTTGAATTTAGTATTCTCGCTTATATAATCTATTATCCTTTCAAGAAACCACTCATATGAAAATAAAACTTCGTTGAGGAATCATTTATAATCTCTTTTCACAGATTCAAAATGTAAAAGCAAGTCGGAGATATTTTCCCAGGGAATCCATTGCATTGGACCGTATTACAAGTTTTTCATGACGGCAACCCAATATGGAGTAGTTTGCAGGTATAGATTAATTGTTTTTTTTTAAATATGATTCGATGATTTGTTTGAACAAAATTATAAAATGTGAGAGGTTTTTTGCTATATCTTTTAAACTTCTGACTTTGTTTAATTTATATATGTTGGAGTCATATATAACCGAACACAGCAAGAGGCAGTTTCAAATCTGTTTAGACCAAATTGAGTGTAAAAAAATCAATGTTATATTCACATGGAAGGTCGCATGCATGAGAATTAAACCTTTTTATGATTTCTAAAATGTTAGATATTATCCAATATGAGAGCTTTGAATTAATTATATAATAAAAGAGTGACTGTACATGTGGTTTTACCAGACAAATCAATTTTCAGCATACTTTGCGATGCAGCACATTTAGCCTTGTCCACGAAAGATACCCATTTGAATTTCGTGGAAAACCAAAGAAAAATCTTTATGAACCTCTTTTTCTAAAAACAATTCGGTCTTCAATTGATTCTGCATATAAATACATCAGTTTCTCATCAATATTCCTTACTTTGTTCAGAAATAGATTAAATCAGGGTCGAACAAAATGACGACAATACTTAATCATAATCCTATTCTACGTTTTGTCAGCATTGTAGATCAATTTTTTGCCTAATGAAACATATAGAAATATTAAGCTTTTATAATTTTGGTTTAACCAAAGATTTAAAAAAAAAAAAAAAAAAAAATTATTATAAAAATTTTGTTTGGCCTCTTTTTCAGCTTTTTGCAATTAACGTTTAATTGCATTTTTGAGCGAATTGAAAAACAACACAACATTACTTGTACTTCATTGGTTCGGAGTGATGCTAAAGCGATGTATGCAGTTGATGTTTACAAGGGTATTCCACTGAAATTCCAACCAGATAGCTGTACGTTATTTGATTAATAACCATGTTTTGATGATTTTTAAGCAAGATTGTTTGTGTTAAAATGTACGTTGCATTTGGATGATGACGACTTAAAATCATCAAAAATAAATAATGCAGTATAGTTGAATGGATAACCTGACATTGTATGCATAATGGAGAAAAGTTTTATGAATATGATTAGATATGTCAGGAAGAAATTAGTAAATTGAAATGTTTTTATAGTTTTACTTAGGGAAGCTCTTTATCCTAAAAAAAACCCAACAAGTTTTTCATAATTGTTTTGCATAAAGGTATACATACTGTGCCTACCTAGCACCTAAAGTTCATTTAACACTATATATTTCAGGTCCTGGAAATATAAGTTGCTTTGTAGAAGTAGGAAAGCCAGAATACAGAGAATGTTTTGAAACGTTCTTTATCTTCGACAAGTATAATGGCACAGTCTACAATCTGAAGTTGTCTGAGAATGAAATATGCAGGTAAGGATAAATGAAACAAAATGATGCATTATCATAGTTCCCTGTTGGTTATATTCACTTGGCAAACAGTCTATGTATAACGGTTCTACAACATTGCATGTTTGCACAGTGACGTCGTTTTCAAGCATTTCAGTTATTGAGGCCAATATCCATGTGATTGACAAAAATATTGTTATTTGTATTATTTTTTCTAAAAAACAAAGGGTTAAAACGATCAGCTGAATTATATGAAACAAATTATTGATAAATTTTTGTGTGAATATTTTAGTGTCATCTCTTTATTATACATTTTCAGTGCCTACTGGGGAACGGTAATGTGTTTGCAGAAACACAAAATTAACTGTGGCATCGAAGACACTCACAAAATAATTAGCCAGTATCTACTGGATTCCAACGCCTCTATTACAATCCCAACAGCTTGTTCAAGTATGGATCTTACTCATAATGATATTATACACGACTTTAAGCTTTGATATAGTTTATGACTTAACTTTTTTTTGTTCAGGAAACACAACTCTTCCTCTAACTGTTTGTGAGGACGGCGATTTTCCTCTTCTTATGATTCAGGCAAAGTG
>WFKH01010211.1:31991427-32005739 GCA_016163765.1 Magallana hongkongensis
AGTGTGGATTTTATCCCATCCTTATTCCTTTTGATTGTGATAGGTAGTTTTTATATTTCTATTTCATTTTTTTTATTTCTAAATTTGAAAGGGCTGGATAGTCGCGGCTATTTTTAGAACTTTATTGATCTCCTTAAAAGAAGAGCTATGTATGAATATTTAAAAATGTTCAAAATTTAAAGCTAAAAAATATGGAATATATATTATTTGGTTATTTTCGTTTCTAAATAATAGTTTATAGCTTAAAAATTCATATTTAAAGATTCAAACTGAACCTGATGATTTTTACCATTTAGTCTGCTTCACCAACGTAAAATTAATGTAACACTCCTTTTGTATCTATAATATATTTATATATGTTCATTCGCGTCTTTTGGTTTTCAATGTTGCAGACATGGATGGGAATACATAAAATGCGCTGCAGACAGTCTCGATCCCCTCAAATGTAGTGTTGACAGCTTATACAGTGCTGTCACAGTATTGATGCAAGCTAATCTAAGCTTCTTTGACAGAATAAACCCGGGTAGAGGAGAGGAAGTTTATTCATGCATCAATAGTAAGATAACCATTCTTAATACCTATTTCAGGGTCTTTTTTTCTTTTTTTTTTTTTTCTTTTTTTTAAATATTTGTTTGGTTTTGTTTTTGTTTTTTTGTTTTCGTTTGTTTAGTTTTTTGTTTTTTTTGTTTTTTTTTTTTGTTTTTTTTTTTGGGGGGGGGGGGGTGTTAATTTATGGTGTTATTTAATTTTGCAGAGCTTATGATGTAACAATTGTAAAGTTTTTTTATTATTAAATTTGTTCTCACAGAGACAACATTTAACTGGATATCTTCATATAAGCCAAATGAGGATGAAAATAATCAACCACCTGGGCCTTTACCAGAAGGTACTAATGTACAAACTTATCTTTATTGTGCCACCCTAATTTTTTCGAAATAAAATTGCAAGTACCTTGGGATGAAAACTATAAATTAATTGAAAGTATTTTGCTTTGCATTATGTTAGGTAACTGCCTAGCTATCGTTCTGTATAATTTTTGCATGATTGAGCGTTTGAAATATTGTTTGTTATAACCTCTGCTACTGTTTTGATTTTTATAAAGTAACTACATATTCTTTATTTTATACCATGTTGCAAACAACTTTTGTTTGTGTCTAAATAAAATTATCTTTTGTCACTAGGTTTAATGTGACACCCAATAAGTTTGAATAGTTTTTCCAACCACCCTAAACAATAGTTGACAGTAATCAAACGTGATACAAAATGATTGCTTAGCAGTTATCTGACTGAATATGAAACGATAGCAACATGGTACAGTGTAAAGAAGAATGACTTCGTAGTTACTTTACATAAATCAAAACAGTAATTGAGGTTATAGCTTACATAATTAAAAGCTTATACAAAAAAATATACAAAACAATAGCTATGCAGTTACCTTACATTATGCAAAGCAAATTATTTTTTTCGGTAGAAAAGTTGCAGTGATATTAATTAATATATTGGCAGTTTCATAATAAGGCCTATCATTAATTTGGCAGCAACCTATCAGAGATTGACAGTGAAAATGGATGAAATATGTGTTGCAATAACTTATATTCTGTATTCTCGTCTATTGCTTTTTATTGGTGAAATGCTTTTTTGTTTTTAAACAGTTCTAATATTAGACCACAACGGCACATATGTGTAAAACAAAACAAAAAAACCCACAAAACCACCCAATTAATAAATATAAGCAATCGCAAGAGCATTGATGGTCTTTTTATTTGAATTAAGTATTATCGATTATAAAGGGTCATTATTTTTCTAAACAATTCTGCACATTAACACGTCTTTGTAATAAATGGGAGATTATATGATTTTTTTTTTTGCGTAGTTATGAAGATTGCACTTTCTATCACGATCTCCGATGTTATGTGGACTTCAGATCTTCTTGATCCGAGCTCCGGTCACCATCGCGGTGTCGCCAGTTATGTCATGAACAATGTAAGTAAGCAAATTGTCAGGTAAAAAAGTATACCAATTTGTATGGACTCCATTTACAATCATTTTTAACTCTGTATTTTTTTAGCTGACTATAGCGTTTGGATCTGAACCAAGAATTCTACAGATAGAAATTATATCGTTCAGGTAAGAACCGTTTTTTCATAACGTTTTATTTACTTTGCTTAAACATAACCCATTTCTATAAACTCTAAATACAGAATTTGATATATTGAAAGACAAGAAAATTTAGAATACTAGCCAAGAAACCTACATCGATTATGAAACTAACAAAACTGTTTGTTTTTATCCTTTGTCAAGCTGGTCACCATGGAAATCGTGATAACTATATGATATATATCGTCAATTACTGATAGATTGGAATGATATCAACAAATATATTTATAACTTTGGCTGCTGTATGTCATGCCGGTAAACGTAATATTCAAACATTCAATTTTCTAATAAACAATTATTGCCGGGGTTTTTTTTTTTTTAGGTCAATACGATGATGGATCGGTGAATATTGTACTATTTTTAGGGTAGCTAAATCATCGTGTTGATCGAAAAAAAACCCAACAATAATTGATTTATAAAATCCTTCAGCAAATTGATACAGACATACCGAATTGAGTGTTATCAAGCGAAGAAAACTTCATTACTTTTTATTTGAAGACATGGCCGAACAAATTGAGAAACGCGATATTTTATTGGATGTCATGAATAATGATAACCAATCGTAACATTTTGGAAATTCCCGATCAAATTTTAAGCCAATGTAGAAAAAAATAAATGTTATATTGACCTCCTAGGTCACGTGCAGGTGAATATAATGTTTTATTTTTCCTAGATTGTTGGATATCAACCAATCAGGGAGCTAGGAATTGATCAATCATAAGTATAAGTATAAAAATTCACTTTAATATTTCATCAGGTTTTTTGCTCACCGAGGCCAAATGGTCTTAAAAAATGTGTTATGAATAAAACTTTCTGTTGTCTGTCGTTGTTCTCAAATTCAAACATATTCATTTTTTCGCAAATTACAAAAAATGAATCAACCAAACTTGAAACAAAACACCCAAGGTTTATTCGATTTATAATAAGGCAACGAAAGGGGTTAGAACTTGTAAAAAAAATGAGTATAGAATTTCTTTCTTTAAATTTACTTTCAAAGAACAATGATGCTATGATTTAGGATATATCAAAGTCGACATCCTTAGGTAGTCTTCGTAAAAATGAATGAACAAGATTTTGTATTTTGCATGTATTCTTTTACAGGTTATTATAATCATTATTATACCATTTGTATTGATTAAAAGGAGCTTCTATAAATTTTGCTGAATTTGCTCCAGTACAAAGTAAACAAACTGTTGTCTGGTTTTGTGCCTTATTTTTTTTTTTTATTTCAATCATACCAAAAATACTTATGTTTTCAATTTGAAAGAAATGTATAATGTATTTTTTTAAATGCTAAAACTAATCATGTTGTTTTCATATTTGAATCATGTAAATTAAATAGCATTGGAAATGAAAATTTTTAAACTCATTTTTCAAAATAATGAACTTTTTTGAAAATATATTGATATTTGCATCTAATTCTTTCCACAGAAGAACCATTACAGAGAATGTTACGACGGTTGATCTTGAAGTTACATTCAACACGACATCACTGAGCTCTATAAATCTCGTCCTTCAACCTGAAAATGATACCGATCCCGAACTTTTCTACAACTTGAGAGTTATGTCAATCTCGGAACTTTCTATAAGTATGTATATAGTCGGTCAATTGTACTGGTGTCATGTTGTAAATTTTGAATTTACTGGGTGGGTGTATAAATACAAAATTTACAATATGACAAACTTGTCATGTTGTAAATTTTGTATTTACACCCACCCAGTAAATTCAAAATTTACAGTATGACACAGGTCACACAAACTTTTCAATTTCGAAGAAATTATAAATAAAGTACACTACTAGGAAATAAAAGAAAGGATGCTTTTACTCTAAAGTAAATTATAAAAAATGTTACTCTCTTCTATTGCATTTGTGTTTTGGAAAAGTTTCTACAGGGCTCAGAATATTCAGTTACGAATTGAAAAATCAAATTTTATTTTATTACAATATGTCAAAAATATATGTTACTTAGATTATCTGAAACAAAGTTGTTTAGCCATTTAACGTGAAACATTTTAGTAACCCGCCACCTCGTGAAGCTTGATGGATGGAATTATCTTGCTTTGCTCAATAGAATTGCAATTATATTCTTTACTCTTTATGATACGCATATACAACAGTTATATTTAAAGCTTTCAAAATTGGTTTTAATATTAAATAAGTTTGGTAAATGATGTTATTTTAGATATCATAAATTAATTACATGTATATTATTACGATTTAAGGTGGTTTGGGACACCTGTCGATATTAATGTGAATAAAAGTACATTATAATCAAAATACTTTCACCGGTTTAGAATTTTTAAATTTTACAATATTGACCAAAAAATACGTTAAAAATGTTTGGTAATGTAAACATGATAAGGAATGTGTTTATAATCATTTTTATTAACCAACAATTATGCCTCTATGGTATATTTTATATAACTCCTACTAAGTTATAATCAAGTCTATGTAAAAAAGAAAATCAAAATTCGGTGGCTACGCATGGTCACCGATTTTCTTCATACTTTACACTTTTATATACTTATTAAGTAAACAAAAAAAGGTTAACACCATTTCAATTGTTGTTGTGGATCTGTTTCCATGTTAGATGTGAGCTTAGATGAAAACATGGCTTTTTAGGACCCATTGAGTGATGGAAACAATTTAAGCTTTCCAGAATAGAATATATTATAAGAATAAATCAGATATCAAACTGCAGAAAAAAATGTTTTAAAATTATTATATTTTAATAGTTTTATTATGGAAACTAAGCAAAAATTTTGAAATTGATTTTTTGTCTATTTAATATAAATTAGAATGCTAATTAATTATTTACCCATGTGCAATAAAGAATTTAAAAATTTAGAACAGTTGCTATTGGAACAAGCAAAAAAAAAAAATAATGAAAATGGTTCACAATTGTCTCAAAATTGTCTTAAAATATTTGAGACAATTTTGAGTGGATCTCATTCATATATAAAATATTAAACTTTTATATAAATTACTGAGAAAAACCAAGTAACTTTAACGCAGTTTGAAAAAAAACCCTGAAATTTTCTGAGAGTTGTGGCCATTGATGTGGAGTTTTCAAAAAGTAAGAATTTGCAATAACACTTCTGTGCTGCATAACTATGCTTCTTTTTAAGGAATAATGGATCATTCTTTGAGTATTAGGAGGTGATCAAATACGTTCGGAGTGATCAAATCCAGTAAAACCCAAAAGGGTTAGTGCTTTATTAGATTTGATTACCCCCGACCATATTTGATCACCTCCTAATACTCCGAACTCACCTTTTAATGCTAAAAAAATTATCCCTTATTCCTTGTATTTATATAATTTTCAGCAATTGTACGATTAAATTTTGAAAAAGTCATTGATGAATTGTATTGGACTATACATTACAAATCGATTTGTAGTGTTATCACAGACAAAGCCTCTGAAAAATGTGTAAAAAAAACACCAAAAAACAAAAATTTGCTTAACATTGGTAAAGTCAAGAAAGACAACTGATCAAAATCATCTATAATTCTTTTTTTTTTCAATTTCTTGAGTTCATTACATTGGCAGTGGGTGTCAATTTTCATATGTATTATCCTCTCTTGTAAGGAAGTATGTTGATAAGGATGTAAATTTAATAGTAACCAATTTGGGCCGATATACTAGTAGATAAGAATAAAAACTTATACATTCCAATAATTTTCAACGGTTTTGATGGTAAAATTCCATTATTAATGGTTCTCCATCAATTTTTTTCTAAATTATTTAAATTGACAATATCGGAAAACCTTATTATATGGCCTTAAAGTAGATACGATTTGAATTTTTTTTTCATCTTTAGCCTCAGTTGCATTGGAACGGTTATCCCCAGCAACCAATTTTTAGTATAGTGTTGGTGTTTATACCTACATGTGTAGGTGTATCCATATATGAAAAATAAGAAGATACATGTAATAGAACGAAGTAATTTACGACATTAACAAAATACAAAACCGATTTTTGACATTTGCTGATAAAAAGGCTAGGCAGTTATATTGCGATGACAAACTACTGTAATAGTACGAGTAAAATATAAATTTTACCTGATTCAATTAATAAAAATCCATTAAAGCATTCACCTATATGATCAGTCTGATTTTCTAACTTAAGCCAATAATATCGATTAACGTACATGTACATGTATATGGACAACTTATGCAGTATTGTTCGTTTACACGTAAATGATCATTGAGTGACACTTCGGTTGAAAGACATTTTCAAGCCAGTTTCCTAAATTAGAATTTGTTTCTCCATGAATTCGATTATCAGCAATAATACATGTACATTTATTGTAATTGAAAGTTAAACTCACTGGATTTCAAAATACATTCGGTAAATGTAGATACAATGAAACGATTGTATCACTATGCAGGCATCCTCAGATAGTGTATATTCTTAATTGTTCAAAACATAACCCTAGTCCAATACCGTGACCCCAAGAGGGGTTCAAAGTTTAACATAGAAGGTGAGCGATGTGGCCGATGGGCCTCTTGTTTATGAGTCTTTTTATCCTCATTTTGACAGAATGGCTTCCCCTGTCTTTGATGGACCATTACAAATAAACAGAATAAATTAACTTTATAAAACTTCGGATTTGAGGAAACATGATCAAATCTTCTGTGAAGCCCTTTGGGCTTCACATGATTTAATCATGTGACCGATCAAGTTCATATCCCGGCGAACCTTTTATTTTGCTGTTTATTTCTTAAGGTGGAATAACACACCTGGAAAAAGTCATCAAAATAACACTAAATTATTTGATTATAAAAAATATAATTATAAACTAGTAGACTAATTGTTCTCGAACAATTAGAGGTCTTTCCACCTCATTATTTTTTTATGTTTAGAATATTTTTGTTTCAATTAAATTAATAAAATATTTCCATTGCGCAATTTTATTTAAAATTTTTTAAAGATTTAGATTGCAATTTTTTTTTTTTGGATTGACCTTGACCTTTGACCTTTACGTCATTTTGTTTGGCCAAGGTAGACGCTTTTGTCTCAAGTTGTCCGAAGTCTCTATGATATATAGTAAAACAGATTGAAAGGATTTTATCGAAATTTTAATATTTTCACGGGCGATAACTGCTAGAAGGCGGCCTCAAACCCTTTCGGTATGATAGATTGAAGGAGCCCCTGAATGTACTGAATACATTAGGGAAAGTTTCAAGTCTCTATCTCTAACGGTTTATGAGGAGTAGCGTAACAAGCATTTTGTACAATAGGGGCAATAACTCTATAACTGTTTAAAGGTAGGGGCTGAAAGGTGATATTTTTAAATGTCTTAAGAAGACCTACTACTTCCATGAAAGAGTTTATTAATACCTTAAAAAACAAAAGAAATATAAAAATTCATTAATTAACAGATTTTAAATGACCTTGACCTTTGACCTTTATGTCATTTTGTTTGGCCAAGAAAAACGCTTCCATCCCAAGTGGTCCGAAGTCTCTATGACAAAAAATAAAAGAAGTTGTAAGTGATTTTATAGAAATTTAGATACTTTCAGGGGAAATAACTACTACAAGGGGGCCTCAGATCCTTTCGGTATGAATAGATTGAAGAACTCTCTAAGTGTACTGAAGACATTGGTAAAAGTTCCAAGTCTAGATCTCTTTTGGTTTCAGAGGAGTAGCGATAACAACCATTCCGTACAATAGGGGCAATAACTCTGCAATTATTTAAAGGTAGGAGCCAAGGGGCTATATTTTTAAATGTCTTAAGATGTCCTACTACATCCATGAAAAACATTTTCTCTACCCCCCTAAATAAAAGAGATCTAAAAACTCATTAATTAACAGATTTCCAAATGACCATGACCTTTGACCTTTATGTCATTTTGTTCGGCCAAGGTAGA
This sequence comes from Magallana hongkongensis, assembly GCA_016163765.1. Taxonomy (NCBI): domain Eukaryota; kingdom Metazoa; phylum Mollusca; class Bivalvia; order Ostreida; family Ostreidae; genus Magallana; species Magallana hongkongensis. The sequence continues at coordinate 31,999,460 of WFKH01010211.1, forward strand.
CGCTTCCATCCCAAGTGGTCCGAAGTCTTTACAATAAATAATTAAAAAGTTGGAAGTGATTTTATAGAATTTTAAATACTTTCAGGGGCAATAACTACTAGAAAGGGGCCTCAGATCCTTTCTATATGATAGATTGAAGAACCAACAAAGTGTACTGAAGACATTAGAAAAAAATTCAAGTCTCTATCTCTTATGGTTTCAGAGGAGTAGCGATAACAAGCATTTCGTACACAAGGGCAATAACTTTGTAAGTTCTGGGAGTTATTAAGCAAAGGGTCATTTGGTTTCATAACTTTTTATGGTCAATCACATAAAGAAAAAATTGTTTTAATATCTATTGAAATAAAAAAGCTGTCCCTGGAAAAAAAAGAGAAGAAAAAAAATAATAAAAAACAGAAGAAAATCAAAAGGTCTTTCACCTGAAAGGTGGAAAGACCTAATAAACTCTACATATGTCAAATAAGCAAAAAAATTTGCAGTTTGGGGATAAAAAGTGAATATCTAAAAAATTTAATTTAGTAAGTAACAACAAAAGCCACAGCGGGATTCGAACTCGGGATGTACGGATCACAAGCCCGATACTTTATCCACTCGGCTACGGAGTAAGTTACATGTTGCCGTCGATAAAATCCTTTTAATAAAACGAAATGTTGTTTCGATCAGAAGTCAGCCATTTCGTGATGATGTTTTATTCCATCCTAAATAAGTAAATTTCAGGGATTTATAACTTCTTCTGTAATCAAACAAATGTTATACTAAATTTGCCATTTGAAATGTTGGCCACCTGCGGGGGTATTCGTGGCCTTACGACACATCTAGTATATTCTTACAATAAAGCAACCGCCAAACTTTGAGCGTTTTCGTAATCATTGTGACCTGGCTAAAAAGTTCACTTAAGAAATTAGCAGCAATTTAAAAAGTTCACCGGGATATGAACTTGGTTGGTCACGTGATCAATTCCTGTGAAGCCCGAAGGGCTTCTCAGGAGATTTTCACGTACCAACCAAGTTCATATCCCGGTGAACTTTCTAACATTGCTGTTTATTACTTATATTTACGTTTGAGAATGGCAAATCGTTCAGAAATATAAAATAATATAATGATTTTACGTTTACAATATTGCAACCCTCAAACGATAAGCGTGTGCGATATTCATTGTGACGTCATAAAGACGTTCACTTAGAATTGAACGTTTTCACTATTGTATAGGTTCATATAAGGAAGCATATTTGCAAATGTAAAAATACATCATTGAACGTTTTCGCTAATCTATAGGTTCGTATAAGGAAGAATATTTGCCAATTTAAAGGGACTTAGCATGATTTAAGCTCAAATTTTTCAAAATTTATATTTCCATTTTTAATGTCTAGAATGGTCAATATATATGTTTTTAATGCTTTGTCAAAATCTGAAAGTGAAATATCAAGTTACAAGCGAGTTACAGAGGTTAGAAATCTTTGTTTTGTAAACAAAGCTTGAGTCCTGTTATTGTTTGCATATGTGTTATATTGGTATAAGTTTCGATCTAATGTTCCCCTTTGTCGTTGATAAAATCATCTATGAACACAATGAATCAGTTTATCTTGTTTGCCACAAGTTATTTTGTCATTATTCAAAATGCACAAGTAAAGCATTTTATATATAAAAATTAAAAATAAAATTTTCATCTGAAATCGTGTCTAGGTCCCTTTAAATATTTATATTTATCCTCAGCAGTAAAACAATTTAATAGCTTATGGCCTATTGCTTCGGAAATCATTAATGAACAAAATGCATAATATCGATTAAAATATACGCTTCCTTCATCAAAACTTGTAGACCGTGGTTGCCTGTATAATTTACTGACACACGAGATGTGAGTTTTTATATTTAAGGTCTTCCGTTTTCAACGGAAGACCTTATTGTTATTGCTTTGTTTCCTTTTCCCTATTATTATTATTATTAATTTTTTTTTCTGTCACGTTTTCTCAAAAACGCTTCAGCCGATTTTCATGAAATTTTCAGATCTTTTTCAGAACAAAATTTGTAAGAAAATTACGTGAGATTTTTTTGGTCGTCACTTCCGGTCCCGAGATTTTAAAGATTTTATGTTTTAGCTTGTTCACGATTTTTCTCAAAAAGTTTTTAAGATAAAACTTTCAAATTTTCAGGGATGGTAGAGAGTCTTCGGCCGCAGTGCCCTTTGCATATCCGAACGTCTGCCGTTACTTCCGGTCGTCACCGGAAGGAAACAAAAAAAACAGTCATTATTTAACTTTTTTGTTTTGAGTTTTTTTTATGTTACTATTCAATAAAGACGCATTAATAACTTCAGAATATAAAATCCGTTTTAAAATCGATCCACGCATTCTCTAGATTTTGGGCTCCAAAGTCCTGAAGCGAGAGTCCGCGTAGCTCAGTCGTTAGAGTGGTTGACTTGTGCCCAGGCGACCCGGGTTCAGTCCCTAAGTGCCGAATGCCTTTTCCTTCTTAAATGTGTTTTGTTAAACGATTTCATCTTTAAAATAATGAATTTTAATGTTTTCCGTTTTAATTTTATCATAAATCAATTTAATACCGGCTTTTTTTCAGTACAAATATAAAGTCCGTATCAAAATACCGTTCATTTCCCGCTTTGTTACAGTCTTGTTTCTGTCAGCAGCTCGCTAAATTCAGACGCTCGTCGCATCGCCGGCATCAAAAACATGCCGACGAAGCACCCATGCAGTACGACCTCATTAGAGCTCGCCGGGTCGCTTTGCAGGCATCAAAGAAATGCCGCTATCTCATTGACTGTATGCACACATTTAGCAATGCGACAACGTTTCAAGACATAAGTACTTTACATGTCTTTAAAAGGAGGACTGATTAGTATTTACTCACATGTATTAAAGATAAATGTTTATTGACATTTGCTGCTTATATATTGATTTTCTGAACACTATAAAATCTCTCTCTCTCTCCCTCTCTCTCTCTCTCTCTCTCTCTCTCCAGGTAACATGCAGAAATGTGGCTAAAGGCTAAATGTACATTTGGCGTCCAAAAGTAATATAATTATGTATTTATTTCTAGTTACGGGGTATTGTCTATGGATTTAAATGATTTGAAATTCATTTTTTGATGATTGTCTTCTTACTGATTTGACGTCAACGCTAAAGAGTTGTTTTTAGTATAGACGGTGTACTTTTCCTTTTTTGTGTATGTCTACTGATGAATCTGTTGTCTGTCTGGTATCAAGAAAAATCTCCGAAGTTTACACACGGAACTATACAAACGACCGGTTGACTGCGACAATGTGTTTAAACTGACCACCCATATATGTGAGTTTGAGCCTATGATTAACAGTTGTAATCACCGATTGGAGAAATACACCGTTAAAACAAAAAGTCTGATTTTTTACTTTTGATAAAAAAAAATCATTACGGCAGGGTACATTGGGATTATAATCGTAATAATCTTAAGTTTATAATTAATTTCAAAGGTCTACATACGCCCAAAAGCGGTATTTATTATTATAATATCTGGGAAGTGATTAAGCATCGAGGTCAAAATTAATAAATTTCGTATTTTATCAACCGATTGCTTAACACATAACACTTGGGTATCTAGTGGATTCGGGAAACGAGGGAATAATAAACCATACTACATTTTAAGATGTAGGTTATTTTATTTGCCGACTTAGAAGAATTTTTTATCACACAGTGTTAGTCGGCAAAGATAAACGTGAGACAAAAAGAAAATAATCGATATGCAAAAGAAGCAGATAAGAAGATAATTAATTTCTTTATCAAATCGATTTCTGACTAATTCATCTCTCTCTCTCTCTCTCTCTCTCTTTTTTTTTCTCTCTCTCTCATCATACAAATGTAGTTTTTAGCGTATGGCATTTCATTTCTAAAACATTAAGAATTATAAAGTTAATCCATAAATCAACGAGGTTTTAAGAAAACAGTTACGCCTGTTACATTCTTCCTTGATTTCGATCCTTTTATTTTTTGCTGAAATTAATTACAACGCTTAATTTATCACTGATTATGTTTAAAATTCATAAATTATACTGCTGTAGGTGTTCTTATGTAAAATTGAAACCCGATATTTTACAATGTATTATTAAGACCGCGGAACATAAACTGGCAAGATTGGAAATATACACCTTTATTTTACCTGTTACAGTCAAAACATTTGAAATGGGCGGGAACAAATTGACGAAAACATTGGATTGAAACTGTAGCTAAAGGAAGTGTATCTGTGGCGACTGATTCTCTGAAGTCATCGGACAATGCTTAGCCTTGCGTATAATCTCTTCCGAATTGGGATCTTCACATATTTCCTGATTATATACTTATTGATGAAATAATCGCTCGCTTTGCTGATACTAAATGTGTTTCGATCCCATAACTTATATACTAAGTTAGGAACGCTGAGGTGGATTGAAAATACACTTCCTATAACTACAGTTTCAATCCAATATTTTCTCAGACGTCCGCGTCAATTTGTTCCCGTCCATATCAAATGTTTTGACTGTAACAAGTTAAATTTACGTAAGCTGTATATTACGGATATTTCCAATTTTGCCAGTTTATGTTCCGCGGTCTTATGTATTTTAATCAAAAGCAATCAACATGTAGATTCAAAATTCGCTTAAATATATGTCTTTTTAAGTCCTTAGAGAGAGTTAAATAGAATTTGAAGAAATGTTTAGAAATGATAGAAAAGAACAAGTATCCAAATAGCATTGGGTATATTTAAACGGAAGACCTCTTGTTGCTCGCAACGAGCGTCTAGTTAAGGTCTTCCGTTTCCAACGGAAGACCTTATTGTTATTGCTTTGTTTCTTTTTTTCTATTATTAAGGTCTTCCGTTTCCAACGGAAGACCTTATAGTGATTGTAATGTTTTTTCTTTCTTATTATTTTTTCCCCCCTTTTTTGTCGGCAGAATATCTCAGAGATAACTGGATAGATTTTGCTGAAAATTTCAGGAATAATAGAAAATAATAATACCTCGAGGCATTTTTTTCATTTTTTCAAAAATCATTTCCGGTCGTCAGTTTCCTGTCCCGCGGCAAAAAGCTTGTTACCTCGAGATCTCACAAACGATGAAGACTTAAACATTCAAACTTTGTGGGATGATAGATCTATAGTTGTAGATGTGTTTAAACTATTTTGTTTTATTCGTCGTAACTTCCGGTCGTCACCGAAAGTACTTCAAAAATTATTTTTTTTATGTATTAAATTTTTTTTGCAAGGAATGAATATATTAATAAAAATCCGTTCATTTGTCATTTATGCGATGTCAAAAAAACCAAAAAATTCTACTTCCGGTGAGATATCTCAAATATCTCAAGTAGCTTTTTTAAAACAAATTTTGTACCCTCGAGATCTCAGAAACTGTAAGTGATCAAAACACGAAAGTTACTCGAATGATAGACATTTGAATGCAAATGTGTTTAAATTGTTTCATTTTGTCGACCGTCACTTCCGGTCCACACCGGAAGAGTTCAAACAAATCAAGCTTTTTATCAGTTTAACTGTTTTCCTTTGATAGTATACGTTAGCTCGATAAACAATAATGTAGGGTAGGCAAGTATACAAGAAATATTAAAGGACATGTGACACAAAATCACTTTCTTCTAAAAACATTTTCTTTGATAAATATAAATCAGTTTATAACAACTTTCCCATTTGACTAGCATCAGATAAGAACACACAGCTCAATTAAGTGTGCTGAAAATCCTAGCTGCAGCAGATCTCCGAGTTTTGCCGATCTTTAATGAGATAAGAAACCCCTGTGTGTTATTCGTCAAAGATGACATAGTCAGCAATCGGCTACATAGTAAACAGAGCAATGTACGAGGATTTATTTACACAGGATAGTGTAATTGTGTTGCAAATGATGATTTTGAAATAAAGCACTATCAGATTAATTAAAGTGAATTTATTAAAAGCATATTTTATTGAATAGCTTAGTGTATGAACCCTCTCCTGAAAACAAAGTAGTGAGATTATAGAATGTACAAGATTACATGTTGTATTATTGGTTAATAGATCTAGAGTTTTTGAGAAATTTTGTGTACATAAGATACCGGTAATAGAAAATTTAAAAAAAGAAGTAATTAAATTAAAATGAATCTGAAAATTCTGTGATTGATAATAGCAGATAATCATCCTGTAAGCCAGACAGGCAACAACTTGTTTAAATTTTCAATATTCAGTAAAGTTTGAAATATATTGTTTGAAAATGCATATTGATCCGATCTTGCAGATCTAAAACATTGATTTGAATTAGGTTGATATTAATCT
>WFKH01010211.1:32011139-32023866 GCA_016163765.1 Magallana hongkongensis
ATATAATATATTACTATATCACATGAAATTGTATCATATTATATAGTATGATATAATACAATGTTGTATCAAACTATATTGTATCATATGATACAATATCACATTATGTATCATATATTATATAATATAATACAATACAATATCATACTATATTATACAATATAGTATCATATGTTACAATATTGGGATGCATTATGTGATAAATATATGATATTGTATCATATAATACTTGATTGTATCATATATTATATTATGATATTGTATTATGTGATCAAATACAATAATGTATAACACGATACAATGTCATATCATATGTTACAATATTATATTGTATCATTATTTATTACAGTATTATATTGTATTATATAATATATTGTAAGTATCATAGGATGCAATATCGTATTTTATATTATTGTATTGATAAACATTGTATCTTATAATATCGTATGAAATGAACGCATGATTATCACACAATTTTTTAACACATGATATACGATATTGTGTCAAAACTGTATCCAGGAATATCCAAGATCATTAACTTTGATTTTCATATAATATGATAAAGGTGGTCTCATAAAGGTGATGCCTCATAAAGGTGATGCCTCGTCTCGGTGAGCTTTGTAATCTGTGATTACCTATGTTTCTGATTATGAGCAAACCCAATATAAACATCTTTTCAATAACGCTTCACTTTGTTTACACTTACATTCACATCATTTTTCTGAAAGTAATCACGGTTCAGAATAACAACTGACTTTATACACAGAGCTCTATATATTCATTTCTCCATGGAGGTTTCCTGAAGGTATGCCAAATCAGTGGTTACCGACACCATTATAAAATCATTACACTACTGGCTCTGAAAACCCCTGTCCGTATGAAAATCCCCTGTCTTTCCCTGTCACCCCCTGTGTTTTCCCTGTTATCCCCTGTGCACCCCCTGTCAGCCCCTGTACACAGCCCCTGTACACCCTGTAATTCCCTGTCAGCCCCTGTACACCCTGTAATCCCCTGTCAGCCCCTGTACCCATCCCCTGTGTGCCACTGTAAGCCCCTGCCACCCCCGGTATGCCCCTGTAAGCCACTGTATTTCCCTGTACATGCCCCTGACATCCCCTGTACTGTTTTTGACTGTTCATAACAGCCTTTTCTGTTATTTTATTTCAAAATTATTTTCTTAATTCAATTATTTGAATCACATGTGTTATACATGTACTTTGAGCTATAAATCAATTTTTGCACTCAATAGCGCCGACTCACAAGACCCACTGTTATCGTAATTTTAGAAATAATATGTTTTAATTAATAATTTATTAATACTTAAATAATCATGTTAACAACTAAAGGCTCGAGATTCACCGGGAGGTAAATCTCAGGTGAGGGCGGGGATTATTTTCGGTAGGTGTGAAAGCCTTCAGGGCATGTAGTCCTTAAGCGGTCGGGAACACCGCTACTCCCTAATGTTTGAAAATACTTGATTTTGTGTATCTAAACAAATACTTGCACACTAAAACCAGTAAATCAGTCAGAATGTAGAATGTACATGTATAAGCAGCCATTTTACGATGGAGCACGTCTTTCTTTCTTTTTTTAAACCCAGTTCCTAATTATACCTTTATTAATTTCCCGTGAATAGCAAAGTAAAGCTTCAATAGCTTATAGGTTTGCCTAAGAAATTTTTTTAGTATGTTTGTGTAATATGTTTCTGAGCGGCTTATTGGACCTTCGAATTGAATTTTAACTGATGATTAATTCTCATAATCAATTTCAATAGTTTCTAAAATCAAATTTTCATTTCCCTTTTTACTGCAAAGTGGAATATATCAATGATAATGTTATTAATTGCCAGTAAACAGAAATCCGCGGCCCTGGTCAGAACATACACAACATACATGTAAATGTACATGTAGTACTAGCTGGTGTTTTCTATACATGTGGGAGTTTATTTGGAGAGAGAGAGAGACAGAGAGAGAGAGAGAGAGTTTGCATTGATTTTGAATTAAAAGTTACTAATAGTGTACCCGGGACTTAATTTCCTAATAAGATAACATGCAATCCTAACTTCAATACCAATTCTTTATCATTATTTAGATTAACTTAGAGCGATCATCATCAGATTAATTTTAATCCACTAATGTTTTATTTTACACCAGATCAATTGATCAAAGAACTTGAAAACACATGATTAACAGCTGGTTGATTGAAGCTACAGTGTTCAAAGGAGAGGATGTTGACATTTTTTTTTCAATCGGTCAGTGGTTATATAATAACTACTGTACACAGCCCTTCTTGACAATTTGCAGTGCACGGTATAGAGGTAGGGAAAATGATGAAAGACACACTTGTACATGTATATACACATACTTCCTAAGATCTGAATGGTCCGTCAGTGATTATATAATTATAGCTACTGTACACAACCCTTCTTGACAATTTGCAGTGCACGGAAGCGAGATTGGGAACAATGAGGTGACAGACACAGTACTTGTATATATACACACACTTCCTAAGATCTGAATGCTCGGTTGTGCTAAACAATTATGCAATATGTTGTTTAAACACCCCTTGTGACTTTCTTTCACAGTCTGTCAAGTAAAGAAAACAGAAATTGAAAATTCTGATTTATCAGTTCTAAGAATTTCAAACATGAAAAGGAAGAGCTTTAAATTCGGAACATCATTTGACACAGTCATATGAATTAAACTGTATTGCTCTCTTATATTTTTCATTATTCAAATCGAATTTAAATAACTGTATGATATTTTTCTTATCTAAAAACCAGAACATTGCTTTAGGATCATGCATGTGTGTCTTTACGTTACCCGTTACCGGTATTTGTATACAGGTATTAATTTATTCATGAACTGTATCATTGCTTTATATGTATGAGGACAATTCTATACGATAATGCATATGAATTACTAAACTGAACAATGCACACTGATAAAAGTTAAAAGTGTCAAAGGACCAGACTTATCCCCCATCCAAAAAAAATCAACTCTCTCTCTCTCTCTCCCTCTCTCTCAATTTATCAGAAAAGAAATAAAAACAATGGCTGACAGCAAATATCATCGATTGCTATTTACATGATTGAGATATTAACTTATCAAGTTTCTGCTAAATAGAATCAACATGCATTTCATTAGGACGATGTTATTCTATGCATCATTACACCAGGCAAAACAATCAAAATATAGGTGATCATTTCGATTGGTGTGTGATTATCTGCACGTGCTAATCATGATGTGTTTTTAAGCGCTTTAACTCAGGCAGGTTACATGGCACAGAACGTTCCAGATTTCCCGCAATGCTCCTGCATATAATTTGTTTTTACAAATTACAAAACACGGTCATTTGTTCATTTGAAATACATGTAATAAAATAAGCGGTTTACCGGTATACATGTATATCTTGATCTGTGTCAATGTTGAGTCAGAATTATTCACGTTTGTAATAATATTGCCCTCTATGAAATACAAAGAAAAACAAGCACCGTCTAAACCATGAATACTTTTCTTGCTTTCCATTTCCTTATGTATCACAAACTGCTAAATATATATTTATATAAACATAATTGAAAACTATTTTTTAACTTTAGCAAGCAGTTGAAGACCCTACAGGGGATGTCAGGGGCATGCACAGGGAAATACAGTGGCTTACAGTGGGCGACAGGGGCATACAGGGGGTGACAGGGGCTTACAGTAGCACACAGGGGATGTTTACAGGGGCTGACTGGGGATTGCAGGGTGTACAGGGAATGTGTACAGGGGCTGACAGGGAAAGCACAGGGGATGACAGGGAAAGACAGGGATTTTCATACAGACAGGGGTTTTCGGAGCAAGTAGTGTTAGCTAGTTTTAAAAATGGCACCTGTGTCTATTTTTAGTCAACAATGCTTTCCGTTCAAGCACGGATGTATGCAAAATAATAGGAAAATGCGCTATACCTCTTTACCAGAAATGTAAATTTTCACAAGAATGCTTTTTTATTTTATGAAAAAACCGTGACTCCGTTAAATAATGGTGCCTCGGGAGAGGTTAATGGATCTACGTAGGCATATTTTTAAAAATGCGTTCTTGAGAGCTACAATGCTGCATTTTGATAAGTCATTATGAAAGTATCCTGATATAGTTCCGATTCAAATCTGTTAAAACAATTAGTGATCCCGGGCCACAAATGGGATCAGAAGGTTGCTAAGTTCAGCAAAAGAATATTTTTTCTAGTTTTACAGTGTGCAATTTCTAGTATGATCGAGACCTATTTAAATTATTAATAGAATAATTGGCAACTTATGTCAGTTTCCTTGTTAGTATACCTACAAAAAAAACTTACAACGAGAAAAGCAAACAATTTCACCAATAAGATTCTTCGATTACTAGTATTTAGTTTGTTCCATTGTCTGTTAATCGGTCAAGTTATCTAAATTACCGAATAACCTTTAAATTATTGCTAACGTTTTGTTTGCATTTCTTGAAAAAGTAATCATTATAGAATACGTCACGTCAATTCGATTACATGCATTATTGATTTTTTTGTTGGTGAATATTTTTTTTTGAAAGTAGTTTGACCCCAAGTTTGTTCAAAGAAAATTTTTGATTGAATATCTACGTTTATTTTTTAAAATATCTATCTCCTAAAAATATATTGGATTTTTTCTCTTAGAAAAGTTTGCACATTCTAAACACAAATATTTCTAGCTAGACTTAACTGGATCATATTATGAGATTGAAGACATTTATAGAAAAAATATTACAATATTTAACTTCTGAATGGAGAAAAAGAATTTTATTAAATGTTACAAACAAATATTTAAACATTATCTTTATTTTTATTCCAAAATATATACGTTCACATTGACTATTTTCAATTATCAAATCTGGTGAAATGAACAACAAGATGTACAAATTTTACATTAACGTGTGATTTTTTTAAATTATTATTTTGTTTTAATCAGCTGCACAGTTGCTTTTTTCGGTGACTCTACCTGACTTTAATTGGACAAACGCATTGTTAGATTCACAATCACCATACTATAATGAAGTACAAGCGGAAATTATTAGAAATGTAAGTATTTTTTAAAATTTTATCTCAGAAATTGTTATTTTAGCTCTCTATTAAATATTTAATATCTTTGTCATTCTATTTCAGTTTAAACAACAGATGCATAATTCACAAGAATTCCTTTACTATGATGTACTGTCATTTAGGTTTGTAATTAAGTGTGTCAATACAGATAACATACAGTATGGCAACAAAATCATTTTAACGTATTTGATTTTTTTTTAAAAATTTTAAAGCTCAAGTGAGCTTTTCTGAACACTATTTGTCCGGCGTCCGTCTGTCATCCTCAGGTGGCGTAAATTCAAGTTTGTTCAAATCATGATCTTCGGGGGGAGGATGGAGCAACAATGGGGGTCAAATTAAAAAAAAACCAATTTTTCAAAATTGTAGATTCAAGTTTGTTTAAATTATGATCCCCGGAAGAAGGGGGAACCCACAATGGAGGATCCAATTTTTACATAGGAATATATAGAGCGAAATTTTAAAATCTTCTCAAAAAGTTAAAAACCATTCGGTCAGAAAAGCTGTAACTTGTGTGGAAGCATCCTCAGGTAGTGCAAATTCAAATTTGTTCAAATCATGATCCCTGGGGATAGGTGGGGCAACAATGAGGGGGCGAATTTTTAATAGGAATATAAAGTGAAAAATCTTTGAAAATCTTCTTCTTAAAAAACATTTGGTCAAAAAAAGGTACTTGCGGAGAAGCTTCCTCAGGAAGGGTTAATTCAAATTTGTTCAAATCATGATCTCTTGGGGTAGGGTGAGACCACGACGGGGTGTCACATTTTTACATAGAAATATATATAGAGAAAAATCTTTTGAAATCTTCCTCTCCGAAACCAAACAGCTAATAAAGCTGAAACTTTTGTAAAAGCAACCTCATATAGGGTAGATTCAAGTTTATTAAATCATGATCATCAGTAGTTGGGTGGGGCCACATAAGGGGATCCAATTTTACATAGGAAAATTTTTTAAATTATTTTCAAAAACTTAAATAATATGATATATGGTATTACTTACATACAAGCATCTTGACATATTGTTCTTTCTTAATTGTTTAGACTGTGGCCCCTGGACAACTCTTGGGCCCGAAAAGGGGTTCAAAGTTTTATGTAAGTTTATATGTTTAAGATCTTCTTGAGAACTGCAATGTTCAATATGACTATGATATCATCCTGTTACAAAAGAGGCATCATATTTAACATTAGAATATCCGAAAAAAAAATGAAAATGTTTTTATACAGAATCTTTTCTATTACATTGTCCAGATATTATGACTTCATAAAAGCTAATTTTATTATGGCTATTGTTGCTCAGGTGAGCGATGTGGCCCATGTGCCTCTTGTTTAACTCATGATATTTTTCTAAATTCCTTTATTGTGATTGTCTTTTAGGGAAGGGCGATTTGTGATTGCAGACATCATTTTGACATATGACAAATATTTGATCAGTTCGTCATCTGTGGTCAATAATTTATACATCCTTCATGGACATGGCTTCATCCAAAATCTGAAAATCCAAGGAGACGTCAGTTATGACAAGTGTATGTTATTAATATGATGTTTTTTTTAATTCACATACAATTTACATACAAATCTTTTACAAAGGATTAAGAAGGCATATGATCAACAAACCCATCAGATCTGCCTTAAACCTTAAATGTGATAGTATTGCCATAAAGTAGCCCAAAATGGCCAAGACTATCCGGTCATCTTAATATACTTTGTTTACAATTCAAACCGAGTTGAATATACTTTGTATTTCAGTGGTAAAACCTGGAAGCTGTCCGTATCCGACTCTAGCTATACTGAGATCCTGTTCTAACACGTGTACAGGAGATACAGCTTGTTCGGGAAATCTAAAGTGCTGTTTCAATGGTTGCTCACGCACCTGTGTCACTCCAGGTATGCTTATCTGGACCAACACGATTTCCCCTTGTTTGTTTGATCATTAAGGATTTGTGATTATAAGTAATCCATTTTGCTTTTTGAAATGCTTTTTAATCTTTCAATCAATAAGGCCTAATGGAACTCTCTCATGCCATTTTACCTACCGATAATCCATATGATATTTCAATTATTTTTGTATGACAACAAATGGTACAACAACAAAAATGAAATGTCATATGGATTATCTTTAGGTAAAATGCTATATATATATCTGAGGTAAACATTTCCTATTTTCTGTACATATTTGGTAAAAATTATAAATAAACTTTTTTGTCTACTTCATCCCAGAATGTTTGTATATGTATGGTTGAAAGCATAGTTACGTATTTGGGTTAAACGTGTGGAGCATATTGCTTGAAAAAATATTTTGTGTTAACTTTCACCTAGCCTAGAGTACTTTTACTTACCTTCATCTTGTAAATACATGTACTTTATTTACCATTAGTATTGTTAAGTTGTTTTATATTTTTAAACACAAAGTTCCTATATTATTTAGGATATGTGTATGCACTGCAATTAACAACAACCGAAGGAACGTACTCTTCAACACCAGGTAAGAACATATGGTCGCAATAATTTTATTAAAACAACTGTCATTCAAAAACTTTTCAATACCAGGACTTCATCGTTATTTTTTTTATTTTTCAATTTAAATCCAAGTTTACATTAAATTTAATTTAATAAACTAACTATTGGCACGAGTAATGAATGTGCCTCAATTCCTGATTCAAAAATACTATTAGTTATGTAAATAGGATCAGGAAACAGTCTTTTACTTTACAATTCCCAAATGTTGACAGATTTTTTGAAAATTGTTTCCCTCTAGATACCGGTATTTGGGTTTTTTAAAGCTCTTCATTAATAAATTCTTTCCTAATCCAGCGGAATGAATGCAGGGTATCTACGACTTGGGCAAACCTTTGAAAACCTCTTATTTGGCCATTAATAGTTTTTACTTATTTTCTATTTTAGCTTCAGGAAATACGTTGCAACCATCTTCCAGTCCATCTAAAGGTTAATAGAACACACACAGTACTCTACTAAATATGAAAACAAAAAAGCTAGATTAGTTAATATATCTAAGACACAAGCAGTATACAAATGTACAAATTTTGTCATAGCTTTTTCGAATGTTTGCAATAAGACAAAATTGATATATTATATTGATAAATATATTTTAAAATTGAAATTACAAAGACATTACGTACAGGTCTATTTAGCGTATAATCTATATTTTAGTGCTACGGATGTCATTTGTCTTAAAGTTAGTAGCGTACACATGGTCCAACGACCTATTACAATCAAGCTCGGACTATTATCGAAAACTAAAGACTAATGTGATCCAAAACGTAAGTAAGAATTTACAATTCAAAAAGCATGTTATTTCAGACGAGTGTATGTATGTAAAATGCGACATAACCAATTTATCGGGAATACGTTGATGAAAAAAAGCCCTTATCATATGTTTTCTTGCTTTGAATTCCAACTATAATATATTAAAATATTATATTTTATAATATCTGTGGCATCATGCAAAAGTCTTAACCTTTTTTCTTTCATTATTAACAGTTCAATGTGCAGTTTAGTAGAATGCCTGGTTACGTTGGAGTGGAAGTTGTATCGTTTAGGTAGGTCATATGAAATTTTATATACAAAGAGGCACTTTTGCCATTTGAAATCACCTGAAGTGAAATCTGAAGTGAGGAGTTCGGATCAAAAAATATCTGATGTCTATCCAGAGCATGTCATCGTTGTAATAGAAGCGATGATTTAAGGTACCTCACTACATCAAGACACTACGTCACAAGATGGCGATTTAAATGTTTTGTTAAATTGTTTGTATCAAGCGTTGTTAAATTGTTTGTATCAAGCGATTTGGTTGTATATCATCATAGCTCAGTGGTTAAAGTAACGGTCTTGTTAACCGCAGATCATGAGTTCGAATCCGCCCGGGGCTTTTGTTCATATTCACTTAATCATTTTTTTTAAATCATAATTTTTTATCCAAAATTGCTTATTTTTTGCCTATTTGACTTATATACTTCTAATGCATCATGCTATATATCATAATAAAATAATTTTCTGCTGATTTGAGAAACTATTCCAAGGTGTAGTGAGCCACCTTAATATTTCAAATATTTCAATAGAGCCATTTTAACTTGGTACTGTTATGAGTACACGTACTTTAAATCTGCGCTGTATTGCGCATGTACATGTATATAATATATTCATCTCTATCCCTTTATCCTTTATCAAAAACTGTCACAGGAAGGAAATCATTTAGAAAAAATAGGGAAAATAAACAACACACAGATTGATTTAAACTTGTTTTTTCTTTTTTACTTTTATGTGTCGGGAATGTGTTATATTGCTTTTGCATATCCTTAATTTCAGCTCTAAATAAAAAAAGATGGTTTATCAATAAAACAAGCAATGTTCTTTTCCCAAATGTATCGTCTTTAATACTTGTCAACTTAAAGAATCAAGATACAATCGGTTCATCGTTAACTTTGTATTTTGACGATTTATAAACAGTGTAAGAGTCCATTTGTGTACATCATGGTGACTTTAACAGGTTTGGCGGACTGTTTGTTGATCTAGTGATCACATACGCCCCTCCTGCTACGGATGGTGCCACTGTGCTGAACACTGTCTTCCTCCTGACTCAGCACGGATATATCCACTACTTACAAGTGCATAACTACCTCCGTTTTGATCACGGTAAGATTTGTATGACATTCATGAATAATGAATGGTAAAACATTCATGAATAATGAATGGTAAAAATTGTCAGCCGTGTCTGTCTGGGATCGACAAGTTGTCCTCCACAGCAGGTGTGGAGATAATTATGAATTCGATTTTTTTTTTGAGCGATCAGATATTAGCTTTATTACAACCACGTTAAGTTATATTTGTTGTTTATCAACTTCCGTATGATATATGATAGTGTATGTCTGAGGTGTACTTCTCGTTCAAAGTTCATTTTGTTGAATCGTGTTTTATTGCTTACATACCATTGTTTAAGCATTTCTTGTAGTGACATTTCGTCATTCTGTATCTACAGAACGGGATGATTTTAGGACTGTCTTAAGTTCATCCCACATGAGTATAATGTCCCTGGGAGAAAAATGATGTCCTGTTATTCGTTTCTCAAAAAATCTTCCATTTATCTTTCCTCTGTTTTTTGCTGGATCAAAGCCTGGAAGATGAATGGCTTCTGCTCCAATTTTTTCACGGCATATTCCGTTTAAGTATACATCTTCTATAAACAGTGAAGGCACATAAAGTGTTGAATTGTACAATGCTGATATGATATCTCCAGTTATAACATAGGCAGTCCCACTTATGTATGTTGGGTACTTGTCCTTTGGATATTGGTCCCTGGAGACATACCACTTCGATCCTTTGTCCCGAAATGGGACTGAGTGTGAATTTTTTACCCCTAGAATGGCGTTTTTTGGTTTAGTTTTTCTTAAGACATTAACTAGGTTTTGAATGTTTATAAACATATCATCGTCCGACTTCAAAACGTATTTAACGCCGGGACAGTTCAAATGGGCCCATTTTAGCAATGCTATCGACTTTTTAGTTAAATTATCATACGATTCTGTAATGTTTACCTTTACGATATCTTGAAATTGTCCTTGTTCATCCTTAAACATTTGTTGAAATGTCTCATTTAAAAGTGATGTACCCGTAAAAAACAACAGCCTTGTTTTTGCATCAGAACTTCCTTTGTTTCCCCAGGTTTTTCTGATAGCCTCTCTATGCTTAAAATTCCACATCGAACTTGGAACTAAAATGAGTAATTCTAGATCATCTTCACATCTGCCTGGATTATTTTCGGTTTTTTCCCTGTCATCTACTCCATTCTGTATCTTTTTCATCCTAAAGTAGAAATTTGTTGAATCTTCGTGAAGAGCCAGCAAGTTTGTCCCAGGTTGAATGTACATGTATAAAAAAATAAACACAAGTGCATTTGTTAACAAAAGACACAGACAACATTTACGTCGCATCGTCATGCAATAATATAAACAGAATCGTGTATGCCCCCTACATCCAGAGCAAGGCGGAACAAGCACTTTGTCGATATTCTATATCAACCAACAAACATTTCAAATGCAGGGGATAAGAAAGTTTAAAATCTTACTAATTGTCTGTCTCAAATATAAAAAACGTGATATTTTGTGTATGTAAATTTTCTTTGCTAATCCAAATGGGCGGAGTTCAATGGAACGAATAATTATACCCCGTACACAGCCATTCCTGTTGACTTTGTTTACTTCATTTATGACTTCAGAAGCATTGCATTTAACGAATATTTGAACTCATTGATAAATCCGACTCACAGAAACTTTGATAATTTTCAGAAAATTGAACAGCTTATCCAGCGTTAAAACTATCACAGTTTTCAGCAGAATGTCCAGCTCTGACTTATATCATGTTTCTGAACATTTTCTATAATATCTGTGCACTTTATAACTCTTCCACATTTCCGTGTCTAATCCAACAAAGCGTTGAAGTGTATTGCGTCATGTTGCTTCATTGAAAATTGGACGTGCTTTGTTACGGTAAACTCTTTTGCGCGGTTAAAACGATTCACAATTAAAGTGTATCGTATTGATTTATCAACAACCATTGTGCTTATATCACGTTTTGAGAAACACAGGAATGAACCATTTCTTGTGAAAGAAGTTTGCGTTTGAGGCTCGTTATAAAGCAATCGATTTAAATTGTTAAAACATTGGCCATGATGTAAAATATCATTTTATTGCACTCATGCTTGTTACAATTCTCAAGTTGAGATTTATAAAGCGTAGTAAATTCTATACTCTTTTCTGACACTGGCTTATCCGTGTTCCAGTTACAAAAAGGGAAGAAAATCAATAGCTGGTGCTCTATTTCATTTTCATCTATTTCTTTAAGTTTGCTTGCAAGTTCCGCTGTTAAACTTTCAATTCAGTGTAGTTTAATTATATTCATCATAGCTGGTGTTCTTTTTCTTTGATGTACTCGGCGTATTTCTTTAAATTTGCTGTTTAGCTTTCAATTCAGTCCAGTTTAATTCTATTCATCAGAACACTGCTGAATAGCTCACGAGAACATAATAAGCCAAAAGACAAAGAATTTTCAGAAATATGCAATGATAACACCAATCCTTAAGCTGATTTCATTCTTATTAGAACACTATGCGAATAATTATGTCAGTTCCAAGGTATAGTTGCACCCGTCTAAAGAGAATGTGCGTAAAAAATCGGTTGATACATTTACCTTTGAAAATTAATATATATCACATAGGAAAATATTTATTCCTGAAGAATAACTTTTTTCCTTTAGAATATTTTTTTTAAAAATTCTGTGATAATTTCTTCAAATTCAATAAGAAATTTATTTTATTTAGTATTAAAGTGTTTTCGACAGGAATCAAACTCAGACAGGTAGTTAGGTTGCTTTAATTCCGAAATGGAAATTAATTATCTTAAGAATTTTTAAAATCCTTAAAATATTTTTTTTATTCTATTGGAATTCCGTTTTATATATGAGGTGGTTTAATACCAATGGGATATTCTACATATATTATATTGGAAAATTACTTCTCCCCAAGAAATAATTAATTTTCCTTAGGAAAATATTTTATAAATGTGCGAAAGGTTTACAACAAAAGCGGTTATAAATTTTAAAAATCCAATCGTCTATCAACCTGCAACTCAGACGGG
>WFKH01010211.1:32027269-32040578 GCA_016163765.1 Magallana hongkongensis
AGGAAGCGTATATTTTAATCGATGTAATGCATATTCTTCATTAATGATTTCCAAAGCAATTTTCTGTTTTATGATTGTTTTATTAATTCATGACGCTCTTTTTAGGCCATAAGCTATTGAAGTGTTTTACTGCCGAGGATAAATATAAATATTTAAATTGGCAAATATTCTTCCTTATACGAACCTACAGAATAGCGAAAACGTTTAATTATGTATAGTTACATTTGCAAATATGATTCCTTATATGAACCTATACAATAGTGAAAACGTTCAATTCTGTGTGAACTTCTTTATGACGTCACACTGATTATTGACGGTTGCAATATTGTAAACGTAAAAACATCGTTATATTAATAATTCTGAACGATTTGCCATTCTCAAACGTAAATAAAAGTAATAAACAGCAATGTTAAAAAGTTCACCGGGATATGAACTTGGTTGGTACGTGAAAATCTTCTGAGAAGCCTTTCGGGCTTCACAGGATTTGATCACGTGACCAACCAAGTTCATATCCCGGCGAACTTTTTAAATTGCTGTTTATTTCTTAAGTGAACTTTTTAGTGACGTCACAATGATTACAAAAACGCTTATCGTTTGACAGTAGCATTATTGCAAGAATAAACTAGATGTTTCGTAAGGCCACGAATGCCTCCGCAGATTGCCAAAATTTCAAATGCCAAATTTAGCTTAACACATGTTTGATTGCAGAAGAAGATATAAATCCCAGAAAATTACTCACTGAAGAAATGAATAGCAAAATAAAAAGTTCACCGGTATATGAACTTGGTTGGTTACGTGATCAAATCTTGTGAAGCCCGAGGGACTTCTCAGAAGATTTGATTACGATCCTACTAATCAACAAACACCGAAATTTTATAAAGTTAATTTACTTTGTTTATTTGCAATGGTTCCTCAAAGACAGGGGAAGCCATTCTGTCAAAATGAGAATAAAAAGCATTAACAAGAAGCCCATCGGCCATATCGCTCACCTTCTATGTTAAACTTTGAATGGATATATGGATACACCTACAAATGAACGTATAAAAAAGCAACACTATACTAAAAATTGGTTACTGGGGATAACCGTTCCAATGCGACTGAGGCTAAAGATGAAAAAAAAAAATACAAATCGTATCTACTTTAAAGCCATATAATAAGGTTTTGCGATATTGTCAATTCAAGAAAAACAAACTAATGGAATTTTACCATCAAAACGGTTGAGAAGTATTGGAATGTATAGGTTTTTATTCTTATCTACTAGTATATCGGTCCAAATTGGTTACTAATAAATTTACATCCCTATCAACATACCGGTACATCCTTACAAGAGTAGATAATATATATGAAAATTGGTACCCATTGGCAATGTAATAAGGTCAAGAAATTGAAAAAAACCCCAAGAATTATAGGTGATTTTGATCGGTTGTCTTTTTTGACTTTACCAATGTTTAGCAAATTTTTCTGATTTTCTGTTTGGTGTGTGAAAAACTGCTTTGATTTTTATAATATAAACAAATTTTTACATTTTTTAAGAGTCTTTGTCTGTGATAACACTACAAATCGATTTTGTAATGTATAGTCCAATACAATTCATCAACGACTATTTTAAAATTTAATCGTACAAATGCTGAAAATTATATAAATATAAGGAAAAAGGAATAAGGGACCATTTTTTGAGTATTAAAAAGTGATCAAATACGGTCGGGGGTGATCAAATCCAATAAAGCCCTAACCCTTTTGGGTTTTACTGGATTTGATCACCCCGACTGTATTTGATCACCTCCTAATACTCAAAGAGTGATCCCTTATTCCTTAAAAAGAAGCATAGTTATGCAGCACAGAAGTGTTGTTGCTATGGCGATTCATGAAGCATGAAATTCATGTAGAAATTTTTACTTTTTGGAAACTCCACATCAATGGCCATAACTCTCAGAAAAATTCAGTTTTTTTAAGCAGCGTTAAAGTTACTTGGTTTTTCTCAGTAAATTTAAAAGTTTAATATTTTATATATGAATGAAATCCATTCAAAATCGTCTCACATATTTTAAGACAATTTTGAGACAATTTTGAACCATCTTCCTTATTTTTTTATTAGCTTGTTCTTATAGCAACGGTTCTAAATTTTTAAATTCTTTATTGCACATGGGTAAATAATTAATTAGCATTCTAATTTATATTAAATGGACAAAAAATCAATTTCAAAATTTCTGCTTAGTTTCCATAATAAAACTATTAAAATATCATAATTTTTCAACATTTTTTTCTGCAGTTTGATATCTGAAAATTTTTTTCATAAGATATTTTATTCTGGAAAGCTGAAATTGTTTCCATTACTCACAATGGGTCCTAAAAAGCCATGTTTTCATCTTAGCCTACTTCTACCATGGAAACGGGTCCACAACAACACTTGAAATAGTGTTAACCTTTTTTGTTTACTTATTAAGTATATCAAAGTGTAAAGTATGAAGAAAATAGGTGACCATGCGTGGCCACCGAATTTTGATTTTCTTTTTACATAGACTTGATTATAACTTAGTAGGGGATATATAAAATATACCATAAAGGCATAATTGTTGGTTAATAAAAAATGATTATAAACACATTCCTCATTATTTTTACCTTACCAAACATTTTTAAAAGGTATTTTTGGTCAAATATTGTAAAATTAAAAAATTCGAAACCGGTGAAAGTAATTAATTATGTACTTTTATTCACATTAATATCGACAGGTGTCCCATACCACCTTAAATCGTAATAAGATACATGTAATTAATTTATGATATCTGAAATAACATCATCTAACAAACTTACCTAATATCAAAACCTATATTGAAAGCTTTAAATATAGCTGTTGTATTTGTGTATCAAAGAGTAAAGAACATAATTGAAATTCTATTGAGACCAGCATAATAATTCCATCCACCAAGCTTCACAAGGTGGCGGGTTATGTAAAATGTTTCACGCCAAATGGATAAACAACTTTGTTTCAGATAATCGAAGTAACCGACAGTTATTTTTGACGTATTATAGTAAAACAAAATTCAAATCGTAACTGAAAATTCTGAAATCTGTAGAAACTTTTCCAAAACACAAATGCAATAGAAGAGAGTAATATTTATTTTTTTTTTAAATTTACTTAAGAGTAAAAGCATCCTTTATTTTAATTTCTAGTAGTGTACTTTATTCAATAGAAACTTTTACAATTTCTTCGAAATTAAAAAGTTTGTGTGACCAGTGTCTTACTGTAAATTTTAAATTTACTGGGTGGGTGTAAATACAAAATTTACAACATGACAAGTTTGAATTTACACCCACCCAGTAAATTCAAATTTACAACATGACAAGTTTGTATTTACACCCACCCAGTAAATTCAAATTTACAACATGACACCAGTACAATTGACCGACTATATACATACTTATAGAAAGTTCCGAGACTGACACAACTTTCAAGTTGTAGAAAAGTTCGGGATCGGTATCATTTTCAGGTTAAAGGACCAGATTTATAGAGCTCAGTGATGTCGTGTTGAATGTGACTTCAAGGTCAACCGTCGTAACATTCTCTGTAATGGTTCTTCTGTGGACAAAATTAGATGCAAATATCACTATATTTTCAGAAAAGTTCATTATTTTGAAAAATTGGTTTAAAAATTTTTATTTCCAACGCTATTTAATTTTCATGATTCAAATATGAAAACATGATAATGATAAGTTTTGGCATTTAAAAAAATACAATATACATTTCTTCCAAATTGAAAACATAAGTATTTTTGGTATAATTGAGATTGTTAAAATGAAAAAAAAAAATAAATTAGGTACAACACCGAACAACACTTTGTTTACTTTATACGGGAGCAAATTCAACAAAATTTATAGAAGCTCCTTTTAATCAACACAAATGGTAAAATAATGATTGTAATAACCTTTAACAGAATACATGCAAAAAAAAAAAAAAAATTAAAAAAAACCCCCAAAATTTTGTTCATTAATTTTTACGAAGACTACATAAGGATGTCGACTTTGATATATCCTAAATCATAGCATCATTGTTCTTTGAAAGTAGATTTAAAGAAAGAAATTCTATACTCATTTTTTTTTACAAGTTCTAACCCCTTCCGTTGCCTTATTATAAATCGAATAAACATTGGGTGTTTTGTTTCAAGTTTGGTTGATTTATTTTTTGTAATTTGGGAAAAAATGAATATGTTAGAATATGAGAACAATGACAGACAACAGAAAGTTTTATTTATAACACTTTTCAAGACCATTTGGCCTCGGTGAGCAAAAAACCTGATGAAATATTATAGTGAACTTTTATACTTATGATCGATTAATTCCTAGCTCTCTGATTGGCTGATATCCAACCATCTAGGAAAAATAAAACATTATATTCACCTGCACGTGACCTACGTAACATTTATTTTTTTTCTACATTGGACTAAAATTTGATCGGGAGTTTCCAAAATGCTACGATTGGTTATCATTATTCATGACATCCAATAAAATATCGCGTTTCTCAATTTGTTCGGCAATATCTTCAAACTAAAAAGTGATGAAGTTTTCTTCGCTTGATAACACTCAATTTTGTATGTCTGTATCAATTCGCTGAAGGATTTTGTAAATCAATTGTTTTTTTTTTTTTTTTTGATCAATATGATGATTTAGCTACCCGAGAAGTACAATATTCGCCGATCCATTATCGTATTGACCTAAAAAACCCCAGCAATAATTATATATTAGAAAATTGAAGTTTTGAATATTACGTTTACCGGCATGACATACAGCAGCCAAAGTTATAAACATATTTGTTGATATCATTCAAAATATCAGTAATTGACGATATATATCATAAAGTTATCAGGATTTCCATGGTGACCAGCTCGACAAAGGATAAAAACAGTTAGTTTTGTTAGTTGCATAAGAGATGTAGGTTTCTTGGCTAGTAGTTCAAATTTTCATGTCCTCAAATATATCAAATTGTATTTAGAGTTTATAGAAATGGGTTATGCTTAAGCAAAGTAAATAAAACTTTATGAAAAAAACCGGTTCTTAGCTGAACGATACAATTTTTTTTTGTAGAATCTGTAGAATTCTTGGTTCAGAAGCAAACGCTATAGTCAGCTGAAAAAATACAGAGTTAAAAATGATTGTAAATGGAGTCCATACATGGTGGTATATTGTTTTACCTGACAATTTGTTTACTTACATTGTTCATTACATAACTGGCGACAACGCGATAGTGACCGGAGCTCGGATCAAGAAGATCCACACAACATCGGAGATCGTGACAGAAAGTGACATCTTTATAACTACGCAAAATAGAAATCTTATTTATCTCCCATTTATTACAAAGACGTGTTAATGTCCAGAAGTGTTTAGAAAAAGAATAATTAATTCAAAATATAAAGAATATAAATACCCCTGCGATTGCAGAAGTACTCATTTTATTTAACACATATGCGCCGTTGTGGTTAAAACAAGTTGAAAACAAGAAAGCATTTCCCCAATATGTAAAAAAGCAATACACGAGAATATAAGTTATTTCATCCATTTTCACTGTCAGTCTCTGATAGGTTACTGCTAAATTGTTAATAATTATGAAACTGCCAAGATATTAATTAATATCACTGCAACTTTTGTACCAGGGAAAGTATTTTACTTTGCATTATGTTAGGTAACTGCGTAGCTATCATTTTGTATATTTTTGTATAATTGAGCTTTAATAGTATGTACGTTATAGCCTCAGCTATTGTTTTGATTTTTGTAAAGTAACAACAAATTCAATGTTTTGTACCGTTTTGCTATCGTTTCATATTATGCAAGTTAACTGCTAAGTCATCATTTTGTATCACGTTTGGTTACTGTCAACTATTGTCTGTTATTGTGAGGTTGTAAAACTATTAAAAATTATTGTATGTCTCATTAAACCTAGTGACAAATGATAACTTATCAAGACACAAACAAAAATTGTTTGCAACATGATCAAAATAATGAATATGTAGTTACTTTACAAAAATCAAAACAATAGCTGAGGTTATAACTTACAATATTTCAAAAGTTCAATCATGCAAACATGATTAAAACGATAGCTACGCAGTTACCTAACATGATGTATTGCAAAATACTTGTATTTCGTTTTTATTTTTTCATCCCGAGGTACATGCAATTTTATTTCGAAAAAATTAGGGCGGCACAACAAAGATAAGTTTGTTCATTAGTACCTTCCTGTAAAGGCCCAGGTGGCTGATTATTTTCATCCTCATTTGGCTTATATGTAGCTGTCCAATTAAATGTTGTCTCTGTGAAAATAAATTTAATAATAAAAAAACCTCTACAATCGTTATGTCACAATCTCTGCAAAATCAAATAACACCATAGATTTACACCCCCCTCCAAAAAAACCCCCCAACAACAACAAACAACGAGAGGCCAATAGGCCTTAACGGTCACCTGAGTACCATAGCCCATTTAATTAAGTTTCATTCTGGAGTTATAATATTATAATATTGTAATGACCACCACCTCGATGTCTGAAATCTTTCAAAAAGGACTATGAAACCTATAATTTTGGCGAAAAATTAAAGATCATAATAGAGTGCATGACCTGATATTGAAAAGATGCAAGACTCTGATAAAAAATAATTTTCCCATGATTGTTATCCTTTAAGACAGGGTTTATGTGTATATGTTTTCATAGATAAACTAAAACAAGGTGGCTAGTTTACATGTTTTATTTAAAACAACATCCCATCCCCCATCCTCTCTATACAAGATTTTCTCGGAGACATGAAATTTATAATTTTGGTGGAGGGCTTCCTGGTCTACAAAATTATAAATTCAGTTTTCCTTACAGGTGTATGGGAGTAGAGAAGATAATTTTTAATCATTATATGCATTTACACTATACATCCATTTTGGCCCCGCCCTAGAGTCAAAACCCATACTCAAGGGGACATGAAATTTACAATTTTATTAGAGGACTTCCTGGTTAACATAATTATGAAGTCAGTTTTTCTTACAGATGTGTGAGAGTAGAGAAGAAGACTTTTAAACATAATATGCATTAACACTTTATGGCCATATTGCCCCCCCCCCGCCCCCCCAGCCTGAACCCCTGACCCAGGGGCCATGAATTTCACAATGTAGGTAGAGGAGTTCTTGGACATTATAACCATGCATTCAGTTTTTTCCCACATGTGTGGTAGTAAAGAAGGAGATTTTCTAAGTTTTAATAATTACATTTTCACTATATGGCTATATTGGCCCTGCCCTAGGGCCTAAAACTCTGTCTCAGGGGTCATGAATTTTATTATTTAAGAAGAAAACATTATGGACATCATAACCATGCATTTTGTTTTTAACAAATATATATGGGAGTAGAGAAGAAAATTTTCTAAGATCTAATATATTTTTACGATATGGCAAATTGGCCTCACCCTAGAGCCTGAATCCCTGACTCATGGGCCATGAATTTCACACTTTTGGTAGAGGACTTCAAGGACATTTTAACCATGCATTCAGTTTCTTCCTCACATGTGTTGAAGTAGAGAAGAATATTTTTGAAAATTTGGCTTTTTATTGCATATTTGGCCCCGCCTGTGGCGCCCCAGGGGTGTTAGAGCCATGAATTTCACAATTTAGATTTCTCTTACCATAGAGATACTTCACACCAAAATTGGTAACAATTGGCTTTGTAGTTTTTAAGAAGTTAAAAATGTAAAATTGTTAAAGCACAAAAGCACAATGCACGACGCACGACGACGGACGAAGACCTATTGGAATAGGTCACCTGAGTGACTCAGGTGACCTGAAAAAACAAAACACAAAACAAAACTAAACAAACATTTAAAAAAAACACCCCTGAAATAGGTATTAAGAATGGTTGTCTTACTTATTGATGCATGACTAAACTTCCTCTCCTCTACCCGGGTTAATTCTGTCAAAGAAGCTAATATTAGCTTGCGTCAATACTATGACAGCACCGTATACGCTGTCAACATTACATTTGAGAGGATCGAGGCTACCAGCAGCGCATTTTATGTATTCCCATCCATGTCTGCAACAGTGAAAACCAAAAGACGATAAACATGTATAGATATACTATAGATGTCAAAGGAGTGTTTATATCGAGTGTATTTTGGTTAACGAGGCTAAGTGGTCAATCTCATCAGACCTACTTAAAATTATAGATATAATTTTGATATGATTTTTTTTAGTTATCAACAATTATTTAAAAGAAAAAAAATCATATATATAGGCTTGAGATTTTGAATATTGTCCAATATTCATGCAGAGCTCTTCTAATTTAGGAGACCGATATACTCTAAAAATGGCCACGATTATCCAGCCATCTCAAATTTTGAAATAAAAAAAAATTAAATAGAAAATCAAAGATCTACCTATCACAATCAAAAGGGATAAGGATGGGATAAAATCCACACCTTGCCTGAATCATAAGAAGAGGTAAATCGTCATCCTCACAGACAGTTCTAGGAAGAGTTGTTTTTTCTGGACAAAAAAAAATAATTATGTCATAAACTATATCACAGCCTAAAGTCGTGTATAATATCATTATGAGTAAGATCCATACTTGAACAAACTGTTGGGATTGTAACAGAGGCGTTGGAATCCAGTAGATACTGGCTAATTATTTTGTGGGTGTCTTCGATGCCACAGTTGATTTTACGGTTCTGCAAAACACATTACCGTTCCCCAGTAGGCACTGAAAATGTATAATAAAGAGATGACACTAAAATAATCACACCAAAAATATATCAATCATTTGTTTCATATAATTCAGCTGATCGTTTTAACCCTTTGCTTTTTAGAAATGATTAAGTACAAATAACAATACTTTTGTCAATCACGTGAATATTGGCCTCGATAACTGAAATGCTAGAAACGAAGTCACTGTGCAAACATGCAATGTTGTAGAACCGCTATACAAAGACTGTTTACAACGATAACATAACCAACAGGGAAGAATGATAATGCATCGTTTTGTTTCATTTATCCTTACCTGCATATTTCATTCTCAGACAACTTCAGATTGTAGACTGTGCCATTATACTTGTCGAAGATAAAGAACGTTTCAAAACATTATCTGTATTCTGGCCTTCCTACCTCTACAAAGCAACTTATATTTCCAGGACCTGAAATATATAGTGTTAAATGAACTTAAGGTGCTAGGTAGGCACAGTATGTATACCTTTATGCAAAACAATTATGAAAAACTGGTTGGGTTTTTTTTTTTAGGATAAAGAGCTTCCCTAAGTGAAACTATAAAAACATTTCAATTTACCAATTTCTTCCTGACATATCTAATCATATTCAGAAAACTTTTCTCCATACTGCATACAATGTCAGGTTATCCATTCGACTATACTGCTTATTTATTTTTGATGATTTTTAGTCGTCATTATCCAAATGCAACGTACATTTTATCATAAACAATCCTGCTTAAAAATCATCAAAATATGGTTATCAATCAAATAACGTACAGCTATCTGGTTGGAATTTCAGTGGAATACCCTTGTAAACATCAATTGCATACAACGCTTTAGCATCACTCTGAACCAATGAAGTACAAGTAATGTTGTGTTGTTTTTCAATTCGCTCAAAAATGCAATTAAACGCTAATTGCAAAAAGCTGAATAGAGGCCAAACAAAATTTTTATAATAATGTAAACATTTTTTTTTTTAGAAATCTTTGGTTAAACCAAAATCATAAAAGCTTAATATTTTTATATGTTTCATTAGACAATACAACTCGCGAAAAATTGATCTTCAATGCTGACAAAATTTGACGACCACCAGTTTGTCAGAAGTCTTTGGCTGTGTTGTTGTCGTTGTTGGCAGTGTTGTTGTCGTTGATGGCTGGGTTGTCGTGGTTGTTGGCTGTTTTGTGGTCGTTGTTGGCTATGTTGTGGTTGGGAGTGTTGTTGTAGTTTTGGGAGTGTTGTTGTTGTTGGCTGGGTTGTTGTTGTTGGCTGTATTGTGGTTGTTGTTGGGAGTGTTGTTGTGGTTGTTGGCTGTGTTGTTGTGGTTGTTGGCTGTGTTGTGGTCATTGTTGGCTGGGTTGTTGTCGTTGTTGGCTGTGTAGGTGTCGTTGTTGGCTGTGTTGTGGTCGTTGTTGGCTGGGTTGTGGTCGTTGTTTGCTGTGTTGTTGTTGTTGGCTGTGTTGTGCTCGTTGTTGGCTGTCTTGTTGTTGTTGGCTGTGTTGTTGTTTGCTGTGTTGTTGTGGTTGTTGGTTGTGTTGTGGTTGTTGTTGGCTGTGTTGTTGTGGTTATTGGCTCTGTTGTGGTCGTTGTTGGCAGTGTTGTTGTGGTTGATGGCTGTGTTGTTGTTGTTGTTGGCTGGGTTGTCGTCGTTGTTGGCAGTGTTGTTGTGGTTGTTGGCTGTGTTGTGATCGTTGTTGGCTGGGTTGTCGTCGTTGTTGACTGTCTTGTTGTGGTTGTCGGCTGTGTTGTTGTCGTTGTTGGCTGTATTGTTGTCGTTGTTGGCTGAGTTGTCGTCGTTGTTGGCTGGTTCGTCTTTGTTTCCTGTGATGTTGTAACTGGAGCTGATGTAGTTGTGTTCGCTTTAACAAGAGTTTAGACATGATAAAATGATAGAATGATACATAAATAACCTGATGAGCAGATGATATTTTGCATTTATTCATACCTATAGTCTGATTTTCCACCGACAACGATATCAATTTTTGGAGAAGTCCTGTCACGGCTTCTTGCAGTTGGCGGTTTGCCTCACTTTGAATGGCTTGAATGACCGACGATATCTCAATTAATGGCATGTCTTTAGTAGTATTGACCGTCATTAGAATTTTGAATATGACATTTATACTGCCTTTCCTAAAACAAATGTAATGAAAATATGTTACTTTGGAGATATTTTAATGTACCTTAACGATTTCAGATGTAGAATTTCAACTCTGTTGGCCTACCGAAATCCTATAATTTGAACATCAAGGAACTCATTTTGAATCGAATTCATCAGAGATACCAACAGCTGGAAATAAAATGTGAAATATTTCCCGTGATATGAAAAACTTTTCTTCTCTCATAAGGCTTATTAAAGCAAAACTGGCTACCTACCTGGAATCATCTCTTCTACGTTTCTTGCAGTTGATTAAGGTATATTGCTACATAAGTAAGGAAAGTTGACGATAGAAAAATTGAAGTCATCACGTTTATCATAAAGTTTTGTTGTTAGGTTACCATTAATGTCTTTTTCTAGTCAAATATCTAAATTATGAACCAGATGACTCAGACTCTGTGGTATCTTTTATTTCAAGTATCGAGTCGACGTATGAATGGAAGAAAACATTCATACGTATCGAGTAGACGTATGAATGGAAGTTAACAATTGTTAATTAACAATACGTCGTCGATATACCTTAATGTCGAGTTGAAGGTCACAGCGAGTGATTTCTTCTTTTCATGAACGAGTCTTTGAATAAATTCTGCTTCATATGAATATAGAAATAAATAGGTCTACTAGCAATGGAGCGCAATTGGTACCCAAAGGAATTCCAAAAAAAATGTTGGAAGACCTGATTTCCAAAAACTACATAGATGTTGTCAATCAGAAACGCAAGCATCCTTTTTTATATCATCCTCAGAGTATTAGTGTACGTAATCCGATTGGTTTTTAACAAATTAGTTTTGTAAATAAGTGAATTTACGAGATCCATTTTTATTGAAAAGCAGCAATGAATGATGTCAAAAAGCATAGACTTTAATTTGTCGTGGGGAATGGTTGTATAAAGTGTAGAAATGTCGTACGTTTTGATGCTATCGAATTTGGTAAAAGTTTGTGATTTCAAATTTTCTAAAAGTTCCTTGGAATTTTTAAGTATCCACATCTGATTTACACCGCTTCTTGAATATAAAATCAAAACCTTTACAACATTGAAGTTGCAATTTAATACTGAAATTCATATATGATTCAGGATGAACTCGAATATAAATGCGGTAGATTAAGATTTTTGAATAAAACTCAAAGATTTTACCAAGGACTATTTAAAATTTCACTATATGATATCATGTCATTTTTCAAATCCGTTTTTAAATTTAAACAAGTCGAAAGAGAACCTCACTTGTCAAACGATCTAAGTAAGTACTTTTTAGTTTTAATATCAACTTTGTGTTTTCTTTAAATTAATATTCAATACACTATATGATCTGTATTGTTTCTTTTCGATCTGATGATGTTTACTTCTAATCATGCTTACTATAATTATTTATTTAATTATTTTTCTCTACATGGGGCTGTTAAAATCATGATATTTGATCCTTTCACTACATATTGTTTTTATTCTTATTATTAAAATTTTACAACTTTTTATTTTAGAGAGTGGCCCTGTCCAGTGTACATTTAAATTTATGTGATTACAAAATTTTGAAAAAAAACCCCCACTTGTTTTGTTTTTTTTATTTCAGGAGGCCGACTTAAGTTTTCATTGCGCATGTCTTTGCGCATTCTAATAAAATACAGTGTATTTATACCGTTTATGATTTTTTTCGATTCTATTTATTAAATTGAACACAATAAACAAAGACAGATCAAAATATTTAATTTTTATAGGGAAAATCTTTTTTTTTTTAACGAATTTCCCGTTGTATTGTAAGTGAGCGTTGTCATTGTGCTTTTTAGCTCACCTGAGCTGAAAGCTCAAGTGAGCTTTTCTGATCAAAATTTGTCCGTTGTCTGTCGTCGTTGGCGTTGGCGTTGGCGTTGGCGTTGTCGTGTAAACTTTTCACATTTTCATCTTCTCCAGAACCACTGAGCAGATTTCAACCAAACTTGGCACAAAGCATCACTGGGTGAAGGGGATTCAAGTTTGTTCAAATGAAGGGCCACACTCTCTTTAAAGGGGAGATAATTTAGAATTATTAAAAATTTGTGGGTATTTTTCAAAAATCTTCTTCTCAAAAACTATTAGGCCAGAAAAGCTGTAACTTGTATGGAAGCATCCTCAGGTAGTGTAGATTCAAGTTTGTTCAAATCATGGTCCCCGGGGGTAGGGTGGGGCCACAATGGGGGATTAATTTTTACATAGGAATATATAGAGAAAATCTTTAAAAATCTTCTTCTTAAAAACTATTTGGCCAGAAAAGCTGTAACTTGTATGAAGCCCACCTCAGGTAGTGTAGATTCAAGTTTGTTCAAATCATGGTCCCCGGGGTTAGGGTGGGGCCACAATGGGGGGATGAATTTTTACATAGGAATATAAAGAGAAAATCTTTAAAAATCTTCTTCTCAAAAACTATTTGGCCAGAAAAGCTGTAACTTGTATGAAGCCCACCTC
>WFKH01010211.1:32055206-32078589 GCA_016163765.1 Magallana hongkongensis
AGTACACGTGAACATGTAAATAATATGTGTGTCAGAATACTGTAAACGCACTACATTCAGCTGTGTAATCTTTTTAACATTTTTGGCTTAAAGTCGCTTCTGCTAAAACAAGTACGTCACTTAATGCCATTTAATTTGTTAAGAGTAAGACAAATTCAGAAATAGGCTAATTCAAATCCATGCTATCTTGTTGAAAAATGATTTTTCGCCATATATTTTACATGCTGAAACTGTAATACATTTACAGTAATATATGTTGCTTACATTTTTAACATTCCACCTGCATTTAATTTTTTTAACCAAGGTACATGATACCAAGGCATTGCCTACATCTATTAGCAGTAATCAGGAGACTCATTTTATTAAATAGTGAAATTTGTTAATTTTTTTTCTCACCGTCAAGAGTGTGGTGTTTACAGTACCTTGGTCTGGAAAGACCCTAGAGTCTTACACCAATTCCAGTACTGGGGGGTCTTCTGAAGAAGGAAGCAGGTGCCCAAATCCCTGTAAAGAATTGCACACAGGTTACTAACTTAAGAGCAAACAGAATAAACAATCACAACTGTACATACTAGCATCATAGAATCTAGACCTTGATCGATGAACATGTTGAACTTTGCAAAGAACAAAAGTTTCTAAAGGAACAGTAATGAAATTTTGCTAGAATTAGTAGGTTGTCAGATGCCTGCGTCAAAGATTTTGGA
Organism: Magallana hongkongensis; assembly: GCA_016163765.1. Classification (NCBI taxonomy): domain Eukaryota; kingdom Metazoa; phylum Mollusca; class Bivalvia; order Ostreida; family Ostreidae; genus Magallana; species Magallana hongkongensis. The sequence continues at coordinate 32,055,911 of WFKH01010211.1, forward strand.
ACTCCATTAAATTATATTAAATGAGTTTGAAAGAATTGTGGAACAGGTAAAATAGATGTCAGTTGATTTGAATTTTCTGAAGTATATATCTTATCTTGCCTGTGGAACTTCCTCAAAGTCCTGGTCATACACCAAGTTAACCACAACCACTGAGACTGTACGTATGCTACTCAAGAACCCGGCTAATTCTTTGTGCTGGGCAGGGAGAATGGAAGAGAGATCTAAAAACACACAAACCAGATAACATTTTGAAACAGGATAATTCTAGTGTCAAGAATAATTATTCTTATTCAGTTTTTTTAAACTTGCTTCAAAAACACAGCTACTTAATATACTTTTTACAAAAGTAAAATTTTCCAACAGACTACCAAATAGAAGATGCTTCAGAGAAAGAATTGGCATTGTTTGGTTTTTTATTTATTTATTTTTTTCATTCATTGGGTAAGCCAACCCTTCTGCTGTGCCAAATTTACCAAATATACAGTATTTTTTATTTTAAAAAGTATGGAATTTCACCTCGGTAGTTCAAATACAGAGAAAACATATCTCATGGTCATAAATCACCAAAAAAAAAACCAAAATAAAACTTGAGTACAACAATGTAACTTACTTTTGGAAAGCACTGTGCTGATTACCTGGTATGCTTGAACTATTTCACTTGCTTTACTTCGTAACTACAAATGAGGTTCAATTGTTCAGATCAAAACATAACAAGAATAGATATGGGTTACCCCACATCCAAGATATTCGACTGTTAAATTACTTGAATTTTCACTGTGCTCAGCCGATCTCTTAAGTTAAATCACTGGACATGTTAAGAAACTGACGTATATAGTTCTTCATGTCCGTAATAATTAAATACTGCCACCCGTCATTAGCAAACAGTGCACACATCTGTGCTTAAACAGAGTCTACACAAGTGCGACCAGAAATATGGCGCAGGTGTTGTGTAACCATTCCGTCATTTAAGGTATCCGATCCATAATAGCCCCCAAATTCAGTGAATCTGGATGCATAACAGATATGTATGGGCTTAATATTCAGTATACTTGGACATAATTTTCATGTATAAGTATCAATATGTAAGAGCGGAATGTTGCTTAATAAATGACCTTTTCCTTTTCTTGAAGAGTTGCCTCCCTTTGCTTTTATTCCCTAAAAATTAATTCTAAAAAAATCTACATGGTTTAAAATTTATTTTCAATAGTTTGTGTATTCCTAATGATAAAATACATCTTTCCACTAAAGCATTTATTGATATTCCTAGTATTTACTTTTTTATTTTAAAAAAATGTGCTTGTCCCCATTGACCATAATGCAATCGTCATTAATTAATTACTGCTTAGTTAATAATATTTTTGAAAATTTCTCTCGGTAAATCTTTTTCTCCTCTAAAATGCTTTAAATTAATATCAAAGGATTAAATACATGATGGATATTCAAGGTTAGTAAAATTAGGTCCTAATATGGATCGGATACCTTAAAAAAAAAAGAAAGATAAGAAATAACATAAACTCATACACAACAAATAATTAAAAGAGATTGTGTGATAGCTAACAAACAATAATCATGAAAATAATATAATTATTGTAATAATATAAGCAATATTCATTAGTGAAACAATTGTCAATCGAAGAATGACCTACATTTTCGTGAAAAAGACTGAGGAGGCAGCGAGCGTAGGAATATGAATACTTCACATTTACATTTCTTGGGGTAGGGTGTTTTTTTCAAAATAATTTTACGTTAATTTTGTTTTCTTCCACGTATTACATATACATTGATATTCTAAACATTTATTGTAATGTTGTATCTGCTGATCATGAACAGAACTATATTTTTTAGCGCAATTGTGTAAAGAGTACCTGACTATAGTAATATATCTTGAATAGATAGTAGGCACTGATCGAATATATTAAAAATTGATTTTTCCAGTAAAATCTGGCTTAAAATTGAAACCTTAATTTAATGATGATATCTGAATCAGAATATCAGAAAGTACATTAGTTAAATGATATGAAAAATTCCACAGTAGCAAGTGACGCGTTCAAATCCATAAAATCGATTGGTGTGTTTGTCAAGATGTCTACTTCTCGGTTTTGCTTTAAGGCTTCAACAAGGCCGTCAACTATTTGCCCCGTCCCCTTTCTCAACTCTTTCCCAATTCTCCTTAGCGGCTCGCTGCACCAACTCGGAATCGGTGTTCAACAGCTCTGTATGAAATTAATAGACAATAAAGAACTACATGCATATAAACGTGATTGCAATACTGTAAAAGTGGTTATTTACGCGTGGGGGAAAACACTAGTTACGCAGTAAACTTAAAACCGTGTAAAATACCCCTGCCTGTACGGTTAAAAACTCAAAAATTTAGTGTGGTAGATCACGCATCCGCATATTTAATACCCACACGTTTTGTTTGACCATAGAAAACGCGTACTTAACCACCAGCATAAATAACCACTTTTACGGTAGTTTTGAAGTTAATGCTCTCAGTTTTCCACTTTGCTAGGAAAGAAATTAAAGAGCAAGGCTATTCTACAATTAAATGGTTCAACATTTATTTATTAGAGGGGAGGGGTCCAAAGCTACCTTTGGGATAATAACAACACAATTAACCTTTCATTAATTAAACTCTGTTAACAACCAATCTACCTTTCTTAGCCTGAGCCATTTTCTGGGTGAGATCGATCAAGGATTTACTTACTGATTTTCCTAACATTGAGAACTTGTGGCTGATGTTTTCAGAGCTGCTGGCATATATTCCCCGAAACATGGATTCTACAAATGCCATAATCTGTCATAAATGAAAGAAGAATTTATCAGTAAAATGAATCTAATGTTGCTTATGTTTTACACATGTTGTAAAAAAACAATTTCAGCAGACAGCTGTATACTAGTGTCTCCTTAGCATGATTATCTGTGGACGTGACGACTGAAAATTTGCCGAAGTTCCTGCCAAAGAAAGTCTTCATTGTCTTGAAACTTTGTATAACTAATAAGGTATGCATGCATAGATGTGAATTCTTTCTTATGTATTTTTAATTTATTTTCACTTTGCTTGTTACTTTCCCTGACAACATAATACAACCTGCATTTTTTAATAAAGCAATCAAAACTAAGGATTAATCAAAACAAACATGACACTCTCAAAGCTGAATATTATAAACCAACCAGAAGAAAGTTGTATTTTCTACATAAAGCAGCTGTTTTTCCTACATATTACTGCTGTATTTTTTATATACATTACCGTTGTACCGTCTACATACATTTGTATTACGGCTGGGTTTTTTTACATATAATTACCGCCGCTGTATTTTCTATCTATAGTTACCGCTGTGTTTCTTACGTATAATATTACCATGGCTGTATTTCCTATCTATAATTACCGCTGTATTTCCTACACATTACCTCAGAACTGCTTCCAAAGCGTTTCTCAATAAAGGATTTCACCGATTCATCTTCCTGTTTTGTTAATAACCAGCGATCTTTCAACACGCCTTTAAAGGTAGTGGTTGCAAGAGTCCACTTATCAAACTCTGTAAAAATTAAAAAAACATCAACTTTAGCAAATACATCATGCACTGCTTATCCAGATAAAATATATAAGGTCCAAGTAATCCAGTTGTTTGCACCATGAACAGGAAAATGCTGTTGTCTTAGAATGGGCTTAAATGATCTTTATCTGAATGAAACCATGTGTCATTGCTATCAAAATTGATGTGGTATGTAATAAATATGCTATCATTCATTTTGATACATTTCAACGCTGATGTTTATTCCATTTTAAATCTACGATGTAAAATATTGAAAGGAATAGCTGAATATATCTTCAACAAAAGATGAGTGAAAGAGTGTTATTTTCTCATTTAAGGGTCCTTATGAAGTCAATTGGAATTTGTGTTTAATCTTCATGATCAGAGCATTTAAGTATAGTCTACAGAAACAGAACCAGGTCTGTATTTATACCTGTAGGGAAAACCTTCAATTTTCCTCCATAATAGAGTCTTCGTACCATTTTCTCTCTTGATACTGTAAGTACATCATTTTGAAGACCCAGCATTTCTACCTGTGAATATTGAAATGGAATAAAAGTTCAGTTGTTCATACCATAGTATCAGTATATGTTTTATATTGTCCTTTGAAAACATCACATTTGGTAAGAAATGGTTTTCTGCAACTGCAGAATGAGTAAATCGTTTTACAATATTGAAAAAATGATTATTTTCAACTATAAATTCTCTAACACTTGTACTGATGTTAATGAAATTAGTTAGAAGGAGTCAGCAAAAAAAGTAACTATATTTTTCAGGTGGAAATAATTTCATGACTCTCTTTATGCTTCATTAAAAAAAAAATCATTGAATCTTTTTCTTGTTATAATCTTTATTAAAGGCTGTATTTATATTTCAAAAATCATTAAAATATTATTACCTATCTAAGTAAATCAGAACCAAAGGACTTTGTGCGGTATTATGCATTTTTCGCCCCCAAAATTAAAGTTTTTTTAAAGAGCTTTAAAATTAAGGTGGAAGATAGTTGAAATCATATTGAAAATAAGTGTGTAAAAGGTTATTACCACAGTGACGTCATATTGTGGAAATGACGTCATAAAGATTGTCTTATTTTGATAAATTGATATTTTGTAGCAAAATATGGGTGTTTTCCGATGCTTTTTCGACTGGGAAACATCGAGCGCAGGCTTCCTCAAGTACCATTTTTTAGTATGATAAGTATAATTATAGGGGAAAAAAATATGTTATAATCGTACTTCAGCAGACCTGCGCTCTATACTTCCGAATGCAAAATATAAAGAAAAAATGACAATATTTTCATTTGTTTGCAAAATTGCGGGAAATGGTGTCATTTAGGTGACGTCATAGATAAACAGCGAATGAGCAATGATGACTAAAATCAAGATTATAGTGATGGGCATCCTCTGTACAATGATTTAATGAAGATTTGATTTTTATACGATACTATTTAAAAATTGGTTAAAATTGGGGGCAGATATTTGACCATACCAATTATAGTCCTTTACAACAGGGAATTATGTGTTCCTCTTCATATGAACTAGGGAAGCAATTGTTGCTTGTGTTGCTCTTTATATGAACTAGGAAGAAACTGTTGCTCTTTATATGGGCAGGTGTTGCTTACAAGTTCTAGAGGTTTGGCCTCCACTTTCCTCCCAAAGCGGAAGCTCTGCGGTCCTCCCTCCAAAACCGTGCCATCCTGCAGGCTCTCCGACTGAATCCATCCTCCCAGGCGATTGCTCCCCTCAATGACAAGAATCTGTTTAAAAAAGATATTAGTTAAATGCTCTTCTTTCAGTACATAAATATTATGGTTAATAAGGCTGGTTTCTGTGGTGCTATGTAGATTAGAGTAAAATATGCCCTTCATTTGGATAATTGTAAGAGGAAGTTTTGACTAGGACTACTTACCAAATAAAGTTAAAAATCGATGATAAGTCAAGGTCATCAATAGCAACAGTATTAATCATTAAATACAATATAAAACCTATGCACTAAATAAATTCCATCTACACCTCTCATTCTCCTGTATAGGAGATTTAGTTACCATATCCCTTCGCAATTTTATTTGATAATACCTTAAACGACGACAACTTGTGGTAACAACATAAGTTACTTAACTATCAAATTTATACACTGAACATTATACACCTGTCTGTAAAATTAAAGCCTTTTACCTTAGAGACATTTGACAGAGGCAGTCTTGAGAGAAAGTTGGCAGAGGACAGCCCGGCAATGTCCCCTCCAAGCACTGCAACAGTGCTCATCTGTTTCTTTTAATTAATTACAACTTTAAAAACATGTGATAAAAATAACTCTTGGGCAACCTACATGTGGAAAAATCAAGCTGCATAAGCTGTTCAATTTTCTGAAAAATATCACAGTTTCTGGAAGTCGTACATGTATTTAACAATGAGCTCAAATATTCATCAAATGCAATGCTTCTAAGGTCATAAATGAAGTAAATAAAGTTAAAGAAGAATTTGTGTGTGGGGTATAATTACTCGTTCCATTCAACTTTTAGCAAAGAAACATTACATATACAAAATATTCGAGACATTTAAACTGTCTTACCCACTGCATTTGAAATGTTTGTTAGCTGATATAGAATATCGACAAGACTGATAATAGTGTGCAGCTTGTTCCGCACTGCTCTTGATGTAGAGGGCACACACAATTTGTTTAATATTATTGCATAACGATGCGACGTAAATGTTGTCTGTGTCTGTTGTTAACAAATGCGCTTGTGATTATTGTTTTATACATGAACATTCAACTGGGAACAAACTCGCTTGCTTTCCACGAAGATACAACAAATTTCAACCTCAGGATAAAAAAAATACAGAATGGAATGGATACCAGGGATAAAACGGAAAATCATCCAGGCAGATGTGAAGATGACCTAGAATTACTCATTTTAGTTCCAAGTTCGACGTGGAATTTTAAGCATAGAAAGGCTATCAGAAAAACCTGGGGAAACAAAGATAGTTCTGATGCAAAAACAAGGCTGTTGTTTTTTACGGGTATATCACTTTTAAATGAAACATTTCAACAAATGTTTCAGGATGAACAAGGACATTTTCAAGATATCGTAAAGGTAAATATAACAGAATCGTATGAAAGTTTAACTGAAAAGTCGGTAGCATTGTTAAAATGGGCCCACTTGAACTGTCCCGGCGTCAGATACGTTTTGAAGTCGGACGATGATATGTTTATAAACATTCAAAACCTAGTTAATGTCTTAAGAAAAACTAAACCAAAAAACGCCATTCTAGGAGTGAAAAATTCACACTCAGTCCCATTTCGGGACAAAGGATCGAAGTGGTATGTCTCCAGGGACCAATATCCAAAGGACAAGTACCCAACATACATAAGTGGGACTGCCTATGTTATAACTGGAGATATCATATCAGCATTGTACAATTCAACACTTTATGTGCCTTCACTGTTTATAGAAGATGTATACTTGAACGGAATATGCCGTGAAAAAATTGGAGCAGAAGCCATTTATCTTCCAGGCTTTGATCCAGCAAGAAACAGAGGAAAGATTAATGGACGATTTTTTGAGAAACGAATATCAGGACATCATTTCTCTCCCAAGGATATTATACTCATGTGGGATGAACTTAAGACAGTCCTAAAACCAACACGTCCTGTAGATACACAATGATGAAATGTCGCAACAAGAAATCTGATACTTAAACAAAGGTATTTTAACATTAAAACGAGATTATACAAAACGTAAGTGCAAATTATGTAAACAAAATAAACTTCGAACGAGACCAGTTACGCCCTGAGCATACACCATCATATATCATATGAAAGTTGATAAAGAACAGCAAAAAACCAACGTGGTTGTAATAAATCTAATATCTGCTCATAAAAAAAAATCGAATTCATAGTTATCTCCACATCTGCTGAGGAGGACAACTTGCCGATCTCAGACGGATAAGACTGACAATTTTCAATATATTCGATCAGTGCTTACTATCCATTCAAGATATATTACTGTAGTCAGGTACTCTATACACAACTGCGCTGAATAATGTAGTTCTATTCATAATCAGCTGATACAACATTACAAAAATGTTTAGAATATCGAAGTATATGTAATACGTGTCAGAAAACAAATTTAACGTAAAATTTATTTTAAAAAGCACCTATCCCCAAGAAATGTAAATGTGAAGTATTCATATTCCTACGTTAGCTGCCTTCTCAGTCTTTTTCACGAAAATATAGGTCATTCTTCGATTGACAATTTTTTCACTAATGAATATTTCTTATATTAATAAAATAATTATATTACTGTCATGATTATTGTTCGTTAGTTATCACACAATCTCTTTTAATTATTTATTGTGTATGAGTGTGTGTTTTCTTTTTCTTTTTTAAATGACGGAATGGTAATGCAACACCTGCACCCTATTTCTGATCGCACTCGTGTAGACTCTGTTTAAGGATGTGTGCACTGTTTGCTAGTGTTGCAAGACTGGTGGCAGTATTTGCTACGGACATGAAGAACTATATACGCTAGTTCCTTAAGGTTCCTCCACACACACCAAAATTTTATTTGATGGATCGATAAAGAATCTTTTTAGAAATATGATTTCACAAAACAGAGACCAATATCAGCTTTAAAACATTTTATTTAATTTTTTTTGGTATTTTTTCAGTGAACTGGGAAAAATTGTTTTGACTGCAAACAGTATTTTAGAGCTTAAAACTTGGTCTTAGTCGATGTGTAATATAATTATAAATAAATACATGCCAAAGATGGTCAAGTCAAATTTTTTATTTTTTAATTAAAAAAATATTTCTAAAAATTGTTTTATATAAAATTCTTTTATATCTTTTAAACCCATGGATAAAATCTAAAGAATAACAAATAGCCACATAAAGCACTTATCAAACAATGATATTTTACAAAGAAATTGAAACAAAAATGCAAAATTTTATAAAAATTCCAATTTATTAAATTTTAACTGATCGCGATTGAAAAAAAAACTGATCCCGATCAGAGTTATTTTAAATTCAAATTTTACAAAAACACTACAGTTTATTCTGAGTAATTGATATGCATTTTAGGATCAGTAAATGAACAAACCATTTTACAGTTAAACAACGTGGAATTTTTGCAAAATTGTGATATATTCCAACTTATGTATTCCAACCCTACATGATTTAGTTCGGGATCAGTTTAATTATAATCGGGATTGGTTTGAATTTATTATTATTATTATTATTTCTTTCAACTTTGAGCCATTAGGCTCATCAGTATTGTTCACTAATACAAAATACAAACATGCGAGGCACGCAGAATGCGAAGCCGTTAGGCTTCAGAGAGTCTCTGCAAGCGTGCACTCTCGCTATGGAGAATAACATACAACTTTTACATATTATAAAATTTAAGATTTCCCAATGTTTATTAAATTTCACTGTTTCTTTTCAATTTCTTGTTGAAATATGATTGTATAGCAACCGTTTAATGCGAGTGACAGTTGATTTGTAGTTTTTATCCATAGGTTTAAAGAATATCTACAATTCTTGATTTTCAAAAATATTATAAAGTTTATTTGACCTTCTTGGACATGTATTTATAGACGATTGTGTTGTGCATCAATTGATACCAAATGTGTAGCTCTAAAATATCCTGTTTGCAGTCAAAACTATGTTCTTTTTCGGGGTCATCTCAAAATACAGGTACATTTACTATAGGAATATATAGGAAATTGTCATTTCCCGCACTTGAGAGCAAATTAAAAAAAATAATACAATAGCGATTTTCCTCAAATTGTAATATGTGATTAGTAATATCATTTTCTAGCTTATATTAAAGGAATTCTAAATTCTATCGTGTGGTTTTAAGTGAGAGCCATCTCAAAATATCAAAATGCACAAAATTTTGCTATTTTTTTTTTTAGCATTACATATGAAGATAGGTACAATGGATTCATTCAAAAATTAAGAAAAATAACCCTGAGGGTAGCATTATTCTGTATATAAAATTTCAAAGGCGCACTGTATTTACTTTTTCTTTTAAATGATTTCTTATAACAAAGCTTCATTTTATCATAACGTCATAAAAGCACAATGACAACGCTCACTTACAATACAACGGAAAAATCGTTTAAAAAATAAGATTTTCCTTATAAAAATTAAATATTTTTATCTGTATTTTGTTTATTGTGTTAATTTAATAAATAATATCGAGAAAAATCATAAAAGATATAAATACACTGTTTTTCACTAAAATGCGCAAAGACATGCGCAATGAAAACTAAAGTCGGCCTCCTGAAATTAAAAAAAAAAGTGTATTTTTTTTCAAAATTTTGTAATCACATAAATTTTAATGTACACTGGACAGGGTCACTCTCTAAAATAAAAAGTTGTAAAATTTTAATAATAAGAATAAAAACAATATGTAGTGAAAGGATCAAATTTTATAACATCAAAATCATGATTTTAACAGCCCCATGTAGAGAAAAATAATTAAATAAATAATTATAGTAAGCATGATTAGGAGTAAACATCATCAGATCGAAAAGAAACAATTCAGATCATATAGTGTATTGAATATTAATTTAAAGAAAACACAAAGTTGATATTAAAACTAAAAAGTACTTACTTAGATCGTTTGACCAGTGAGGTTCTCTTTCGACTTGTTTAAATCTAAAAACAGTTTTGAAAAATGACATGATATCATTTGGTGACATTTTAAATAGTCCTTGGTAAATTCTTTGAGTTTTATTCAAAAATCTTAATCTACGGCATTTATATTCGAGTTTATCCTGAATCATATATGAATTTCAGTATTAAATTGCAACTTCAATGTTGTAAAGGTTTTGATTTTATATTCAAGAAGCGGTGTAAATCAGATGTGGATACTTAAAAATTCCAAGGAACTTTTAGAAAATTTGAAATCACAAACTTTTACCAAAACCGATAGCATCAAAACGTACGACATTTCTACACTTTATACAACCATTCCCCACGACGAATTAAAGTCTATACTTTTTGACATCATTGATAGCTGCTTTTCAATAAAAATGGATCTCGTAAATTTACTTACTTTGTCATCGGTCATTTACAATTTGTTAAAAACCAATCGGATTACGTACACTAATACTCTGAGGATGATATAAAAAAAGATGCTTGCGTTTCTGATTGACAACATCTATGTAGTTTTTGGAAATCAGGTCTTCCAACAATTTTTTTGGAATTCCTTTGGGTACCAATTGCGCTCCATTGTTAGTACACCTATTTATTTCTATATTCATATGAAGCAGAATTTATTCAAAGACTCGTTCGTGAAAAAAAAGAAATCACTCGCTGTGACCTTTAACTCGACATTAAGGTATATCGACGACGTATTGGTAATTAAAGCTGACATGAACTCATAAATACGCATTATTTCCCTTTTATCACCGACTACCGCCATATTAGTTGTCGATTTCTATTGTTCTGTTCATCGCTACACACCCCCTATATAAGGCCGAGAGTGCTATTCATGCTTCATCGCATTCAGGTATTTTATACACTCGAACACGTTACCTTGGACGAAAACGCATTTTGAACAAAAATAATATGACAACCACTCCACTGGCAAAGGCATATCCAATGAACGACGAAACAAGACAGACTGAAATCCAGCCACAGATACTTCAAAAATCCTCGATAATTGTAGACCGTTTTCCTGTGTATGTTATAACATCGCACATGCGCAAACCACACACTGTGGCAGATCGAGCAATGTCAATGATCGCATGGATTTTAGAAACGGAGCGTTTTTGTAGAAACCGATGGAATCGATGTTACGTTGTTACTTTCTTGGATTTACTATCATTTAGCTACTGTGTTGGATGTACTCCCGCCGGGGTTTTCAAAAAGATGCAGACGTTGTGCACTCTGTGTGAACGACACACGTGTTCGATGTGCATGCGAAGTAAGGCAGCACTATCTGTGCAAAATAATACGGATACCTTGGAAATTCTTTGAAAGAATAAATATATTTTGTATTTTATTGATTGTTGTTTCCTTTATTCTTTATTACAATCATTTAACTAGATTGTGTAGTTCATGCATTTAGAAGTCCGTGCAACCTGAATGCCTCGATCGGAAAGCAACCGACCGTAACTTTCTCAACCGGTATATATACCCCAGTGACAGTAGAGGAGCGATCGAAACTAATATGGCGACCAAATGGTTTTATGAATTCATGTCAGCTTTAACAATTGTTAACTTCCATTCATACGTCGACTCGATACGTATGAATGTTTTCTTCCATTCATACGTCGACTCGATATATCCCAGTGAACTTGAAATAAAAGATACCACAGAATCTGAGTCATCTGGTTCATAATTTAGATATTTGACTAGAAAAAGACATTAATGGTAACCTAACAACAAAACTTGATGATAAACGTGATGACTTCAATTTTTCTATCGTCAACTTTCCTTACTTATGTAGCAATATACCTTAATCACCTGCATATGGAGTTTTTGTCTCTCGGTCGATTCGATACGCAAGGACAAGTTCTACATTTGAACAATTTCTAAAACGTAGTAAGCTATTGACGAACAAGTTGATAAAACAAGATTATCAACATTCCATTTGAAGTCATCATTTCGTCAGTTTTATGGTCGATACAACGATCTTGTCAGCAAATACAATCTTCCGCTAAGTCGAATGCTGACTGACGTTTTTTTATACTCATTGTTAGGCCATTATTAATCACCGAATTGTCAACGGATTTTTCCGTTCTCCTGATTATGACAAAGAGCACACGGCGGGTGTTTCCGATGTCGTATAATTAAAGGTCCGCCCCGTAAAATTGTCCGGCCGGACCTTTAATGTTAACATTTAAGGTCCGCCTTTACTCTAAAAGGGTCCGGGCCGTATAAGAAAAGGTCCGCCTAACATTAAAGGTCCGGGGTATACATTTCATTTCTATCTTTTTAATTTCGAGTGTTTTGTTAGAAAATAAGTGGTATTATTTTGTCATTCGTTTAAAGGCGTACCTACCCGAAGTGAGTTCGTAAATATCCAACACAGAGTGTACATGAAATACACTCGTTGATAGTAATATGTACAAGTACATTTAGCTTGGTCAACACAAAATTAGAATTACACTTTTCTCATTTAACTTAATTTTTTCACGGCGACCTTTTATAAACAGGAAATAAAGCTCATTGGTGTCATTAATTAAACAATGACATGAACCAGGTGTAATATACAAACATCACTCTGTAGGTGTGAAGGGTTCACACCTTTAAGTGTTTGATCGTTTGAAATTATCAAGTAAAGAACCGACATTTGTGTGAAAAAAGGCAAAAGTTGAACTACCTCCCGGTAAATTTTTTTTCTAGATTCCCGTCTTCTACACCCACATATACGTGTATCTTTAATTTTTTTTTTCCACAAATGTCATGGCATGCATTTCTTACCCCCTCCCTAATAAAAAAGATAAGAAGTCATTAGATGAAAATCAAAACCGTCAGAAAATTTACCTTATTTTAAGATTATTTCAAGGAGACGCCGAGACGGACATTCGTTTGCAATGAATTCCAGGCGTTTGTCACATTTTAAAAAAAAAATCGTCAGATAAAACTTAATTACAAATATGTTTTACTACTTCCTTTTTTAAAATTACACTAATTTTACGGTCTTTTTGGGGATACAATACATGTACATGTATTCCTATAACTCCTATAACTCAAATATTTTACGATGAAAACCAATAATAGAAATATAACTAGATGCTATCCCGTAGCGAGCAAACAATAGGTCTTCCGTAAAATTTTAAAATGATAATATACAATCTTGAAGAATTTAAAACCCTAAACACTAAATTACAAAAGTTGTCATTAAACACTTAATTGTAATTGCAAAGCAGAAAACCATAATAAAAAAGAAAACATGTTCCTCCGTTGATCCTCTTACATTTCAAATAAAACATGAAAATAACAAAAAAAAGAGACATCTAAATGAGATATTCGAGATATCTCAACATATGAAAATGCTGGGTTGAATTCATGAAAAAAATCTGGAATATTCTATCATTAATTAGAAAGTTTTAAAATATACAATTTTGTTTGCTTCCGGTGACGACTGGACATGCCGGATAAAGCATTAATACCTTTTCTGCACACCTACATGTTTAGGTCTATTATATAGCAAAGCTTGGTTGCTCAATCACTTTCCGTTATTGAGTCTTGCACGGACAAAATCAGAAAAGAATCTGAAAATATACCTCAATAGAAAAAAAAGCAATATTCATGTATTTACAATTACAATAATGTGCTAAAATTAAAAAAAAAAAGTCAGTCTGGAAAATTATATATCATTACTGGATCCACGATCTTCTTACTACCAGTATCTGTATGGTACAATCAAAACGAACGTGAGTATAGGTTGATCTTCTCGTGCAGTATTTATACTGAAACCCCGGTCCAACGTGTAAAACAGGTACATATACGCTCAAATATAATTTATACTAGTATTCTCTCTAGACAAATTGACCTCACCTGAAATTTTTTAATCAATGGAATATCAAGAATACAGGTTGGTGAGCCTTCCTGGGCTCTGCCACCAAACAAATCGTATGATCTCTTATCAACATGTTCTTTTGTTTCAGATTTTGCAGTTTAGACTAAAGCCGGGAATTACTGACGTTTTCATACAATCCTTTCGGTATACTTTCTCGCATTGTCGTTATTTCATAACAGGATCCTCTGATAGGATGAAGCTTAAATAAATTATGTATTTCTGCAGGTCGCGTAACCGGGTGGATTTGGTACTACACTCTGTCCTGAGTTTTTGCTTCCACCACTTTTCGCCTATCATAAATATCTTTGTGCTCAAACAACGTTCATCCACTTATATGAAAAATGCCAATATTATCTGTTTTAAAACGCCCACTCTACCGCTTCAGGTTTCAATACACATCCCAAAATAGAAAGTCTACGGGGATTTTACATTGCATCAGCCATTAATTAGCCCGGATGATAACGTTAAAAAATTGTGCGAGGTATTCCGAGTGAGTTCCGAATGAAGAAAAGATGTAAACATTCCCCATTATAAATCTCCGTAAGAAATTTTTTTTCGTTCCTGTGAACTTTTGTGAGTGAAAAATGATAATTTTTCAATGAAGATATCTTGGATATATTCCCTTTTATCGATTTTAACTGTATTTCTTTCACAGGTATGTGTATTTGATTAAAAATCATCAAAAAGTGATGGAAGCAATAACTTGGGACAAACTATACATTACAACACGGAATCCATCACTCTGATCGACACCATCACCAAGCTGATAGCTATCAATGACCTTAAAATCCACAACTACCTGACCTTTGACACTCGTAAGGGTTAACTGTTGTTTCATCAATATTCGAGAGCATCAAGTTTTGTGGATTACATCAAATTCTCCATTTTTATTATTCGTAAATTCGTGGACAATTCTACTAAAAAAAACTTGACTGTTAGTATAAAATTTAATACTACGATGACCATTTGATTTTGTGGATATCGACAAAGAAAACGAAACCTACAAAAAATTGCGGTCAACAGATATTAAAACCACGGTAGAGCATAAATGATCGACATTACAGGTCGCCGTCATGAAAATACGAGACCATTTTCATGTTCCCACCTTGTTAAGTATCATCACGACAAATGTGTATATGATCTATTGCATAAAAAATACACGGCCATAATGTGCTCTCCAATGACAACGCATTTATTCTGTTAACAGAAATGAAACCCGGTGATTGTCCAGCAGTCTTGGTCAGTAGTGGTGCATGTCTGGAGAACTGTAGGGGGGACGAGACTTGTCCAAGGGTAGAGAAATGCTGCTCCATGGGTTGTGGGCGAGTGCGTACCCCGGTCTAGCGGCCAGTCTGACCACTACTAATCTATAGTGACCAAACATAGTGTCGATGATGAAATTCACTTTCCACATCCTATTAGTTGTACTTGCTAAACATTTTCATAACAGTGAATAATTGCAGTTCTTCTTAAGACAACAGGTTATGGAATGTTGAGGGACTACTCGAATTCATGAGCATTGAGATTTAATTTATGAAACAAAAACAATTGGATCATTTTAAAACTCGCCTACAAGGAAGTCATGGGGAAGTCATCGGGACATGAAATTTTAGTTCCGTATAACCGATATTCTAGTAAAAATAAGTGGCTTTTTTATACCCGAAATTTCATTTATCCTATTTGCTCGCAAACGGATTTTACTGTATGTATGTGATTGATAATAAAATCCAGAATTAAACACTTGAAAATATATATACCGTAATTTGTTAGAAGAGTACTATAGTAATTGAAACAAAAGTTTCATGAATAGAATATCTGTCGCCGTTCATTTTGCACGTGAAAGTTGATTAAACGGGATCATTAATGCTTTTTTAAAAAGGTATTTTACAGCAATATTATTTTGCATGAGAATAGCAAAGCAATTGTTTAAAAGGGACCAAGCTGTAAATTTGACCGTAATGCTTATATTTCTGTATGTTGTTTTGTTCGATTTGTACTTTATAACTTTGTACTTCTTTTTTCAGGCTGACGCCGTTGTATGCACACTAATTGGACAGGTTGAACGCTATTACGTTGACATATTACAAAAACAGTGAATGACTTTTATAGTTTGAAAGTTATTAATAAAGTTAAAAAACGTTCTAGTGAAAACCATTAATATTTACCCACTATAGGTCTTGATTCCATTCTAATAAACCAATAATAATCAAATTACTGAAGTACTGACGGGAGTTGATTTTATCGATTAATATTTATTTTAAAATCAACGATATGTTATTTTGCATGGCAAGTAGTTTCCTATATCTTATATGTATTTGACTTACGCACATTTTTATAATATGAATTATCCGACAGGAATTTCGTGAAAACCCATAGGAATCATGTTGTATATATTCAAAGAATTAATTCCATCAAACTACGTATCAGTAATCGAAATTTTTCTGAAAAATTGTATGGATCCAAGAAATTCGTACAACCAAACGCTCGGCTATCTCCGTTTATCTCCGACAAGCAAGAGAGACTCTCTGCGTGTCGGAGATTTACGGAGACAGCCGAGTGTCTGGTTGAACGAGACTATATTGATCTCTGGCGTAGGAATACATACAACGTACGACTACAAAAAATATATAAATTGTTCGTACCCTTTAAAATCTGACTATTTACAAGGTATCTCTAAATAAGTTTCCTTGAAAAACAATGTTTTAGAGTACATTACATCGAATATATTGATCAAGAACTAAATGTTGTCAGCGGTGTTGATTTGTGCTTAGGTCCAAACACTGTTTCACTTTCGGTTTACCCGAGTAACTGCATAGGAGAGTTGATTAAAATCAACTCCCAAAAATGAATGAAAACTTAATTCAAATAAAAGTACCTTTAAGATGAAGTCTAGACCTATTCGTATTAAAAGTACAGGGGTGTACAAGGCTTTATATATCCCCCATTTGGAGCAATAAAATGAAACTTTTTTTAAATGTTGCTAAAATATCTATTTTTGGCTTGTATACATTGTTGACTCTATAAATTTTGCGATGCATGTCAATAACGTGCTTTCATTCTGTAAACACAAGAGGTATAGGTTTCCAAAATAAGCAACATGACATTTTATACCTAAATCTTGACCATTTAATGTGCTAAATAGTTAAAAGAAGAATGGAGGACAAGATAGCGCACATGCCCATGTGGTTAAGTCGTTAAATACAATTTTAAATGTAATTTTTTCCAATTAAATCTATTTGATAATGTTTTAATACAAGTTTTCAAAAGCACTATTTAATTTTTAACTATATTCAGTTTTGAATATTTTAACAAACGATAAGAAAAAAAATATTGCCTTAAGATTTGGTGGTATCAAACCCACTACCTAAAAAGTCTAGTTATGTAAGTTTAACTAATGCCTGGTGCTCTAACCACTGAGCCATTTCAGTCAAACAAAGTGCGTTGTTTGAATGCTATATTCGACTTTGGCCACGAATTTACGAACTTATATTATTTTTCTAAAACGTTCAATTGTTGGGATACAAAATGATAATTTAAATGTATAATTGGTCATCTCTCTACATTTTTGTTGATTGAAATCGGTTTGTTTTCCTTTAGACCTTATTTAGACTATGACAAAAATATGGAGCTCAGACTGACTGTAAAAAAGAAAAGGCATTGAAGTTCTAAAAAATTACACTATTTGGAGGTTTTGATACGCATGCATACGCCAGTTTAAATCAAAACATTCCAAGTATTAAACATATCTAAGGGTTACAAATCGATGATATATATCGATATCGATATGTTTGTTAATGGTCAGAGGCTGCAATTCTATATCATACATGTACTGATGCAAACATTCAAATGCAAGAAGTCTTTTAAATATCCTAGATTCGGGGTATTAGACAGGTGTTGTACGCGCTTCTCCTTTAGCTATTTAGCACAGTGAATGGTCAAGATTTAGGCACATAAAACGCTGTGTGACTTAAGGTATCCGACCCATATTAGGACCTAATTTTTCTAACCCTGAATATCCATCATGCATTAAATACTCTGATATTAATTCAAAGCTTTTTAGAATAGAAAAAGATTAACCGAGAGAAATTTTCAAAAATACTATTAGCTAAACAGTAATTAATTAATGAAGATTGCATTAAGGTCTATGGGGACAAGCACATTTTTTAAAATAAAAAAGTAAATACTAAGAATATCAATAAATGCTTCGGTGAAAAGATGAATTTAATCCTTAGGAGTATAAAAACTATTTAAAATAAATTTTATACCGTATATATTTTTTTTAATTGATTTTTATTGATTAAGATCAAAGGGGAGCAACTCTTCAAGAACAGGAAAGGTCATTAATTAGGACACATTCCACTCCTACATACTGATACTTAAACTTGAAATTTATGTCCAAGTATACTGAGTATTAAGCCCATACATATATGTTATGCATCCAGATTCATTGAATCTGAGGCTATTATGGATCGGATACCTTAATTTGGAAACATGTACTTGTCATGTGTACAGAATAAAAGCACGCTTTTAGGTTTTATCTTGAAATATATACAATAAACAATGTACTATTATACAAGTCAAAAAGAATAATTTTACTACATTTGAAAATCGTTTGTCTCCCTTCATCCAAGTGGGGGATATCTAACGCATTGTACGCTCCAATCCTACAATAATCACCCCTGCGAATGTTATTGTCATTTAAATTTTAGACCACGTGGTTTTATTTGACCCTTTCAGTTTCGCAGTAAAAATCGTGCCTCGTGTTTATAGTCTATTTCATAGAATCTAGGTACTTGTTATCAAATATAAAATCTAGACGTTTATTGATTTCAAACTTTATCTTCATTAATTGGTGGATAAAATTAGTTCTTGAAATAAATGTGACAATAGAAAAAATAGGTTTTTATTCTGCTTTGCAACAATTAACATGTTTAGAAGCGATCCCCCCTAAGGATTAATTTTTGATCCGCGCCTGACCTAGTAATAGCATCAATAGTGAAACAGACTATACTATTTAATGCAGAATGTTCCTTGAAAATGGCTCGATATACTAAGTTTTTATACAAAACAGACACCCATTCTTTTTTTTAAAAAGCATGGTATTGCACACCACAAGCATCAAACATGGCTATGATTTTATTAAGCAACCCAATGTTTATATTTTCAACCACGTGTAGAGTGGTTGAACACGAACGATAACTCTGTTCTGAATATCACCGTTTAATTTAAATAACTGCTAGATGATGAAATAAGACATACATCTTAATAGATTTTCGTGTTTTAACATAAATCAAAGAAGGATATAATATGAAAAACGACCAGTACTTACGTATTTTGAGAATATTATCCGAACACTTATACTTCCGCTCGAAATTTCACAGGAACTGAACAAATCTCGGGGAAGTCTCGTGAACTTTCATTCGAGCACCTCTGGACTTATTGCATACTTAGCAACGATAAAGAAAACGTTCCGAACACATTCGCAGGGGTGATAATGCTTCATGGGCATTTTTATACCCCTTTAGTCTAAATTGTTTCATACTTCACACTTACTTTGCTTCTAGGTAGGAGTGTTAAATCGGAATGAACTGAGGTGAAGGACAAAGCAAAGTCCATTACTAGATCCAAGCCCTGTGAGAGATACCTTGATTATTTGTTTATGCGAAATGCATAAAATATAATTGATGAACAGTGTCCAAGTCATTAGATTCATTGTAGCCCGAAGGACAGTGCTGCTCTAGACTTAAATGTTTGTGTGCGCCTTTTGATGGCAGGGAGTTTGTATCAATTGAAAATTAACACATCTTTCAAAATTAATCTTCACTTTTACGTTTAGTACGATAAGTTATGTTCTTTCACCTTTATAGGCAAATAGCATGAATTCCTGACCTAAATGTGCACGTTTATATGATATGCTTTTGTACAAAATGACTGGTCTCCATGTAAAGCACAAATTTCAGCTTGAATATGGTATGTGACACCTCCATATTGTGACGTACTTCCTATCGAAATAAACAACAAAATTAAGTTTATAAATATTTTCTTTCCCAAAATTGTTACCCCACAGCGTAGCGCAATGGGTTCGAATCTCGCTGAGGCTTTTAAAATTTTTACCTTTCCAAAAATTTTCAAAACATATTTTGTTGGTCAAATATTGTAAAATTTGAAAATTCTAAACCGGTAAAGGTATTTTGATTATAATATACTTTTATCCACATTAACATCGACAGGTGTCCCTTACCACTTTAAAAGGCAAATCTTCCTCATACATGTATATTCCACCAGTATATCAAATCAAAAATATGACTGATATTGTGAAGTACAAATTGTTTCCTGCCCATAAAACAATAACATTTCAAAGGTCTCGTTTTGCGGAAATTGGATGATTCAGCCCTCTTTTTATTGAATTGATTGTCGTTCTTCTCCTGTTAGAAACTGAATGACCAATGGCAAATTGATAAGTAGGCGCTGCCCAATTGCAAGGTTTGCATTCAGTGCCGTCATAGAGATGAAAATTATTTTTACCGGATATTTTCCCCATTTGACAATGTAGGACCACATCAAAGTTTCAACGTGAAAATAAGTGGGGGACAGGGATGTGTAGATAAAAATCCTTAATGCATGAAAATTTGTCCATATCCCCCATCAAAATACAACCAATAGAGCTAAACACCAGAACCAGATATTAATGTGGATTAAAGTACATTATAATTTAAAAAATACTTTCACCAGTTTAGAAATTTCAAATTTTACAATATTTACCCAAAAATACGTTTTAAAAATTTTTTGAAAGGTAAAAATTTTTTAAACCCCAGCGGGATTCGAACTCATGACTTACAGATTCGTGGTGAACCCTCTAACCCACTTCGCTATGCTGTTAGATGACAATTTTGGGAAAGAAACTATTTATAAAATTACACTCGATTTTGTTGTTTACTTCAACATGGAGGTGTCCCATACCACCTTAATTTACGATGTGGATTTAGTTCTTTACGCTCAATGTTACTGTAAAATGAAATTGATTGCTAAATGCTACGAAAAAAAGAAAATTTTGTAAGAAATAATGGGTTTTTTCAGAGTCTGATTAGCGCTAACATCCCTTATCCAGAGGTGAATTTCTATGATCGCATTAGGCCCCATAAGTGACAAATGACTTTATAAAAAAAAAGGCAAAACCTTTGCTTACAGAGTTACACTGCGAACTTTGAAATCAAAAAAATGTTTGTTTTGTGGAAGTAATATACAAATAAATGTGCTTATCATCTTCACTGACAAAGGTAACTGATGTTGGATGGAACTTTCTTGTATCATATAGCCATTATTTATTTATCTATCATCAAAATATATCCTGGTTTATTCAACCAATAAGCACAACACTTTTTATATTCAAGTTCATTTTGCCACAAAAACATTAAATGATTTTTTTCATGTTGCAATTTTCCCGTTTGAAGAAACATGTATAAGTTTTTTTTTCTTTATTAAGTAAAATTCAAGTTCATGAATTCATTAAAATCATGAAATTCATGATTTTAATCCAACAATCACTGCAAACTATTAGAGAATGCACCATCTGACCAAATTGATGTCCGGCAACAGTTAGTAACTTCAAGTCTGCAACTTAAAGCATGAACACACTTCTCAAATTTCTAAATTTTATTTTCTTCACCCATCAGGAATTTTGACCTCATCTTTTGTTTTCTATTTGATGGTGTAGAGAGAGTGCCTCCTTCAGTGAGTCACATATAATGCCAGTGACCCCAATTTCTCTGTAGGAACAGCCCCCCAGCCTCAGTGGCAGCTGATGTTCGTCGATGTAGGAGTAGATGTGCTTCAGCAACTGACTGTGTCCCACAGTATGCTGGGGTATACAGTCCTGAAATCAGCATAAAATTTTTTTTTAAAAATTGTATGAAATCACTGTATACAGAACAGCTAATGGTAGAACTGAACTTTGTGATAATAATTTAACAGATACAGAATGAACACTTTTGTACTAGATAAATGCCCTATTCACTGATCTCTGTTTTCTGGAAAATTTTATTAGTTAAATGATTGACAATTTCTACACAATTAACCCCTTAAATAGAGTTGCCCATGGAAAACTTTATACTGTAAATAAAGCAATTTAAATAAAAGACAATAATTAATAGTTGATCCAAATGTTGAATGTCACAGACGGTATCATTTACCAAACACTTTTTATTCAAAATCCCCAATAAGGTATTTTGTCACTTTTTTACAAATTTAAATAAGAGATGGAATGATGAGAGTAAATTGGTAAGCCATTTAAAAAACAGTAATTTTTTTTTTAAGAATTTACCATTTGATAATGAACTTTGGTATGGACAGGAGAGGCTGTAATGTTCATTTGTTTGTGTAGGGTTTCCTTTGTTAGATTTAGCACAGACTCGTCATTTAAGCTGCCTACTCTCTCCACTAGTTCCTTCATCCAGGCACCTCCCAACATCACCTGTAAATATTTGAGAATCAACATAACCAGAAAATAAACACCCAAGGATAAACAAAGAAAGACTACTCTATTAAAATCAACCTAGTACACGTGAACATGTAAATAATATGTGTGTCAGAATACTGTAAAC
>WFKH01010211.1:32081519-32093107 GCA_016163765.1 Magallana hongkongensis
TTTTTCAGACCTGCAGCTAGCTATACGACCATGTCTTTTGCACTTAAAACAATATTGGATTTTATTGTCCCAAGAAAGATGTTTGGACAATTTGCGATGCCTATGAAAATATGACAAAAAATAGTATCATCTACAGGGGCATTTTAGCTATATTTTGTTAAAATGCAGTGGATTTAAACCCTAATGTATTATGAACAGATAAAATAAAAACTCGTAAAACAATTATAGAGAAAACTGAAAGGTTGTAAGTGATAAAATAAGACCGTAATTTTCTCATAACCAAACTTTAATAAAGTTGTAAGTGTCAGTTGCAACTTTTCATATCTCTATAACCAAGTAATGAAAAGTCGTATCTGATTTATTTTTTCATTTATTTTCTATTTTAACCTTTAATCTATTAAAAACTTTGCTATATCTTAATATTAAAAGCTTAAAGATATCACTAATACATCTAAAAGGTATCCATTTAATACAATTTAAAAGAAACAGTTTTTCCTTGATATTGAAAACTTTGAAAATTCTAGTTACGACCTTTTATTTCTACAACGTCGAAATCTTGACCATTTAATGTGCTAAATTGTTAAAAGAAGAAGGGAGGATACGATAGCGCACAAGCCCATTTGGTTAAGTCGTTAAATACAATTTTAAATGTAATTTATTCCAATTAAATCTATTTGATAATGTTTTAATACAAGTTTACAAAAGCACTATTTAATTTTTAAATATATTCAGTTTTGAATATTTTAACAAACGATAAGAAAAAAAAATATTGCCTTAAGATTTGGTGGTATCGAACCCACTACCTAAAAAGTCTAGTTATATAAGTTTAACTAATGCCTGGTGCTCTAACCACTGAGCCATTTCAGTCAAACAACGTGCGTTGTTTGAATGCTATATTCGACTTTGGCCACGAATTTACGAACTTATATTATTTTTCTAAAACGTTCAATTGTTGGGATACAAAATGATAATTTAAATGTATAATTGGTCATCTCTCTACATTTTTGTCGATTGAAATCGGTTTGTTTTTCATTAGACCTTATTTAGACTATGACAAAAATATGGAGCACAGACTACCTGTATAAAAGAAAAGGCATTGAAGTTCTAAAAAATTACACTACTTGGAGGTTTTGATACGCATACGCCAGTTTAAATCAAAATATTCCAAGTATTAAACATATCTAAGGGTTACAAATCGATGATATATATCGATATCGATATGTTTGTTAACGGTCAGAGGCTGCAGTTCTATATCATACATGTACTGATGCAAACATTCAAATGCAAGAAGTCTTTTAAATATCCTAGATTCGGGGTATTAGACAGGTGTTGTACGCACTTCTCCTTTAGCTATTTAGCACAGTGAATGGTCAAGATTTAGGCACATAAAACGCTGTGTGACTTAATTTGGAAACATGTACTTGTCATGTGTACAGAATAAAAGCACGCTTTTAGGTTTTATCTTGAAATATATACAATAAACAATGTACTATTATACAAGTCAAAAAGAATAATTTTACTACATTTGAAAATCGTTTGTCTCCCTTCATCCAAGTGGGGGATATCTAACGCATTGTACGCTCCAATCCTACAATAATGCTTCATGGGCATTTTTCTACCCCTTTAGTCTAAATTGTTTCATACTTCACACTTACTTTGCTTCTAGGTAGGAGTGTTAAATCGGAATGAACTGAGGTGAAGGACAAAGCAAAGTCCATTACTAGAGCCAAGCCCTGTGAGAGATACCTTGATTATTTGTTTATGCGAAATGCATAAAATATAATTGATGAACAGTGTCCAAGTCATTAGATTCATTGTAGCCCGAAGGACAGTGCTGCTCTAGACTTAAATGTTTGTGTGCGCCTTTTGATGGCAGGGAGTTTGTATCAATTGAAAATTAACACATCTTTCAAAATTAATCTTCACTTTTACGTTTAGTACGATAAGTTATGTTCTTTCACCTTTATAGGCAAATAGCATGAATTCCTGACCTAAATGTGCACGTTTATATGATATGCTTTTGAACAAAATGACTGGTCTCCATGTAAAGCACAAATTTCAGCTTGAATATGGTATGTGACACCTCCATATTGTGACGTACTTCCTATCGAAATAAACAACAAAATTAAGTTTATAAATATTTTCTTTCCCAAAATTGTTACCCCACAGCGTAGCGCAATGGGTTCGAATCTCGCTGAGGCTTTTAAAATTTTTACCTTTCCAAAAATTTTCAAAACATATTTTGTTGGTCAAATATTGTAAAATTTGAAAATTCTAAACCGGTAAAGGTATTTTGATTATAATATACTTTTATCCACATTAACATCGACAGGTGTCCCTTACCACTTTAAAAGGCAAATCTTCCTCATACATGTATATTCCACCAGTATATCAAATCAAAAATATGACTGATATTGTGAAGTACAAATTGTTTCCTGCCCATAAAAAAATAACTTTTCAAAGGTCTCGTTTTGCGGAAATTGGATGATTCAGTCCTCTTTTTATTGAATTGATTGTCGTTCTTCTCCTGTTAGAAACTGAATGACCAATGGCAAATTGATAAGTAGGCGCTGCCCTATTGCAAGGTTTGCATTCAGTGCCGTCATAGAGATGAAAATTATTTTTACTGGATATTTTCCCCATTTGACAATGTAGGACCACATCAAAGTTTCAACGTGAAAATAAGTGGGGGACAGGGATGGGTAGATAAAAATCCTTTATGCATGAAAATTTGTCCATATCCCCCATCAAAATACAACCAACAGAGCTAAACACCAGAACCAGATATTAATGTGGATTAAAGTACATTATAATTAAAAAAATACTTTCACCAGTTTAGAAATTTCAAATTTTACAATATTTACCCAAAAATACGTTTTAAAAATTTTTTGAAAGGTAAAAATTTTTTAAACCCCAGCGGGATTCGAACTCATGACTTACAGATTCGTGGTGAACCCTCTAACCCACTTCGCTTTATATACATATAAATGTGCTTATCATCTTCACTGACAAAGGTAACTGATGTTGGATGGAACTTATTGTATCATATAGCCATTATTTATTTATCTAACATCAAAATATATCCTGGTTTATTCAACCAATAAGCACAACACTTTTTATATTCAAGTTCATTTTGCCACAAAAACATTAAATGATTTTTTTCATGTTGCAATTTTCCCGTTTGAAGAAACATGTATAAGTTTGTTTTTTTTTTTATTAAGTAAAATTCAAGTTCATGAATTCATTAAAATCATGAAATTCATGATTTTAATCCAACAATCACTGCAAACTATTAGAGAATGCACCATCTGACCAAATTGATGTCCGGCAACAGATAGTAACTTCAAGTCTGCAACTTAAAGCATGAACACACTTCTCAAATTTCTAAATTTTAATTTCTTCACCCATCAGGAATTTTGCCCTCATTTTTTGTTTTCTATTTGATGGTGTAGAGAGAGTGCTTCCTTCAGTGAGTCACATATAATGCCAGTGACCCCAATTTCTCTGTAGGAACAGCCCCCCAGCCTCAGTGGCAGCTGATGTTCGTCGATGTAGGAGTAGATGTGCTTCAGCAACTGACTGTGTCCCACAGTATGCTGGGGTATACAGTCCTGAAATCAGCATAAATTTTTTTTTTAAAAATTGTATGAAATCACTGTATACAGAACAGCTAATGGTAGAACTGAACTTAGTGATAATAATTTAACAGATACAGAATGAACACTTTTGTACTAGATAAATGCCCTATTCACTGATCTCTGTTTTCTGGAAAATTTTATTAGTTAAATGATTGACAATTTCTACACAATTAACCCCTTAAATAGAGTTGCCCATGGAAAACTTTATACTGTAAATAAAGCAATTTAAATAAAAGACAATAATTAATAGTTGATCCAAATGTTGAATGTCACAGACGGTATCATTTACCAAACACTTTTTATTCAAAATCCCCAATAAGGTATTTTGTCACTTTTTTACAAATTTAAATAAGAGATGGAATGATGAGAGTAAATTGGTAAGCCATTTAAAAAACAGTAATTTTTTTTAAAAGAATTTACCATTTGATAATGAACTTTGGTATGGACAGGAGAGGCTGTAATGTTCATTTGTTTGTGTAGGGTTTCTTTTGTTAGATTTAGCACAGACTCGTCGTTTAAGCTGCCTACTCTCTCCACTAGTTCCTTCATCCAGGCACCTCCCAACATCACCTGTAAATATATGAGAATCAACATAACCAGAAAATAAACATCCAAGGAAAAACAAAGAAAGGCTACTCTATTAAAAGCAACCAAGTACACGTGAACATGTAAATAATATGTGTGTCAGAATACTGTTAACGCACTACATTCAGCTGTGTAATCTTTTTAACATTTTTGGCTTATAGTCGCTTCTGCTAAAACAAGTACATCACTTAATGCCATTTTATTTGTTAAGAATAGAAATAGGCTAATTCAAACCCATGCTATCTTGTTGAAAAATGATTTTTCGCCATATATTTTACATGCTGAAACTATAATATATTTACAGTAATATATGTTGCTTACATTTTAAACATTCCACCTGCAGTTAATTTTTTTTAACCAAGGTACATGATACCAAAGCATTGCCTACATCTATAAGCAGTAATCAGGAGATTAATTCTATTAAATACTGTAAACCAACTTTTATTAGCGACGACTTTATTGCGCAATTTACCTGGAGATAAACTGGTTCGAGGAGACTAATTTTTGCGATCAAGATATAGATTATTTTAAAAATATATAGGGCCTATCAGAGACATTTAATAGCTAGTTCGCAGCGAGAAATATTTGCAACGTTTAGGTTCTTGCGAACCTCACAAAATTTTCTCGCATGCGAATAAAGTTAGTTTACAGTAGTGGAAATTTTTTATCTTTTTTTTCCTCACCGTCAAGCGTGTTGTGTTTACAGGACCTTGGTCTGGAAAGACCCTAGAGTCATACACCACTCCCAGTACTGGGGGGTCTTCTGAAGAAGGAAGCAGGTGCCCAAATCCCTGTAAAGAATTACACACAGGTTACTCACTTACGACCTAACAGAATGAACAACCACAACTGTACATACTAGCATCATAGAATCTAGACCTTGATCGATGAACATGTTGAACTTTGCAAAGAACAAAAGTTTCTAAAGGAACAGTAATGAAATTTTGTTAGAATTAGTAGGTTGTCAGATGCCCATGTCAACAATCAAGATTTTGGAACTCCATTAAATTATACTAAATCAGTTGGAAAGGACAGGGGAACAGGTAAAATAGATGTCAGATTAAGCTAGATTCTGTGTACATTAGTTGATTTGAACTTCAAGAATTATATACTGTATCTTGCCTGTGGAACTTCCTCCAAGTCCTGGTCATACACCAAGTTAACCACAACCACTGAGACTGTAGGTATGCTACTCAAGAACCCGGCTAACTCCTGGTGCTGGGCAGGGAGAATGGAGGACAGATCTGAAATCACACAAAGCCAGATAACATTTTGAAATGGGATAATTCTGGTGTCAAGAATAATTTTCATATTCAGTCTTTTTAAACTTGCTTTAAAAACACAGCTACTTAAGGACGACGGACCCAATTCCATTTGCGCATATATATTGCGCACCTAAAAGGAGTGATTGTTACGAACATCGAATTCTCAATATTACGTCACAATGACTAAAACTCAATGAAAAATCGCTTATGACGCAATGTATAGCTGTTCAACGTCATCAATACACACTTTATGTAGTGCAAGTAGTGGCTGACCTTGCTATAATTTAACATGCTAAAATACGCTTTTCAACATTATTTAACATGCGCAAATTTCTTTAGGGGATGTCAAGTACTGTAGTGAGTTTCATTTTAGCTCAAGTTAATTATAATAACCTACAAAGGTTAGTTAACAGAGTTTGAGCCAGTGAACAAATCATTTACATTTCAATTCGCTTCAATACTCGTTTGTTTTGTTTCATAAATCAACCTCGAAATAATGTACATAAACTTTTTCTTAGAGTTTGCGCAGTACTTCTCATGAAAAATTGAAGAAAAATAACGACACACCGCACTTTGGCATGTGCCCTCGTAAGTCGATGACATGGTTATTTTTTAAATGATATTAATTCAAAATCATCATATAAGTGTAATATTTCAATTTGGATAGAAAATCTATTGCAGAATTTTTTTAAAATTATTTTTTCTCTAACAAGAATGCTTTTCCCCATTATGTTCCATTGAAAAAGAAAAGTAATACAAACAATTTTTGAAATGGTCCCTACTAAAAATCTAATTTGATTTTAATGTTATTTTTTGATTGATTTTAATATATCTGTAGTAACTCTAACTCATATAAAATTTTCATGAAAATCACTTTAGTAGAAGTGAATTGGGTCCGTCGTCCTTAATATACTTTTTACAAAAGTAAAATTTTCCAACAGACTACCAAATGAAATATGCTCTAAGAAAGAATTGACATTGTTTTGTTTTTTTAATTTTTTTTTTTCATTGGGTAAGCCAACCCTTCTGCTGTGCCAAATTTACCAAATATACAGTATTTTTTATTTTAAAAAGTAAGGAATTTCACCACGGTAGTTCAAATATAGAGAAAACATACCTCATGGTCATAAATGACCAAAAAAGCAAAATTAAACTTGAGCACAACACTGTAACTTACTTTTGGAAAGCACTGTGCTGATTACATGGTCTGCTTGAACTATTTCACTTTCTTTACTTCGTAACTACAAGTGAGGTTCAATTGTTCATATCAATACATAAAAATTGATTTTTCCAGTAAAATCTGGTTTAAAATTGAAACCTTAATCTAATGATGATATCTGAATCAGAATATCAGAAAGTACATTAGTTAAATGATATGAAAAATCCCACAGTAGCAAGTGACGAGTTCAAATCCATAGAATCGATTGGTGTGTTTGTCAAGATCTCCACTTTTGGGTTTAGCTTTAAGGCTTCCGCCAGGCTGTCAACTATTTGCCCTGTCCCCTTTCTCAACCCATAGATTTCCCAATTCTCCTTAGCGGCTCGCTGCACCAACTCGGAATCGGCGTTCAACAGCTCTGTATGAAATTAAATAATACGGTACACAATCAATAACATGCACATGTATGTGATTGCAATAGTTTTGAAGTTTTCCACTTTGCAAAGAAAGAAATTAAAGAGCAAGGCTATTCTACAATTAAATGGTTCAACATTTATTTATTAGAGGGGAGGGGTCCAAAGCTACCTTTGGGATAATAACAACACAATCAACCTTTCATAAATTAAACTCTATTAACAACCAATCTACCTTTCTTAGCCTGAGCCATTTTCTGGGTGAGGTCGATCAAGGATTTACTTCCCGATTTTCCTAACATTGAGAACTTATGGCTGATGTTATCATAGCTGCTGGCATATATTCCCCGAAACATGGATTCTACAAATGCCATAATCTGTCAAAATTGAAAGAAGAATTTATCAGTAAAATGAATCTAATGTTGCTTTTGTTTTACACATGTTGTAAAAGAACAATTTCAACAGACAGCTGTATACTAGTGTCTCCTTAACATGATTATCTGTGGACGTAATGATTGAAAAGTCGCAGAAGTTCCTGCCAAAGAAAGTCTGCATTGTCTTGAAACTTTGTTCAACTAATAAGGTATGCATGCATACATGTGAATTCTTTCTTCTGTGTTTTTAATTTATTTTTACTTTGCTTGTTACTTTCCCTGACAACATAATACAACCTGCATTTTTTTTAAAAAGCAATCAAAACTATAAATGATAAATCAAAACAAACATGATACTCTCAAAGCTGAATATCATATACACTGCACTGTCAAGGTCTACTTTGTGGTCGCGCCTACCAGAAAGTACGGGAAATGTTAACTATGACATCACACAAAACAACAAGTCATCAAAAATACTCAAAAATAAAATAATTCCCGATTGTTATGGGTACGAACACATTAAACTACATTAAAAATTACCTCTGCGTGCATCTTTGTAGTCAAATAAGCCCAACAACGTTAAATATAAACAACTGACTGATCGCGATGCGCTTGTGGATGTGACGTCATACTGTAAATTTTGACGCATATTATGTGTAGAGGGAGGCAGATCAATCAATTTTTTAACATGGGAAAATGCATTTCATAAATGAACGGAGCATAATCTTAAAACAATTATTATACCATTAAATCCTATTCATTATGCTTGTTTTGATCTAGCATGTAATTATTTTTTAGAGCTTGTATTATTTCTTTTCTAGAGTGTTTAATGTACACGTTCGATGTGTTTGACATTGGGAAGCCTATCTAAATCCGCTTTTTACAAGGGCATACACTTAACAGATCATTACGATCTTTTGGATATACTGTATACTGGGAAATATTCGCACCCACTTTAATTTCGCCCCTTTCGCCTTCGTTGAAAATGGGTGAATTCAAGACTGGGCGAATTCTAATGTCTCATATTATCTCTCTTTAAATACAACTGTGTCTAGGCAAATTCAATACAGGGCGAAACTGTTTGCAAGTGTAGAAGGGCGAAAATTACATGGGGCTAAAATAACCCTTTATACAGTAAATTAAGGGATTGTTTAATTTATTAAAAAGTGCTGCTGCTTTGATGAAATCTATAGAATGAATTAATAAATACGTATAATATTAAGCGAAGGTCATAAAATTTCAACCGGAGCTTATTTCTTTGATATTTATTCTGATAAAAGATGAACTTTATACAAAGCAGCAGCACTTTTCAGAATCTACTAGATAAGTAAAATTTAATCATCATTTAAATTTATAATTCAAATAAGGGTATGCCCTTGCGATATTGAAATTTGTTTATGACCTCCATGCATTAGAACAATCAACACATATCACGTGACTGTCAATTCAGGGAACACACTAACTGTCATACAAAGTAGCATTTACTATGCTGTTTCATTTAATATCAAATTTATATTATGGTAAAATAAGTTTACAAATATATTTTGTAATAATAGATGCATTGTTTTATGAACGTTTAAATCTGTTGATATTTTCATAGTAAGCCTTAACAGTGCTGCGAACCAACCAGAAGTGAAGTTGTATTTTCTACATAAAACAGCTGTTTTTCTTACATATTACTGCTGGGTTTTTTTTACATATTACCGTTGTACCGTCTACATGCATTTGTATTACCGCTGTATTTCTTACATATAATTCTGCCGCTGTATTTCCTATCTATAATTACCGCTGTATTTTCTACACATTACCTCAGGACTGCTTCCAAAGCGTTTCTCAATAAAGGATTTCACCGATTCATCTTCCTGTTTTGTTAATAACCATCGATCTTTCATCACGCCTTTAAAGGTAGTGGTTGCAAGAGTCCACTTATCAAAATCTGTAAAAAAAAAACACACAAAAAAACAGCAACATTAGCAAGTACATCATGCACTGCTTATTCAGATAAAATATATAAGGTCCAAGTAATCCAGTTGTCTGCACCATGAACAGGAAAAATGTTGCCTTATAGAATGGGGTTAAATGATCTTTATCTGAATGAAACTATGTGTCATTGCTTTCAATATTGATGTGGTATGTATTTAAGCTATCATTCATTTTGATACATTTCAATGCTGATGTTTATTCCATTTTAAATCAATGATGTAAAACACTGAAAGGAATAGCTGAACATATTTTCCACAAAAGATGAGTGAAAGAGTATTATTTTCTCATTTAAGGGTCTTTATGAAGTCAATTGGAATTTGTGTTTAATCTTCATGATCAGAGCATTTAAGCATAGTCTACAGAAACAGAACCAGGTCTGTATTTATACCTGTAGGGAAAACCTTCAATTTTCCTCCATAATAGAGTCTTCGTACCATTTTCTCTCTTGGTACTGTAAGTACGTCATTTTGAAGACCCAGCATTTCTATCTGTGAATATTGAAATGGAATAAAAGTTCAGTTGATCATACCATAATATCAGTATATGTTTTACACTGTCCTTCGAAAACATTACATTTGGTAAGAAATGGTTTTCTGCAACTGCAGAATGAGTATATGATTTTGCAATATTGAAAAAATTGAGGTAGAGATAATTTCATGACTGTCTTTATGCTTTCATTAAAAAAATCATTGAATCTTTTTCTTGTTATAATCTTTATTAAAGGCTGTATTTATGTTTCAAAAATCATTAAAATATGATTACCTATCTAAGTTTATCAAAACCAAGATTTTTTTCTTTTGGTTGTACATTGTAAATTTACAACCAAATTTACAACAGAGAATTATGTGTTGCTCTTTATATGAACTAGGAAGCAACTGTTGCTCTTTATATGGACAGGTAATTGAGGGTTGCTTACTAGTTCTAAAGTTTTGGCCTCCACTTTCCCCCCAAAACGGAAGCTCCGCGGTCCTCCCTCCAAAACCGTGCCATCCTGCAGCCTCTCCGACTGAATCCATCCTCCCAGGCGATTGCTCCCCTCAATGACAACAATCTGTTTAAAAAATTGTGGTTAATAAGACTGGTTTCTGTGGTGCTATGCAGATTAGAGTAAAATACGCCCTTCATTTGGATAATTGTAAGAGGAAGTTTTGACTAAGACTACTTATCAAATAAAGTTAAAAATCGATGATAAGTCAAGGTCATCAATAGCAACAGTATTATAATCATTAAATACATAATATAAAACCTATACACTAAATAAATTCCATCTGCACCTCTCATTCCCCTGTTTAGGAGATTTAGTTACTAGTAACATATTCTTTCGCAATTTTATTTGATAATGCCTTAAACGACGACAATTTGTGGTAACAACAAAAGTTACTTAACTATCAAATTTATACACTGTATTCTATACACCTGTCTGTAAAATTAAAGCTTTTTACCTTAGAGACATTTGACAGTGGCAGTCTTGAGAGAAAGTAGGCAGAAGACAGCCCGGCAATGCCCCCTCCAAGCACTGCAACAGTGCTCATCTGTTTCTTTTAATTAATTACAGCTTTAAAAACATGTGATAAAAATAACTCTTGGGCAACCTACATGTGGAAAAATCAAGCGTTTTATTGATGAAGTCAGTGTTGTCTAATATTAAAACCACCATCTGATAGCGAGTCCGGAAAGAGACCCAATGTCTCATTAACGCGTACTTTACATCACAGATAAAAATAAGACTTATTCTGAATCAGTTTTGTTTATTTAGATCTAGTTTATATCGATTCCAAAGTACATCCTATTGGCTGATTCAGTGGAAAAAGAGATTATTAGGTCATAAAAAGCGTAAACGAAGGAAAAGATGTCAGGAAACACGACCGTAGCGCAATGGAGGCAAATGCCTCACACTTTACACGACGATCAATTTTTTTAACAAAGTTTTTTTTTATGTCAGAGTTAAGAGGACCGCCAAATTTACAGTTATGAAAAAATTAAATTACTGAAAATATTCATAATATCTTGAAGATCAGTCTTGATCCGTATTGAACAGGAACCCATCGATTCTCAACATAATGTTCAGTCTTGAGCAAACCTTACAGTTGATAATATGTTTTATGGTGCTACCGTTGTGGCGAGCGCAGCAAGAATTACACATACCTTGCATCATTGTCGTCTTAGTGTTA
>WFKH01010211.1:32095081-32141868 GCA_016163765.1 Magallana hongkongensis
AATTGAGGGTTGCTTACTAGTTCTAAAGTTTTGGCCTCCACTTTCCCCCCAAAGCGGAAGCTCCGCGGTCCTCCCTCCAAAACCGTGCCATCCTGCAGCCTCTCCGACTGAATCCATCCTCCCAGGCGATTGCTCCCCTCAATGACAACAATCTGTTTAAAAAATTGTGGTTAATAAGACTGGTCAAATAAAGTTAAAAATCGATGATAAGTCAAGGTCATCAATAGCAACAGTATTAATCATTAAATACATAATATAAAACCTATACACTAAATAAATTCCATCTGCACCTCTCATTCCCCTGTTTAGGAGATTTAGTTACTAGTATCATATCCTTTCGCAATTTTATTTGATAATGCCTTAAACGACGACAATTTGTGGTAACAACAAAAGTTACTTAACTATCAAATTTATACACTGTATTCTATACACCTGTCTGTAAAATTAAAGCTTTTTACCTTAGAGACATTTGACAGTGGCAGTCTTGAGAGAAAGTAGGCAGAAGACAGCCCGGCAATGCCCCCTCCAAGCACTGCAACAGTGCTCATCTGTTTCTTTTAATTAATTACAGCTTTAAAAACATGTGATAAAAATAACTCTTGGGCAACCTACATGTGGAAAAATCAAGCGTTTTATTGATGAAGTCAGTGTTGTCTAATATTAAAACCATCATCTGATAGCGAGTCCGGAAAGAGACCCAATGTCTCATTATAACGCGTACTTTACATCACAGATAAAAATAAGACTTATTCTGAATCAGTTTTGTTTATTTAGATCTAGTTTATATCGATTCCAAAGTACATCCTATTGGCTGATTCAGTGGAAAAAGAGATTATTAGGTCATAAAAAGCGTAAACGAAGGAAAAGATGTCAGGAAACACGACCGTAGCGCAATGGAGGCAAATGAGGCAAATGCCTCACACTTTACACGACGATCAATTTTTTTAACAAAGTTTTTTTTTATGTCAGAGTTAAGAGGACCGCCAAATTTACAGTTATGAAAAAATTAAATTACTGAAAATATTCATAATATCTTGAAGATCAGTCTTGATCCGTATTGAACAGGAACCCACCGATTCTCAACATAATGTTCAGTCTTGAGCAAACCTTACAGTTGATATAAATGCAATTGTCTGTGCGACAAGACGTGTTACTTAATATTTTGTACATGTAGGTGCGACCCATAATGGAACAAGTAAATCTGTCCGTGTCAGTGCTGTACTTGCACAAACTTTCATTAATATAAAGAATGGAAAGATTATTTTTTGGTTCTTGGACGCGGTACTATTGTCTTTTTTCTTCGTATTGCAAAAGGGTTTCCCTGCCTTTTGTGGTTACCTCATAAATTTTTGCACTGTGTGGGCTTTGTAGCCTCGAACACACAGATAGGATTTCAAAATCTTGCTCCATTTTTCAGGGAACAGATTAATTCGTCAAATTTGGGTAATTAATCTTTAAGGATCGAGCACCTCTAAAGGTATGGGGAGGGTAGCAACTTGACGGTTAAAGGTAGATATAAGAGTTGGTGGGTTTAATATGGATCAAAACAATACGTTGGAGAAACAAGTGGTATCCACAAAAGCAACCACAGTTCCACCATAAAGACAAAAAAAAATCAAAGAGTCCGACGGGATCAAACATTTCAACCTCAGTGGTCACAAATGGGAAGATATGACAGTACATGTAGTGGTTATTGACATTAATACCCACTGGACGGACACAGAGAGGAAAGGTTTTAATGCGCAGACTTGCACGCGGGCTGATCTCAGGCTTTTAAGTAGTTTCAAGTAGTTGTAGTTACCGTGGTAACCTTCACATTTAAGGATAATCAGCTGCTCCTTCTGTTTCACGTTCTGATCAACATTATATTAATTTTTAATAACTTTTTTATGGATAATTCATTACATGATTTAGTAAACATAAACATTTAAATGCTTTCGTTGGTGTTTCATACGGCCTATATAGTTAGCTAGCATTGCAGAAAAAATAATTTTTTGCAATGTGTTAGTTACCTTTACACCCGCGTGAAACACCAAAAGAAAGCATTTTATTGTTTAAAACTTATTTTTATTTATTTTTAAATTTTGTACTTTATGTGTGTCCTCGAAGTTATTCTATTGCTTTTCTCTAGAACTACGTACTCTCCCTAATTTCTTGTTCGAAATGATAAAAATGGTCTTATACCGTAAAAGATGTACCTTTTGCCTCAACTGCAAAAGGGGCGCCATACGGCCGTTGAAAATGGCTATTATTAAAGATTAAGCACAATTTAGGCCAAAACTTCTTTCCCAGACCCCTCGCCCAAACTTTTTTTTTGCCACACAGAAAAAAAATACACTAGTTACGGCCATGGCATGTGATATTGGAATATACACGGAGGCCTTATGTCAGATATTTTTTAAACACGTTTTAACAAATTTTATCATACTTATAAACATAATTAAGGGCTATGCAACGCGCACTCTACAAAGTTAAGCTTGTTCCCAAGAAGAAACAACAACAAAGTTGGTGATGATGAGAAATTTTATGGATGCATAAAATTACTACATTTGACTTTAAGCCGTAGGCTATCGGTAATAGTTGGCATGGAAACTAGCTGTCAACATAAACATAAGCCTGTGCGTGATCATCGCGGCGCATGCAGAGTGTAGGGCGCATGCACCAAAATGAATCAATAGCATGGGGGACACCCAGTCGGGTAGGGTTTAGAGAAAAAATATTACTAAAAGCTGAGATAATTAAGATACGCAGACATGCGTCTCATTTCCGGGCTGACAATAGGGTTAGGATTTTGCTTTTGGGAGAATTATCTATTTACATTCATCGGAATCGCTAGAAAATTGTGCAAATAACACAACATCGTAAATCAATCCAAATCATTGTACAAATAAATATATATATTTGCGTTGAATTTAAGTTTGTTAATAAGTCGTTTAATTTTTTTTTAAAAATCACTTCTACGTCATAGTAGACTCCTTTAGATAGGCCTACATGGAGGAAGAATGGTTACTATGATTGATTTAATCGCGATACAAAAATTGCTCGTATTTGAAATTCGCTTCTTATTGGACAAATTTCGCAGTTCAATAACATTCTGGAATGGCAATTGAATGCTATTTCGGTTTGTCACATTTATTCTTTAGTAAGAAGAAATGAACGTATGATCCGGCGGTGTCAGCGTTCTCGGAGATAGAAAATAGACTACCGGTATTCAAAATGTAAAGAAAGCTGAGATAAATGAGATACGCGGACATGTATATCATTTCTGAGGCTCAAAATAAGGTCAGGCCCCGCCGTCATCAAAATTTTTACATCACTCAACTCATTCCTCAACTCAAATCGTTGTAAGAAAAGCGCATAAAGGATGACTGCACTTAGCGCCGGGTTTTGGGCCCTTTTTGGTCGCTTCTGTTGCGTTTATTTCTTAATCTAATATCACTTTTGTTAGATTTTTTAAAAAGTCTAGTCAATATCCAACATTAATTAAGATTTAAGACTGTGTAAAAATAAGCTCATTCTATGTTTTTCTCCTTACAACTTTCGAAAAAAAGGAGAATTTTCGCTTATCTGCCCTTGATCAAACATAAGATTGCTATTAAAATGCATGAGAGGTGGAGCTGACATTATCAGAATGGTACTAAAATAAGACTAGCATGAATAACAATGCCATGTATAAAAATTTATGTGATCACTCTTTCACCATAACCCTATCTATTCTATATGGTACAAGTATACTATTTACTATGGTTTCAACGATTAGAACACGCCCATGTAAGTACAGAAGACTTTAAAGGTATATGTGGCGTATTTGGAGTAAAATTTTTGACATGAGTTTGAGTAAAAATATGCATCATGCTTCTTATAATTAGACGTTTCACAAACTCTAGGCCCATAAAACATGTTCTGTCTTTAGTTATTTGTCTCTAAACTTTGCTACACGTCTGATGAATATTAATGTGATCCGCCATTTATAACGCCACTGCGCATGAGTGCGGGAAAACCTAGCATTGAAAACACGATGGAAGAAGAGTTTGTTTACAAATTAGAATCACGTTTTCCATGCCTTAAATTAGATAATTCTTATATCAGATGACACTCGAAGCATTATTATTCCGATATTCATTAATGTAGAACAATATAAATTGTTAATTATGTGTAATAAAGATGAAACACGATTTTAGGATCATCGACACGGTAAACTGAGTAGGCTAAATACCCCCTCTCCCTGAGGAATGCATGTACTGAGAGTGTTTATTTATTCTTTATTCAAAAATTCCTCTAAATGAAAATCCACTTGTGGTTTATAACTTATAAAGTAAAGACATGGAACACATGGAGCACGAACCTGACTAGCAAAACCCCTACAACTTCATGATGGAAACTTAATTTTAATTCGGCTTTAATTCCTATTACATCAATCTTCATGGTCTCCGATGACAATCTTCCCTTTGTTCATATCCTTGTCAGTCTGTCTCTTTTTTTTTCATTGCCAAATATGTCAAACTTAACGGTATACCTATCTTTCTCGTCGTCGCCATTGTTGTTGATAGACCGAGATGGATGTCACGTGACCCATTTAAGGCGGGGTTATTCAAATCTTTTGTATTTTTTACCGTGCCGGTAAAAATTCAAAAATACTTTTTTGATTTCTTGTATCTTTGTTATGCGATTGACTTGTAAAGCGTAATTTGTGTGAAAGTCCTATCTTTTAGTAAAGAAATGAAGCAAATTATCAGATCTTATAATTGTTATTCACTAAAAATACGCCACATATACCTTTAAATCAATGCTTGACAACTTAACGTGTTCGAAAACATTGTCCTTGTTAGCACATAGCATGCTACCTTACACGTCACGTGATAGAATTTTGTAATCACGAAGTTACCTGAGGTGAGAAATCACGTGGTGAATTATAATATTCAACATGCATCAACCCTTGGTTACAACAGGGAAAGCGAAAGTAAGAAGAAGCAGTTTTTTCTCATTTAAACCATGAGCGCATGTTTGTCTATTAATCTCCCTTTGACATAACTTTGATAGTGCAAATATACAACTACTGTTAAACGGAGAACAATAGACAAACATGCGCTGACTATGTACGAAGTCAGTATAAAAGTGGGCGTCCTCATTATCGTATGGAGATTCAAGAAATCGTGACGAAGTCAGTATAAAAGTGGGCGTCCTCATTATCGTATGGAGATTCAAGAAATCGTGATGACCCCCGCCTATGAAAACAAATTCGTACTTGGTAACAACATACTTTTATTTAACGCAATTACGTAAAGTTGCAGTTTAGATGTTGACCATTTCTACAATTGAAAGAAAAATTCTTCTTTTAAAAGTTTATTTTCTCGCAAATATCGCATGTCCTTAAAGTGCAGTCATCCTTTGTGGTCAAATCTCAGACTTGAGGCTGAGTATTGACTTGAGGAAAGTTGGTGACGGTGGGGCCGGGAGTGTGCTTTTCTTATAGCGTCAATTATCTCTTTACATTAATCGGAATCTCTAGAAAATTGTGCACAGAACACAAAACCAAAAACCGGGTCCAAATCGAGGCACAAATGAATATTTAGGAAATAAAAAGCATGTTAAACAGTTTACCAGAATATGAACTTGGTTGGTCACGTGCTCAGATCCTGTTAAGCCCGAAAGGCTCCTCAAAAGATTTGATCACGTACCTACCAAGTTTATACCCCGGTGAACATTGCTGTTTATTACTTATATTTAAGTTTGAACAAATCCGATCGTTCAGAAATTTTTAACATAACCGCGTTTTTTTTAATATCCCTAAACCAAACCACGAGGTAAACATTTTTTTTTAAAATTTTACTATTTAGTGACTTTTTGCAATAGTTTTCATATATTTGAAAGAAAAAGAAACCTCTAGGGCAGAAATACAAAAAATAGGGGGGAAATGTGAAAAATTAGCGCTTTTTCAACAAATTCCCTTAGAGTCCCATAGTAAAAATTGATAACTTTCGAGGCGACCCCTATGGAATCGTGGTCGTAAATAAATTTTTCTGATCTAAAAATATATGATATAGAAGTAAAACCAAATGCAAGAAATTTCATCAAAATATCTAGGGTAGAAATAATTAGACTCGTCCCCGTTTTAAAATTGAATTGGGAAAAGTATCTATCCACATTCAATGGAATCGCTAAAATATTTTGCAAAGATAACAACACTGAAAACCGGGTCCAAATCGGAGCACAAATAAATAGTTAAGAAATGAACTCAATGTCTACCAAAGTTATGCGAGTATAACCTGGGTTGGGGCAGTTTTTATACTCGTATAACTTGGGTAGACATTGAGTTCATTCCTTATAATTTAATTTTCTGTAATTTACTGTACAAATTGAGTGCGTTTTACTTTTAAAAATAATATTAATCTGTTCAAAATTCAAACGTAACGTCGAGCGGAATAGTACGTTTTTTGACGTTGGTGCATTGTGACGTGCAAACCAGGTTATACAAATTTAACTTATTTTTTCTATCCAATCAAATGCCGCGTTACAACAGATTTAAATTATCTGGCGTTAAATTAAAGTTTGTTACTAAGTTGTATAAAAGGAAAAAAATAACTTCAACGTCATAGTAGTCCCCCTTGGACACATGAAGGAACAATGGTTACTATATATATATATATGATGGATTTGATAGCGATACGGAAATTGGTCGTATTTCGCATATTTCTGGACGAATTCCGCAGGTTAAACACATTTTAGAATGGCAATTGAGTGCTCTTTCTGTTGGTAACATTTATTTTTGAGTACATGTATAAAGAAAGGAACGTATGATTCGGCGGTGCCGGCGTACACGGAACGCTTTAGTCACGCAGCGCTAGGAGGCTGTGCGGGATCACCACGACACAAGATGCGGACATGCATCTCATTTCCAGGGCTTAAAACGAGTTAAGGATTGTGCTTTTAGGATTAATTGATTTGGTAAAATTATCTATTTACATTCACTGGAATCACTAGAAAATTGCGTACATAACCTAATTATACAGAAATTGCTCAAATAAGTGTAAATTTCGGTGTTCATTTCTCAGTTTTCGCAGTTCAAACACGTTTTAGATTACCAATTAAATGCTCACTTTTTTTTAGTATGAAGAAAGGGTGATTTGACCTCAAACGGGGTCTTTTACATA
This sequence comes from Magallana hongkongensis, assembly GCA_016163765.1. Lineage (NCBI taxonomy): Eukaryota > Metazoa > Mollusca > Bivalvia > Ostreida > Ostreidae > Magallana > Magallana hongkongensis. The sequence continues at coordinate 32,102,233 of WFKH01010211.1, forward strand.
CTCAAGGGAGTTGTGAAAATATCTTTTTCACAAAATATGGCTGAAAGAAACTTAAGTTATCATCTTTAAAAGGTTGAGCAACATTTAAAATTCTGACCTTGACCTTTTGACTTTAAGTTCAATGGGAATAAGGCTATAAAGAGTAATGATTTCATAGTTCATTGCAAAAGTTCAAATATTTTATTGAAAATATGCATGCATGTTTGCATGCATTTTTCATAAAAAACAAAAATAAAACATCAGTTAATAATCCTAATAAATAACTAATTTGTAGAAAAAATAAATGTTAGGAAAGGCACAGAAGTATTAATGCAGTATTGAAATAATATTTTAGTAATGCATATACACAGTAACACAGCAAAAATATTTAAATACAGCATACAAATATGATTATGATATTGTGTGCAGGTACATGTATATATAATTATATAGGTGTAATACTTAGTGTATAGGTATGACTAGTGTATACATCCAGCATAAAACTAATGACTAGGCCATTTGCGGTACATAGATAAACATATAGTAAAAGCATTTTATTTTTACATAATATTTCCTAGCTGCAACAAGCTAGATATACTTTTACCTACATGTACCAGTGCTTTATAACTAATTTTTTTTTTAACATTAGATTTAATATATCTTATTGGTAATGATTATCTAATTTTAAGAGGGCTAGATGGTCATGGCCATTTTTAGACTGTATTGATCTCCTTTAGAAGAAGAGCTCTATATAAAAAAGATAGGTAAATATCCAAATTTGAAAGGTAAAATATATGGATTTTTTTCTTTACAAAATAATAGTTTATAGCTAAACAAAATATATCTTTAAAATTTAGGAAGGTCTGATGGTGAATTTGTTGACCATTAAGCCTCCTTAACAACAACAAAAAAAAACTTTAAAAATATATTTATACTAAATACTTATACATGTATCAGATATAAAATATTTAACTGCTATTCTAATTCTTAACAATATACAGAATGACAAATAGTACATAGAAACCCAAAATAAACCAGCAGTGGTCTTTACAAAATGGGAAGTTTGATTATTGTCTGTACTGCATGAATTGTCTCCCTTAAAAACAAATAACACAAAGTGGTTTTTTTCGTTAGTCCATGGATAAAAGAGTATTAATGTATAATTTATTATCTTTTAAATTATAAATCATTTCTTAAAGCTATCATGGATTATTTCATATGAACAGTCCAAACTGCAAAGAACAGAGAAAAATCATACACTAGAAACTGTCCCCCTAACTCCATAATTCATTAAAAAATGGGAAATGTTTGATAAAATATAAATTTGGATTAACCTTAGGTAAAAAAAAAAATAAATCCTTGGACATTGTTTAAAGAGATGTTTCATTTTGTGATGATTTTCCTGTTTTAGATACATATTACAATGTTGAATGCTACAAAAACTCTCAAAATGTATTTTAAAGTTAGTCTCTGAATTCACATGAAAAAAATTAAAAGTAGCAAACTGAAACTACCGGTACTGATTGATGTCTTCTTATTAGTGAGTAACTAGTCTATCACAACTTTGTATAGAAAAAGAAATTGAAAAAAAATTTAAATCAACAACAAAAAAATATAAAAACAGCACCAACATATAACAACACCTCAGAAACAATGAACAGAATCATCTCCAATACAACACAATCAATAAAAATAGAATCAGTTATGACAAGAACTGTGTAAAACAACTCAAAAAATACCTGAATGCACCTTCACCTGTGCCACCTGTACCAGTACATTGTGCACCCCTGAACCATATATATACGGCAAACTTCAAACCACCGTGCACCATGAATTCACACATCAAACTTAAAGTACATGTGCACCCATCACCAAGAAGCTTTAATATATATAAAATATATATATGGATATTAAGTATACAAGTTGGGTTTCTGAAACAGCTTTGTTATTGTTGTTTTAATTAACAAGATAAGTATTATACATCAAATTCTCTGGCTGACTGCATATCACATTTCTGTCGATGTTCATAAACAGACACATATTGCACTTTAATGTAATCTCTCCTACCTAGTTTCTATAAATAATCATACCATAGTTTCACCATTAATATCATATATATTTGTTGTATAAAGTATCACATAAACAAACAATGCTTTATACAGTTATGGTACAGTATCTTTTCGTAGTAACATCACATAATCTCGCTATAGGAAACATTCCACTGTTACACATTTTCTACTGGCATGCACTTCTAAGTAATGAGTTTCATTATGAGTAAAATATAATGTTCAACAAGAATGCATACTGTGGTTTCATCAATATTCATTGAATATCAATTTTCGTGAATTTCTAATAAATATTGATTAGATCATTGGCCACAAATTTAAGTATCCTTGAAACTGTGATTTTTACTTAATACACGAAAAATTGATGAAATGAACTTTATTTATTCTACAACGATTGATAAACAAGTTCTACAACTTATATTAATATCTCTTGTTGGCACGGGCGCCTGTTAGTGTGAGGGGGTCATTGATGTGGGAGGAAGCCGGAGCACCCGGAGAAAACCCACGTTTGAATGTGATAGGATCATTGGCCACAAAATTGTTGTTCACGAATATTAATAAAACCACACTATACTGCCTCCACAATGTATCTGACACAAACACATACAAACACATTGACACTCAACCATTCATGCATGCACTGTAAGAGTGATATGCCTTCTAAACATCGTTACTGCTAATAGAAAATTCAACATGTAAAATACCAGTCATCACAAAACACAGATCTAATGTTCAATACCAGCACTGATTGGACGGAGTGATCAGGACTTTTGTTACAATACACTGCCAGGAACCAGTTTATCACAGCATTAGCAAGGCTCTCACACCATATTTTGGTATATTTGGAACTGGGACAATTTAAATTGGGAAAAATTAGCAACATTTTGTGGAATTGGGGAACTGGTTTATATAATATTTTAGGTTTCTGGTGTTTATCTTAATTTTTTTTTGCAATAAATAGAAACATGAGTAGCAAGTTTAATATATATATATATATATAGTTAAATATCCACATACCGGTATTTCTTTTTTTAACTTTGAGGGGTAAGGATAATTGGAAATTAAAATTATCACACTCTTACATTTGGGGAAAAAGGTACCTTCTTAGAATTTGGACAATGTCCTTTCAATGGCCCCATTCAGTTTTAGACTATGGAAAGCCCTGATTTTGGGGATGACACAATATCATCAACAACATGGTCAGACCCACTCAGCTCTGAGTCAGGACCCTGGGTGACCCTCACACACCCTCAGACAGTGAGTATCAGCTGATTTAGTCTTCCTAGTAAATATCACAGGTCAAGAAAGCTTAAAGACGTCCTCGTAGGAGACCGTGCTGGAAACCTCGCTCACTCGCTTCTCTGCCAGCCTCATTCCCATGTAGCGGAGATGCATCATGTAGTCTGAGTGGAACTTGCCGTCCGTGTAATTCATAAACCTCCGATAATCGTCTTGTAGTTCCTGGTAGTTAGACACAAAAGACAAATGTAGCATCTAATTTGCTTGATTCAAGTAAGTGTATTTTGGTTTACAAAAAAAGCAAGCAAAAGTATTACATATACATTTTTAAATACAGGGAGAAGAAGTTTTTTAATTTAATACTTGTATCAATTATTTGCAAACTTTTATTTTAAGTACCAGGTACCTCACTTGACTATCATTGATTACGTAGTTCAGAAATCTTGAAAGTTTTATGGCATACCTTAAAATCAGCAGTTACTCCCCTTCTCCTTTCCATTTCTTGTTTATATCGTTTCTCCATATCCAAATATCTAATTAACAGAAAATAATTCATATATTTCACTTTTCCATGGCATTTAAAGACATTATGAATATTGTGGATTCCTAATTAATGCAAAGAATTAATATTCATCAAAAATCAAGTGAAGCTCCCCTCGTAGATTCTGACATCTCACTTTTATAAAAGATCAGCGCTTGTGATTTTATGTTCTCACGATTTGATACAAAACAGCAGGATTGTGGACAGCAGGATTGTGGGTTTAATACTGGTTTAAAATAAGGAATCTACAGTTTTATGTCCAAAGCAAAAGTTCATGGAAATAAATCCTCTAAAACACTATGCATTTAAAACTTACCTCTGAGTCCAGCATTCAATCTCCTGCTGGTGAAGCTTAGCCACCCTTTCTGCTTCAAGACGGGCCTTCTCTTCACATTCCCTTCTAGTTCTTTCTATAGATTCTTGTTCTCTTTTCAAGAATTTTTCCTAAATTATAAAAAAGGAAAATTGCATATTTTTACTCTTCCTCTCTTCTGCACAACTGCAGAATAAACTATTACGGTATATGATTATAACATATGCTCCAATGTCCTTTTTCACGAGAGAAATAAATTAACAAAATAATCATCATATGCAGTTTAGATTATGATTGTATAAGGATTGATCTTTCACCTTCTGAATCTTCAGGGCCTCAGCTATTGCCTTCTCCTTTTCCAACACGAATTCATTTCGTAGTTTCTTTGTCAAAGCTATGCAGGCCTCCTCTATGGCCTCTTTCTTGATCCTCTCACATTCCTCCCACTGATCACTGAGAGCTTTCTCCTTCTCACGCTCCATTTTCTTGGTTAACTCTCGGATCCTCTCCTCCTCTGCTTCATCTCTTTGCCTCTCAATTCTTGCAGCCAACCGTTCATAATACTTTATTTTTAAAAAAAGAAAACATGTAAAATTTAACAACACAAAACATGTTTTTAAAACTGAATCTTCAATGTATGATAGACAGTTTATTTAATACAAAATGCATAACAAATTTTTTTAAAAAATTACAATATAAGCTCTATGAACTTGCTTGGTCATGTGATTATGATCCTGAAAGTGTGAAGCCAGAATTGAGATCATGTACCAACCAAGGTCCCAGTGAACTTGCAATTTATTTCTAATATTCAAATACATGTACTACATGTATATTATCAGTCTACATTATTTGTTTCTGCTTATCTTCAACTTTTCTTTTAACATTATAATTTTATTTCTTACATAAAAATGCATGCTCAATCTACCCACTTGTTTCTGTTTGTCTAGAGCTCTCTTTCTCTCCTCTTCTTTCTCCTCCCTGAGTCGTTTGAGTGCCGCTTTCAGCTCCTTGGTGGCTCGTGCCTCAGCCCTCTCTACAGCCTCCTCCAGCGCTCGCAACTGTTGTTCCTTTGAGTCATCAGCTTTGGAGTTCAGCAACTTATCACCTAACTCTAAATCAAAAAACATAGCAACTGAATGAAAACGTTTATCAAGCACAGTTAATTTACAACATTTTGATTTATAAGAGTAGTTCCCAAATCAATTTCCAACAATTTTCTGCATAACTTGGCTGTAAAAAATTATATATATACCTTATAATGTATACCTATAGCAGATCAATGAACAATAATTTAAATTAGTAAAAAAAAAAATACATATAAAAACATGTAAAAAGAGAAAAAGAAAGAAGCATTTTTAACAAAAAGAAATTTATTGATTTTATCCGTAGATACCTAATAATTTCCACAAATATTTATGTTACTTTTGATATGGCTTTCTTTTAATGTATAGTAACTGAAATATTGCAGTATACATCGATCAGTACGTACTTATCTACTTACAACACATAATTCTCTCTTTTAAATAATAATTGAAAATACAAATGCACCAACTAAATATACTAGGTATCTAATGTTGCATCTGGAGACAACAAAATTACATAATTATACTAACGTACTTGCTCGTTTCACAAACACCTTTGAAGTCACTGGACGATGAAACTTTTTCAAAATGCCTTTTCTCCCATATGTGTCCATTTTTCCCCCTTACCAACTGTAGAAATTCTTTGTCGAAACACCAAACCATGTAGAATAGCAACCCAATTTATCAATACTGATTTATTAGAAAGTTTCAATGTGTATTCACTCTTTTTAATAAATGTTAGGCCAGCAACACTTCCTAGGTATTTATATATTAATTTACTCCTGCTTTCTCAGCTTTAAACATTTTAGATATCATTGTAGTTAAAATTAGCAGTGTTTAATCTGCCTTTCTTTACATCACAGCAGCAACACAATGGACCCCTACCAAAGTTTATCATAATCTAAACACTCAAGAATTTATTAATTTAAATGGCCCCAATATTTCTATATCCAACAAAGGAATAGGTTCTAAGCTTTCGATTATCAAAAGGTCCTCTGTGTTAAGTCAACAGGGCAACGCAACGGGGAATGGGCCTTAGTAGATAACAGCAGTATGATAATCTCTCGGCATGCAAAAGCTAGAAATGCTGAGGTCGTTTTTGAATTCTCACCTATGATACTTTCATGTGTTACTCTTTGTGTAGAGAGCGTGGATTTGTTCAATATTCTCTCTAGACATTCTAGAGGGTCATAAAGATTCTTTGTCGTCTTGATTCCCTTTGCTGACATGTTTCTCCCGTTCTCTTTCAAGTGTGTGGATTAACCGGAAGTTTATTGTTGCCTAGATAAACATTGAGGTGCAACTAATTCCTGTACTCCACTTTTGAACTCTTGAACTCTTGTTTTTATCTGGTGCACATTTAATTTTATTTTATTTTTTGTTATATAGCTTAATTTTAGACATTTAGATTATGACTTGTTTGACGGTACAGGATTCAATGAAATAATAAAAAATTCTAGTGGATCCGAGGCGATTGGGGGGTGGGGTGGTAAATTTTCTTTTTAAAAAATGAATTAAGCCCTTTGTTTTAAATCCTGTCAGATGAAAAGAATTTTGCAGCTCATAATTTTTACAGGTAAACAATCTTTAACATCCATTACCCAAAGAGAATTCTACACCAACTTGAAAATTTATTGTATCGATCGTTCAAAGATTTCTTTTGAAGTATGATTTAAAGCTATTAATTGTTGAAAATCATGAATTTTTTTGATTTTTTTCCAGAGGAAATGAAATAACACTCTTTGGTTACAATAAGATACCGTCCCATTGGTCTATAAATAAGAATCAAATTAATCTGTTGTGAATTAATGCACAACAAATAATCTGTGTATACAGTATAATAATAATGAAACATGTCAAAAGCCATGTGTATTTTTACATTCTTTTAATTAGCTTGATACAAAAAAAAATTAAAATTTTACTTATAAAAAATAAAAAGCTTATACAATCATATCTTAAAAAGAAATGAATTAAAATGTTGCCGTGAACCGACCAAATTGAGCTGAAAAAAAAAATAGGGGATTAATTCCAGCTACGATTCTATGAAGATCCTTAAAAATAAATTCATGCAGTTGAGCTAGCGAAGTTGGTGTAGTTTTCTCCATTTTATCTTCCATTATTTTTTCTCCACCATATTTCATGCAAAATCCTCATAATAGTCAAACCTATGAAGGATCCTGTGGCCACGGCACCACTGCGTTGCAATGGACGAAAACTTCTTGGTAATATACCATTTGAATCTGCTGTAACTCACACTAAAACTTTCATAGACTCTCAAGAACCAAACTAGGGCAAGTTGTGCATTTTATTGATTCAAGTTTATTGTCGATGACATGCACCTTACGATAATTATAACTAAAATACTTTTCTATATGTATATCGCATCGTCGGTATGACTCAGTGATTCAAATCGATTCTATCTTTATCATCATTTTAGGGAGCTTTTGGAGTCAAAACCGTGATTTGCGACTATGTATACTTATATGCTGGTGTAAATGTCTATGTGGATAGTAGGTATAAATTTTATTTATGATCAAATGATTCGACTATATATAGAGCAAACTCTTTACAAGTAGAATATCGTCGGATATGCATGGCTGATTTCGTTCGTCTTATTTATTCAATAATTATGCAGAAATTACAGATCTTTAATACTTCGGGGTTTTGGGGGGGGGGGGGGGGGGGGGGTAATTGTTGTTGTTTGGGGTAGTTTTTTTTTTTTAAATATAGTACTAGATTATATCTAGCCACTTCCCAACCACTACCGAGTTTATAAGCGATCACAAACGTTTAAGTTAATTAATTGATGATAGAGAGAATCGATGTTAATCACACGTAAGTTACCGACGATGTTGAAACAATCAGTTCAATGAATGTACATATTAACCGATTCAACAAAACTTGAAAACACAATTTTGCAATGTCAGAGTTGTTCTTTACAAAGTTTGAAATTATTCACGGAAAATCGCCACTTAGTTGGAAAATGGTATTGAATCGCATTTGGTCTGTTCACCAAATGTAGAACTGGTCTACTAGTTAGCTGGCGACATGATAATGTGAGGAAGTTTCCTGCAACCCGCTTTTGATCATGAACTAGCTAGATTTCTTTTTTTTTAATTCACGTTTATAACATTGCAGGGCCGAGCTATAAATTACAGATATGTAATGCATTCATGCAAAAAAAAAAAGATAAAAAGAAATTGAAATTTCTCCTCTAAACAAGGAAAAAAACATACATTGGAATTGTTTTTAGAATCACGGTATCATATCAGTTCTCTGATTTGATTTTTTTTTCTAGGAGAGGTTATCCTGGGTCATCGGTTCTTTGAATTTTATTAAAAAGGCCAAGGCTAACTTTCTAATTATCTTATCAAATGTAAGTGAGAGTACATATCATAAAAACATATAAAAAGTATGATATATATAAATTTTAATCTAGTACAATGTATTAGATTTAATACCTCAGCCATGATATTGTTATTTTACTTAGAGAAAAAGCTCAATTAGATATACATATTGGGTTGGGGTTTTTTCTTTTGTCTACATGAAATAAAATATATTGGAACAAAAAATCAAAGAAATTGAAAAACAAAACACACACCAACAGATACCAAAGAATAAAAAAAATACATCTAAAAAAATGAATCAACGTTTTTATATGAGGCAACCACGACTGACAATACGGTGAATGTGGGACTTTTGATTAGAGTCTAGATTTTTTAGTTTACTATAGTTGCACTATTTCTCAAGCAATTTTATACCTACCCTATATTTGTCTAATAAGGAAATAAAAGTTGTAATTTACGGTTACCATATGATGCAAACGTATTTATTGAATGAAATTTCATAGAACTAGGACAATTTACTTTCCCATTTACCAGGTCTAGCTAGCCAACCTCCGTTTTTGGAGGTTGGATTTTGGAAAAGTTCTGGCACAAACGCAAAAGGTTGTCGGGATTTGCAATGAAAAAAGTAACAACGTTTTAAAACAAATTTGCGATTCAGAAAAAATTGTAAGCACAATCTTACGGTACTTCAATGTAGCTACGCCACTGTAGATGGGGCCGAAATTAATTAATATGGTGGTCCTCGTCCCGAACATTGTAAAGGGCGGAACATCTGCCACATATATACATCTTTAAATTGTTTTCAGACAAATTTTTTTTAAATCAGAAATATGAATTCAAAGTACTGTACAAAGTTCTATTATTCATTGGGGTTATGTGTAATTTTTTTTACAACCAATCTTTAAAGTTCTTCAAAGTGGGTAATTTCCTCCTTTTAGACATGTAAAATTTAAACCGGAAGTAGTAACATTTGTCTGGCGCAAAAGTCGAATTTGAAAACAAAGATACGCAGACATCCCACGAAGGGGAAGGTATTCATTTATCCATTGTTTTTTTTTTTTGTTTATTTTTAATAATATTAGTGTAAATGTAATTGCTTATGTATGATTGAGTCCATAATAAGTAGGTTCTGTGTTTTCTTCTCGCGTTTCCTCTGACCTTGATCATATTTAACACTTACACTAGTTTCACAATACATGGACCTACAGTATATCAAGTTCAGGAGCTTCTTGTGATATCAAGAGACATAATCTTGTCATGGATAGGATTTCTCTGATGAAATTTTAAGAACGATTTTGCTTTTATAAATCGAGTCTTAGAAAGCAGATTTTTAGCATGGTGATTTATGATAATGACTATATCAAATTTTCTATTTAGTTTTAGGTTTCAGGGTTAGCTGTTTGACAGAATTGTCAACATTAGCAGGATGGTTGCAATGAGGGATATTTTCAAGCAGTGCCAGAGTGGCATGCAATGTCATGGAAAACTTCTAAAGGAGCTCCAGAAAATCCATGACAAGGTACAAGCAAAACTTGTATATTGCATGCAAGAATTTATATTTAAGGAATTTGTTTTTGTGTCTAACTGATAAATATGCTTTTGTGATTTCAGAGTGACATAGACAACTTTTGGAAGGATTTCAAGCTCTTCATGATGTACTCTATGATCATTCAGCAGAGGGCGCCCTCTGTTGAGCGCACCATTGATTTTATTGCTAAATTTGTAACAATGACCACCTCCAGTGTTCCAGAGCCAGAGGACCAGAATGACTCCACTACGGACGATGTAACCAACAACAAATTATTGCAAAAAATGCTGGATTTCCTTCTTGAGGTATGTTTGTTATTTTTCAGTCGAAAATATTTTCTCTACGGTTCAATTGTGAACCTTGACCTGTCATCTTTCAGAAACATTTGTCATAATTAATTTTTCATTATTGTTAATGTTTTACTTTAATGCAGAATGAAATAATATGTTTCGTACTTTCTGACAACTTTCTGACAAAAACCTGTAGGAAATGAACCATTGTAAACCTATGTATATTAAGTTACTTCCTGATAAAACCTTGTAGGAAATGATCCATTTTAACCCCATGTATATCAAGTTGGAAATTGTATTTGTGCTCTTTTATACTATGGTTTTTTACACCTTTAGTTGATTGATGTAGTTTACCTTTTAAGGCCAAGTAAAAACATTGTTGTAATTTAAAAAAAAAATACTTTTTAAGATGAATACACACAAAGTCAGTTGATCTAAAGTGTTATTCTGCTTGTTTATAACTAAATTATAAGTGTTTCAACAAGTTGTCATTGTATATCTATTTGAATTGTGGTTACAACATTCTTTGTAGAATCACTCGGCCAGTGACAAGGCAGTGCGATTTCGAATCAGCCAGCTGATTCACAAAATTCTTGATAATCTGGGAGAAGATGCCAAGATAGATGACGATTTGTATGACAAAATCTATGACTGCATGCTGGAGAGACTGAGAGACAAGATTCCTATTGTGAGGATGCATGCTGTGTTGGCTTTGACAAGATTGCAGAATCCACGAGACGAGAACTGTCCAGTTATTAAAGGTGACATACTGTTAAGCATTGTTCATGTAGAATTACATTTTATTTTAGAAATTTTGGTAGCATATTTAATGAACTCTATAGATTCTTCCTGAAAAATATACTGAAAAGTCCAAAGTTTTTTAACTTTTCTACATAAGCAGTTCCATGATTGTTATATCTAAATCTCTAATGATAATGTCAGTGCAACAATTCTCTTTCCATGTTATTTCTGTCAGTATATGATTCAAGTCATTATTGCTTTAAGTCTATGATATATAGTGAGTTTAAATAATGAATGCATTACAGTAACCCAAGAAAAAAATTATGTTATTTTCAATGCTGTTTTTCTTTTCAACTTTAGCATACCTTTTCCTGATGAGTTCAGATCCCAATCCAGACATTCGAAGAATTGTGCTGTCTAATATTGCTCCCTCTGTGAAAACCCTGCCAGCCATTCTGGCTCGAACAAGAGATGTCAGGGACAGTGTTAGGAAAACAGCCTACACTGTAATGGGAGAAAAGATCCACATCAAGGCACTGTCTATCGCAAACAGAGTCCGACTGTTACACGACGGCTTAACTGACAGATCAGGTACACATATCATGTGCATCGTTATGAATTTGGCAGCTATGCTGTTCCTCTATTTGGTAACCTAAAGAACTGGATATTGCTACATGGAACTGAAATAGTAATTATGATTTCAATAAATCATTCACAGTATCAGAAGACTTGCAGTATTTTATGTTACTTTTTTGTATACATAAATTCATAGCAAGTACTTAAGATCAAGGCAAGTGACATGTATAAAAGATAAATCTGTGTTCTGTAGATTCTGTGAAGGCTGCATGCTCAGGGAAACTACTGCAGGCCTGGTTGAGGACGTTCGGAGGGAACGTGTTAGAGTTATTGGGAAGTCTGGATGTGGAGAACTCGACTGAGACTTGTGAGCTTGTTCTGAAGACTCTTCTAAAGGAGGCTCCATTGCCAGAAGTAGTGCAGAAGTTTGATATCCTTGATGACAAGTAAGTCCTATAAAATAGTTTCATCTGTATATAGTAGTTTTATTATACTTTTGGTTGAGCACCAATTTTTATGGATTTCATTGTTGAGCAAAGCCACATTATCAGATGTTCAACAAAGTAGAAAACATGACCATAGTTTGTATTGGTTGAGCAAAAAGTCCATGAATTTATGCATCATTTAAACTTTACATTTAACAAAATTCACGAAAATTGTTACCCATTATGATAATGAAATACAGGTAACTCTCGATGGCTCGAACTTCGATCGCTCGAAGTTCTTGATCGCTCGAAGTGAGTCTAGGGTCCCGATTTTTTTCCCTATATAACTAAGCAAATTTACTCTTGATTTCTCGAACTCTTGATCTCTCGAAACCCTTGATCCCTCGAAGTCAAACCGCAGTCCCGTTATTCATATTCTATAGTTTTTTACTCTCGATACCTCGAAGTGGCTGTGTATATCCAAGCGTTACCTAATTAACACCTACTTGGTCATTTAAATGGCTGCAGGCGTTAGACGCGGGACCCGTGTCACGGGTTGTTTATTCAGGCGACACTTGTCCTGCCAGGTGATAATTGTTTGATGATTAACCATACCAGTACCTAATCTATAATTACGATTTACGTTTTACGATAATTTGAAGGCGCAGTGAAAATGATAAATTAATTGAGACGGAACGATAATTTTGAGCCATGGTAAAAATTTTAGAATTATAAAACTGTAGAAATTATGCTTATCAGCATCATTGTCATTATAATGATTATTGCTAAAAAAGTTCTTACAGCTGGTGAAGGACCCGTAAAGTGGGAACAATGGGTGATATTCAATTATCTAATTTACGACATGTCGTCTCGCAGTCCAGTAGTACTGAGCAATCTGATCACAATATGATGCAGAAAATAAATAATTACAGTGTATCATGAATATATTCAATATTTGTTTCTATTTAGTTTTTAAAACATCCAGGTCTGTATATTTAACTAAAAAGAAAACATTGTTTAAGCACATGCCTAAAAGTAAGCACTTAATAAATGGCTTAATTATAACATCTGGTAAGACTAATTTTAAAACCCGTCCGTCAACCCGGAAAACTCCGAACTCTTGAAAACTCGAACTCTTGATACCTCGAAGTTTTTCCTCAGTCCCATGGACTTCGAGTTATCGAGAGTTACCTGTAACAGTATTTTACAGATTGGTGCAGACATAGAAATTAAGGAATTTTCAATCCACAGATATTTGGTGTAGTTATAGTGACTGTAGTTATTTGACTGTAAGTAAAATGATACATTTGACCATGTTTTGTAGGGTGCTTATTTCTCAGGACAAGTTGACCAGTGAGAACTCCATGTACTGGCAAGCAGTCTGTAAACATGTCCACTCACTAGGTGTTGATGGAGATGAGTTTCTAGACAAGGTGCTACCAAACTGTATAGAATTCTGCCAGTACATTAGACAGTAAGTCAGGCCACCTTTAGCAAGGTCTCAACATAGGAAACTGACAGACTGCAAGCTCTCTATCTCAATTCATCATGATAAAAAAAACTTCTTAAAAATCATTCAAAGTAAAATTTGGTTTGAACTCTGTAAATTTTGATACTTTATTTGAATGCTATTCAACAATCACAATCAATATATTAAAAAGGTTATTTTCCCATTTCAAATAGTTGAAAGGGGTAGGATAGAAATGATTTTTTACTTGGATATACATGAATATTCATCAAAAGTTCAATTTGAAGTACCTGTGCATAAGCAATTGACTGTTAGTTGATATTAAAACTGTATTGTAGATATGTGGCCACACTGAAGGAGAGTACAGACATTGACACTCAAATGGAGACTGAGTTCATTGTACAGCAGCTGTTGTCTATGATTCAGTACATGGAGCTGGCAGACCAGTCTTCCCGGTAAATACTATAGAATTGTAAACAATTTATATTCGTATTCAGAGCAGCGATCTCTGTATTACTAAAAATGGTATGTGAACATTTTGTTAACCCACCACTGGGCTAGAAACAATTAAAGTATAGGATTTTTGCAGAGTTTTATAACTGCTTTCATTTAACAGTCATTCACTCTATAAAAATAATAAAAAATGTCTTCTTGACTCAGTAAAAAGACAAGGAGAAATATAAAAACTTACTAATATTTACATGTACTTGCAGGCATTGTTTAGTAATTCAATGAGATTTTCCTTGAGATTTCATATGTGAATCTATTGCTGACTGTACTTTCAGTAAAGCTGTAGAGAGCCTTCTCCACGACATGCTGATCATGGACCATGTCAGTCACAGTCTGGTCAAGTACATCATTGAGCCTCTGTGTAAAATGAAGTCTCACTCTTCAAGCCTGGTGCCGATCCTGGCCGAGATTGTGTCGGAAATCAGGGAACCAATCACAACAGTGGAGACGGGACCGTCCGACGATGAACGCAGGCAGAATGACATCAAGGTCGGACATTTTACAATTCCTGGAAAAAATTAGTCAACTCAACTGTCTTAACGCATGTAAAATGCAGATTTTGAAAAACAACTCTATACAAAATCCTGTACATATTTCAATGGAACAAAGTTTTTTTTTAAGAAGTTTAAACAATGAATATAATTAAATAATAAGATTTTGTTTTTGTTATTTTTGCAGATAGCAAACATTAGAGTGAAGCTGAATGAATTGAAGGAGATCTTGGATGAGACTGTGCGTAGTCAGGACTTTTCCCGAGCAGCCGAGGTCAAACAGAACATTTCCGAATTAGAAGCCGAGAGAAATCAACTCCTGGATCTTCCTCAAACACAAACAGAAGAAATACGTACTGAAAAGGTAATCTTGGTGACACCAGTCAAGTATAAAACTGATTTTGGGGTTTAAAAACTTTGCATGAATGCAGTTTGGTAATCATATGTGTAAATCATTTCCTTATATAGTTCTTACTTTGATGGAAGTTACATGATGATAAAATTATTTGATCCAAAAGTTATTGTTAATACTACAGATATTTACTTCACATTCCTATTTACTGTTATTGTCAATTTTTGTTGTAGACGGATGTTGCCACTATTTTGAAGTGTCATGCTATTGTTGCTGAGATGTTGGAGGCTCTTTCTCTGACAAGTGTTAGCCCCACCCTTCAAATGTTGATAGAATCCCTGGTAAGTTGTGACACTGTCTGCACTTTACATTAAAATGTATGGTTTATTGATGCTCACTTCATTGCAACAGATAATGGTGAAGAAATGTTAAGTTACCAATTAGCTTGATGTGTAAAAGAAGTAGATTACATGCATTTTAATCTCTAGTTTGTCAACATATTAAAAAAAAGGGTCTCTTGAAGTCAATTTGTTAAAGATACTGGCAATTTACATGTAAATGAAAGCTGATATGAAACTCATTTGTTTTCAAAAGAGGCTGCCTGTATTTTAAGACATATGTCATCTGTCATCTTTCCAGATTTTACCAGGGATTCAGAATGAGGATGGGAGAATTCGAAATCTTGCTGTGAAGGCCCTAGGTCTGTGTTGTGTCATCAGCAAGGATTTAGTCATGCAGTATCTTCCTCTATTCATGCAGGTAATAAAACGGATGAAGTTGTAATCTTCCATTTTACACCCCTAAGGCCTGAAAAAAAAATGGTTTGTTTCCGCTTTCCCGACCGACCCTAGCTTTTACCCCCTGACTCACAACTTTTTTTTAAGGATTTTTGATGGAAAATCGTTTATTTCCGATTTTATCCGATTTTGAAAAAATTTACTCAAAATTTTGGTCACAAAAACGCTTGTAGCAGTTACTCTTTTCAAATCAGTGTAACTCAAAAGTTTTGTTTCAAAATGGCTGTATGTTTCCATGTGTTGTAGATATTAATAATGCTCTCATCGCTGGCAGAGGAAGTATCTGATATATAATATCATTTTTGTGTTTTCTTTAGACCAGCTTAATAGTCAGGAATGATATTAAAAGTATTTCTCATTTTATACCATTCAGCAGTGTCAGTATCTAACTGGCATGTATGGATACTGCAATATTAAAGGAAAAAAAAATATTTGAAAAAATAAAAAACATTTCCGACCGACCGACCCTACTTTTTTTCAGCATGAAAGCGGAAACAAACTATTATTTTTTTTAGGCCTAATTATATCTGTCCTTACTTTGCTATGTGTATATAAACTTTTTATATTTCGACATCCAATGAAATCAGCATAATGAGCACATTATGCATGTCAAGCTTTAAACATCTCAAATACTGTAGATGTTGAGTTGTATCTGTCATTCCTATTCATTGTGCATATAAACTTTTTTATTTTGACATCCATTGAAATCAACATGATAAGCACATGAATGTAAATTTCATATTTTGACAACCGTTGAAATCAAAATGATAATAACAATATACATGTATATGTCATTTTCAGGCATCTCAAATTGATGTTGAGCTGGTTCGCTGTACAGCCCTGAGAGTGATCTTTGACATGCTACATCTGCACGGTCTGGAGGTCATGCAGAGAGGTCGTCCGGACGATGAGACGTCGTCCACCTCCACTGCAGACAGTGTCCTGGAGAGACAGGACAGTACGGAAGACGGAAGCTCCGGGGCGGCGGGAGCTAAACTGGTGGCCATCCTGTGTGCCTTTCTGGACGAAGAGGTTTGTATAAAAATACAAGAAACTCACAAATGAGGCCGAAAGAAAATAAATAATTTGTTTCTCAGGCACCGCAGCATCAGTAAAATTATAGCCGCATCAAACTTTTTTAATGTTATTTTTCCGGATTGTTCATATCTTATCATTATTGGTTTTCTCTATTATCAATGTGAACAAAGTTTAACACTAAGGTGACTGAGAATAAATGCTAGTTTCTGTCAATGAAAACGTGATTTTAGCTGATAATCTACCCAGGGACCAACCTAGGGGCGACTTGGGCGAAATACTCGCTTTGTGGTCGGTAACTTCGCCAGAAATTCCTCAGAAAGAGAAGGTTGAAGTCGCCCTGTATTCTGAGTTCACAGTCATGTAAATTAACCCCAAAGGCAATAAAATGATAATCATCTTATTCAAAAGACGTTTTCATAGCCTCAGTTATTAACTTAGTTAACCCCTGTTGTGATCAATAACTAGTGACTGTCTTATCTAATATGGGTAATGCAACCACATACTGTGCATTGAAAGTTACAATTGATGTTTATAACTTTTAGTGCTGATATTACAATTAGTTGGTATCTTGTAATTAGTTTGTAAGTCTGCCAAATTAATGCTAAAATAATCATAAAACCGTTTGTTTACAGTTATTTTCAAAATTAAACAGATGAACTACATGACGGTTGTAATTGGGTCAAAGGGTTGGACTAATACCTCCAAAATACACAGTACATAGACTGATTTTATTTGTCATTTAGCCAACACAATTACAAAACATTTTATCGATAAAATGTATGAATACATCTAATAAATTAAATCTAACAAATTGGATAAGTTTTTAAAAATTTTTAGGAGTTTTTTTTTTTTAATGACTTGCTTCTAATCCAATTTAAATTAAGATTGAATCTGTGTATACATGTATTATCATTAGCGTTGTACCATTGTCAAATAATGGAAGTCTACCTGATTTCTCAAACATTTCCCTATTTTTCTGTGAAGAAGGAAGAAGTGAAGTCTCCCTAACTATATACCACTGAACTGAAATGTCTGTTACTCAGAAATTGAAGCATCTTTGATATTGCCTAGTAGCAGGAATAAAGGACAGTTGTATTGTTTGAGAATTTTATGATGACTAAAATACTTTACTTGATTTCTGTCGTGTTCCCCAGTGCACTGAAGATCGATAACAAAACACCCCAAATGAATGCTTTATTTGATAAATATTTTATTTGGCAAATTCAACTGTGAAATGCCATAAGAAGTCCCATATTTCAGTTCAGACTTGTGTTATTACTGTGGAGGGGGAAGATGGGCTGCAAAATGAAGCAGAGGCACAAACCATTTGTCATGTTTGTTCATCTGCAAAAACCCTTCCTTTGAAAAGGGAACAGACACAGTTTAAACTAAATAGAACCAAAAATAATATTAAACTTTGCCAATGTATCAGCTTGAATCTGCTTGATGAATATCTGCTGATGAGTACACAAATAAATAACTAAAAAATGGGTTAATTGTAAATTTTTGTCTTAAAAAAAAAAACCTACCTGCCTTATCAACATTTCAAAATTTTGGCCCGAGAAACTAATGATTATTTTTTTTTGGCGTTAAAGCTTCATATTGTTTTTCAATTTTGAAAATAGTTGAATTGGACCAAATTTCCTTCCAACTGTTGCAATAGAATTGAAATCTGCTTCTAATATACACTGTATATTGAAATGTGTGGTCTGTAAAAGTATAGACAAGTTTGTTGGACTAATTAAAGGTGTTTTTCAATCTGTAAATTCATAGTATTAAATGTACATGTAATTGTTCTTCCCCAATATTTGAAGACTGCTTAATGTTATAAGGTTTTGGACCACTATATAGTTAAACTACATTTTTCAGAGTTCGGAGCTGAGAACAGTGGCTGGTGAAGGCCTGGCCAAACTTCTGTTGTCTGGGAGAGTGGTGTCCTCCAAGATCCTGTCTCACCTGATCCTGATCTGGTACAATCCCACCACAGAGGACGATACCCACCTCAGACACTGTCTGGGAACCTTCTTCCCAATCTATGCATTCGCTGGCAGGTAAATCATTTACAAATACTCTGGCTTATATGAGTGTGCTTGCACCTGTATTAATGAATCTTGTCTCATTCAGAGGATATATTATTTAAGGATGATAGCTTGTCAAGAAAGAAATAGATGGTTAATTTTGCTTGAAAAAACATACAAAAAATACATGTATTAAAGTCTGGAAAGTTTTCAGCGACTTACCAAATAACAGAAAAGCATGTGATAGGAAAGTGCCAGAAACAACCAATTTTTAATCCTTATAAAATATTTTGCTATTACTAAAAAGTTTAAAAGTTTTAAGACTAGGAGGAAACTGACTTTGCTGTGAATGTGAATTCCTTATAAGCATGTTTGCTGTAAGCAAGTTTTACTGTATGATGATGTTTTTCACTCAGAGCTAACCAGGAGGTGGTAGAAGAGGCATTCATCCCCACCCTGAAGACTCTGAGAAACGCCCCTCTCTCCAGTCCACTAGCAGAGGTCAATGCAGAGAATGTGGCTGAATTACTGATCCAGCTAACTAACACAAAACTGTTGCTTAAGAATCAAAATGATACAGAGACTGTGAAGGTGAGAAGAAACACATTCTGTTTTTTCACATGTATCTAATTTCAAATTACATGTAAAAATTTTAATTACAGACCATTTACATGTACATATACATGGATATAGACATTTACAATGTGTTTTGTTTGCAGGAAAACCCAAGACACGACAGTATAGCCATAAAGATTTGCAATGAGGTTTTATCCAACCCGGACTCCTTTAATCTGAAACTGTGGGTTAAAATTCTCAACAAACTGGAGCTAAGCGAGTCCAATGATGAGGCCTTCAAAGAATTAGCTGTTCTGGCTGACCAAATGCTGGAGGTAAAAATATGTAACACATTCGCATTCTATCAACATATGATTATGTACATGTATGAAAGAGAAAAATCAATCTGTGGAAACATAAAAATTTCTGGAAGTTCAATTTTTGTGGACTTCAAGGGTATCCCACTTCTGCAAATTCACATCCCCAACAAATTTTGCAACACATTTTCTATTTTTTCTATGTATGAACAAGTAAATTCACCTACATGTAATAACATCTTCTAAAAATTGGCAGTCAACCAAAGTTGGATCTGACTTTATGAAATAATTCCAAAGTACCTAATGTGTGGAACATTCATTTTATATCCACAACAGAAAAAACATACAAAAAATATTAAAGTCTGGAAAGTTTTCAGCGACTTACCAAATAACAGAAAAGCATGTGATAACAACATAACAAAGGTTTTCTTAAACATTAATCAGGTGGTCAAAGAGAAATCTAGCATCAAGACCTTGAAGAAGTTTGCTGAGTGTGTGAAGGAGAAAGTACCGGCCCCCATTACAGAGGAGGAGGCAACAAACAAAGAGAACCAGGAGAACATGGAGACCACTGAGGGAGAGGAAACCACTCCAAACGCGGGTCAGTTGAGAACAGGAGAGCAAACACTTTTCCTTCAATTAGCCAAAAAAAATAAATCTTTAGTTTATTGGGTCCAAAATTTCAAAATGAAATGAGACATGAATTTCATTGCAAGATTTGCAAAAGAGAAGAACTCAATTTTCTTTTTTTTACTTAAATTGAAAAGCCTTTTCAATTTGGCAGTATGTTAAATCAATTCAGCCGCATTTGACCTGATGCTGCAGTGCGCAAGAAACAAAACATCAATTTTGTGATAGTTTTTTGACAGTTGTTTAGAGTATTTTTCATCTCTCTTGTAGAAATGGATAAGACAAGTGTGTATGTTCCTACCTTAATACTGGTTGTTGTTTGATAAATATTAATATTATTTTCTGTCTCTTTTTGTAGAAATGGACAAGACAAATGCAGGGGAGAAAACACAAGATAAATCTCACATGAACGATACAGCTCTTCATTTAGATGGTTCGCTCTTTCAAGAGTCGAGTACACTCCGTAGAGTTCCAAGTAAGTTATTGGGGAGTCAATTACTTGTTGTACCTGTAAAATTTAACTGTGTAATATTATTGCTTGCAAAATGAATATGCGTCAATTATGGATTAATGCGATTTGACATCACTTAAACCATTTTCTTATAAAACAGAGTTGAACTGGAAGTTAAAATAACCATATTTTTATCCTCTTCAGGTAAATCTGGTGGAATTTCACCTAGAGTGGCAAATCCAACACTAGATCCTGATGTTGCCAAGAGTCCAATAGCAGCTCTGTTTTCAAAGCCGTTTGATTTCAGAACTCCTGATAAAACAAGAAATTCAAAAGCAAAGAGCTCTCTAAACATGTCAGAGCTTACTACAGACTCCAACTCAGCAGATAAAACTCAGGAGGGCGAGCCAAAGACTGATGAGGAAAAAGAGAAGTCTCCAGACTCTAGGGGAAAGAAAAGAGGTCGGAAATCACCAGAGCCTTCCAGTCCAGAAAAAACGGAAACCACAGGGAAAAAATCTAAGAAGACAGCTGATAAGAAACCTAGCAGATCAAAAGGGGACAAGACAACAGAGGTAGAAGTAAAGGGTAAAGACAGCTCACCAGACAAGAAGAACCAGAAAGCAGGGAAGGGAATAAGTCCACCTGCAAAAGCCAGTCCAAAGAAATCTGTAGCATCAAAGAAAGCAGATAAAGTGAAAGATCTCAAAGACAGAAATTTAAGCCCTGTTGTGGTCCTCACAAGAACAGATGAGGCACAAGCTGCTGCAAAGGGTACCTCCAGGGTAAAGAAGACAGCTGAAAGTAAGAAATCACCAGTAGCTGAAAATGTGGAGTCGCCAAATAAAGGAAAGAATAAGAATATGGGGAAACCTCAATCAAAAGAAGTTAGTACAAAAAAGAGTAAAGATTTGGCATCTCCCAAGTCACCCTCTGTAAATCAAAAGAAAAAGCAGAAATCTCCTGCAAAGTCAGAGGAGGAAGAGGAGGAGGTTCCACTGAAGACAAGAAGAACACCTAGGTCCCGCCTCTCTCAGTCAGTCAACGTTCAAAGTCCAGGGAGGAACTCGCCAAGCAAAGGAGATCTCTCTCTAACCAAGGGGTTTAAAAATAATTCGGGCTCAAAGGAGAGCTTGAATGAGTCACCTAAAAAGCTACTGCGGACTCCAAAACACACAGATGTCAAATCACCAATGAGGGGAAAGAAGACCCCATGTCCTGTTTCTGAAGGCATTTCTCCATCCCCACAGAAGAAATCGAAACTAGTTGAGTCAAGCAATAAAATTAGAAAAGGGTCTCAGGGTGAGAAATCAGAAAATGATTCCCCAAAGAAGAATGTCAATAGCCCCGTAACAAGAAGTGGAAAGAGGCCTGTACCAGCGACTGGTAATTCCACTGCAAGTAGCAGAGATTTGAAAAAAGCAGCTCCAGTTGATACTGCGAAGTCCAAGAAAACAGCTTCTTCTTCAGTCAGTAGCCCTAGCAAGAGAACTCGAGGGGGTGCCAATCTATCCGAATCTGAGACGGATTCTCCCAGGGTAACTAGAACCAAACTGTCTTCACCAGAGTTAATTGCTAGCTCCCCCACATCACCTGAATCCTCCAGAAGGAGCAAGAGATTAAACACCACGAACAACCAGTCAGTTTCATCCCCAGCAAGATCAACCCCTAGACTCAAGAGAGCAGATATGAAGGAGAATAAATCACCTAGTAAGGAAAGCACTCCTGGAGCCAAGAAAGAAACAAGTAGACTAAGCAAGACTTCAACCTCAGAGAGCTCAAAGAAAAAGGCAACTCCCAGTCCATCACAACCTACCAAGGCCAGGAAACTGGCATCTGAATCGGATGGAGACTCACAAAGTTCACCTTCTACTGTGAGGTCAAGCAGGCGTTCCACTCAGTCGACTGTCAGCAGTCAAGAGTCGGTTAAGAAATCCAAAGGCGTTTTGTCAGAGTCTGTCAACCTGTCCCCAAGACACGTCACTCGGGCTTCCTTAGCTGAGGGAGACTCCTCGGTGAAGAAGACAAGAAGCCAGAAAAGTCCAACAACCACTGCGTCCTCTCAGTCGGAATCTGATGTATCGCCAGCACGTTCCACTCGTTCCAAGAAAGCACCTGCTCCTTCCGCAGCCAAACTGAAGCAGAGTCGTTCTACTACAGTCAGGGTATCTGCTAAGATGACGTGGAATGAGGAAAATGGGTAAGATTTTATTTTTTTTTTGGATACCTATTTGTTTTGAAAAATGAATTGCAATGTTTAAAAGTTTACTGGGATATGAGCTGCATTGTTCATGTTATCAAATCATGTGAAGGGCTTCTCAGATGATTTGATCCTGTACCAACCAAGTTTGATATTGTTTGATTAAAAAAGACAGATTATTTAAAATTATGAAATTTACTGTCTCTTAATACATGTATATGTAATGATATAAAGCATTAACAAACCCCAAGCTAATGTGATGATCATAGTGATGTCATCCTCTTGAAGCTTTAAAAAGTTAATACAAAAACATAAACATTTTTGCTATTGATTTGGATCACATATTGGAAAAAAATTTGCAAATGTGATCAATTTCAACATATGAATGAAAAAAAAAAATTGCTTTCAATATAGTTTATGATTTGTTTCTTTTACAGGAAAAGCAAGAAAGTGGTAGAGCAGAAAACTAGGATGAGGTATGTGAAATACCAGTACTTAAGTTTATCAAATTTCAGGGGAGTTAATTGAATTTAGAAAGCATGTTTTTAAAGTATCAGATAATTTTGAATTGAAGAAATTTATTGCAAGTATAATTAAAGCTGAAAACTACTCGTAAAAGGCATTGTCCGCCACATTTCTCTTTCATCACCGCTATCCCTACAACCCCTATGCTAGCCGCAGACCTCTTAACAGTTCAAAGTATTTCACTCAGAGGTCTCACCTGTGTGGACGCACATCTTACCTCATTTTGTTACTCGGTCGCAATGAAATTATTAAATTTTACGCACTTTTTCCAAGCCAGGAGAATACTAACATCAAATAAACAGGTCAATGCATTATTTACAAACAGAATATGCGCATAAAACAAGAAATAAATGCACAAAATCTAAGACCACGAAAGGAATACTACATGTCGGCCATGAGTTTCAGGTGTGCAGTTGGGTGCCTATTTATGCGGTGTTCAGCTTTAAGTGTAAATCAAATTGATCTATATAATTTTTTAGATGGTTTTAATCTTCTGTATTTAAATCCTTGTTGATATGACAGTGTGAGATACATATATTCAAAAACATGTTTATGTATTTGTAATTTTTACCTGACATATTTTATGACTATTGTAGGTCCACCAGAGGATCCCAGAAATGATTTCCCACGAGTTTCAAAATATTGGCATCCTAGTATGGACCATCTCCCAAATGTGTTCCGGTTTAATCAGACACTATGTTGCTCAACTGAGCTGTTGATGTGGAAATTTTCTTAAGTTATAGCAACAGAGTGATCAGTGTAAAATGATTTTATTTCAAAGATTAAGCAGCTGTTTTCTTGATTTATTTATTATGGTAATTAAATTTTTATTCTCTTTTTAAGAGGCGATATTTAAGTTGTGTTCATTAATAGTACATGTATTGAGTAATTTCATCTGTGACCTTGTTCTACTCTGAATTCTTGTCCTGGTAGATTCTTTAAAATGCAGTGAAGAGCATGTAAAAATGTTATTGAAAATCAATAAAGAGTAGTCTATTCCAATTCTCCTTTTTGTCTTTTATCATTTCTTATGTTGAATAATTTTAATTGATTCAAGTGTCACAGAGTAAATATCTATAAAAATAATTGTCATGCATCAGATATTTATAGAAGTGGGGAGAATTAAGATTTTCTTTATAATGTTACACTTTCTCTTATGACCCACTTTTTACAACACTTGGTGATTGCATTCAATTTTTATTGAAATCAGTATGTCATAGTGATAGGCAGAGGGTATAGAATATGGGATATAATCAGACACATAAGTATAAATGTTTCATTTTAATAGGGGGGAAATATCTAATAAATGAAGATTATCATCTTTAATAGCATTGTATTCAGGTTGTATTCATTGTGGCATTGAATTATATTTCAAAGGATTATTTTGATTATTTTTAAGTTGAAAAATTTATCAAAACTTAAAATATTATGTTACCTAGAATATTTATGAAGCCTTTCCAATAAGATAATGGATTAGGGTAATGAAGTTATTGAATTTCGTTTAGAATCTTCATACTTTTAAAGACTGAACAAATAATATTTCAATTATGTGTACATTTAACCTATGTACTTTGTACAGTTAATGTAGTATCATATATACTGTATCCACAAACACATATGTTTTTTCTTAATATATATGTACCCCCTACCTAATAATGTATTATGAGATAAGGGGTATATTCTCTTAAATATGAGAAAAATATATAATGTCAGGTGCCTGTGATTGTATCTTAAATGCTTACAATATATTTAGGCAGACTGCAATTACTACTATTTAGAGTTCCTTCCCTTTCATTATTATTTACCTTTGTGATGAAATTTATTATTCATGCAGTATTTCTGTCTACAGTAACTCTTAAATCGGTTTTCCAAGGGGATGCCCTCTCTGAGAGCACTTGACATTTGCCCCTTTCTCTATTATAGGCCAATTTTAATTGGAGGGTTAGTCTCTTTCACTGTTCAACTTTATGTATGAAAATTAATTTTTTTCTCCAAAATAATTTGGATGACTGGGTTGCCCTTCATTGGTACATGCACATGTATATCACTAATGACCCTCACGAATACTCCTGTATTTGGAATGTTAATCAATTCTGATGATACAGTGCTATCAGAATGTTTGTTTGCATTTTGCATCACTTGCTTTAAAACTTAACACTTCCTCAACTAAACTGGAATTGACTTGATTTAACTATTTATAATACATGTAATACTTTTTGGCTATTGCCATGAAATGGATTTAGCATTTCCTTCTGTCAATTTAGTTAATACAATTGAGGAACAGTTTCATATCCACCAATTCATTAGCATAATTTTTGACCTTTCAGAAAAAACCTTGCTCAATATGAATTCTTTTTCTTCTTCAATCTACCAGGTATAAATAACCTGTAGCGATTATAAGAAAATTCCCACAAGGCAATGCTACAATTTTGTATGCTTAAACACATGTACATGTAGTTCAATACACAACAGAAACTATTGAGGTTTTCACAATTTTATAAAGTTTTTTTCTTTGAACATTGGACATCAATCATGATAGCAAACAGCACTATAAGGTAAATAACCATGGTAACAGCAATGTAGACAATACATATATACAGGTGTGCACAGGTAAATGTAGATAAAAATACATCCTTATTTACAATCAATGCGCTGGATTTTCTTGTTACGTAAATGATGAGGTGTTTAGGTTGGTCACTTAACTCACATAATTGTTACATTGAGGTTCCATTGATTTTTCTGTGTACATGTATTAGCATTCAAATCGAAATGCAATGAAATAACATTTTGTGCAGTAAGTTTACAGAAATGGGTCCAATTTAAAGAGAGGCAATTTAACTAAGCAAATCTTTGCAGAACTAAGCATCCAAGATAAAAAGTAGTTCTGGGTAATTCATGTATAGGTTAATTCATAACACAACTCATTAAAGGAGAAAAAGTTAAATGCAGAAGAACAGTTAAAACTAGTACAATTCCAATAAATACTTTAACACAACAGCACTGAAACCTAAAGCTACGAGTGGAAACTGCTTCTCAACAGGATACCTGATACAGTGTTAATTAAACTGTACATGTAGATCCTTTTTTCAATATTAAGTGTACTTTTTATATCAAATTATACATATACAGGTAAATGTATTATAATTTTCTGGTATTAAAATGAGAGATGCACTACATGACTTGAACAGATCCAGATAGTGACAGAACATTACAATAAAATTGATACTGACACCCACTACAAATGAAACGCCTTTCTATAACTGATGTTAATGGTGCAAGTAAGCTGTAAAATAATAACATTTTGGTGTGTTCTCTCATATTTCTAATCTGTAACTGCTAATTTTAATGGCAAGAAAAAATATTTGAAAGGCTATTAAGCGTTCTATTAAGTGTTAAACTACATAGAAATGAGCCCGAAACCAAACTCAATAGGTGTAATGAGTAAAATATCATTGAACTTGTACAGTATTAAGTTATCAAACTCCTACAATGGAACTTCAGCCAAGCATAAGGTTCAGTATTGATCCTGGTATCTCTTACACTTTAAAGGTCTTGCTTCAGTTCTCTGTGACACACAGAACTTCCACTAATTTCATTCCCTACCAGCATTTCCCATGTAACATGAAGCATACCAGCAAAATAAACTGGATAACCTAGTTACTTCAGCACAGAAACAAGACAGATTGAAATCATGATTAACAAAGAACTAGAAAAAAATTTAACATGCCCCAAAAAGTATCCTCTCATGCATGCAGTTGATAAAAAATAATTCAGTCTGATAACGATCAAGAAATCTGGTAGTAATGCAAAACATGAACAATAATAGCAAAACAGTGCTAGGTATTGTCCCTGAAATTACTTAATATAACAAACAATGAAAGACAAATAAAAATTTACATCTCCATGTACAATACATTAACATGCTATGTATAATCTAAAAGTTATCTCCCATTCAATCATCCCTCAAGCCTACAAACTCCAATGTCTACACATCAAATGCCCCTTCTAGAGCTGTGAAACTGGTGACCTCTGGGCCATTCGTCAAGGTCACCACACTCTCAGCTCCATCTACACTGCTGTCTTCACACATGGTTGATGTGTCCATGGTTCTCCTCATCTTGCTTGGAGAGGGTGCATCCAAAGAGTCCACTTTATCAGTAGTATTCGACACCCCCTTCGGTAAATTATAACGATAGTTTTCTATTGGGTGCAGTTGTTTTGGTCTACGTTTACGGCCACTGATTCTCACATCTGCATTTCTTGAAACACCCTGGCTTTCATTCCTCAAAGAAGTTGTTTTTTCCTTGGTCTCTACTCGTTTCTGTTTAAGTTCCTCATTAAATGCTTTTCTTTTCTTAAAGAAATGCTCCCAAAGTTTCTTCTGGTACAATGATGGACTCAAATCTCTCAAAGCAAATGTCTGGGGCTGTCTCACAACAAGAAGTTTGTTAGATCCATTAACATCATGCAAATGTTTCAAGAAATTATCGATAGAAAACAATTTTTCACACGTGCAGCATCGAATACAAGGGGCCAGTGGACCCTTGTACAAATCCAAGAACACATTTCCCGCCTGCATCCTTCCTCTCTGACCATTTTTCAAAGTCATGTCTTTGTGGACAACAGAAAGAATATTTTCTTTGCCATTTAAATCCTGCTCCTCACTTTCAGTCTGTTGTTGCTTGTTGTTACTATTGAAAACAGTCCACTTTACTTTTAATGGACCAGGATATTTCTTACTTTTCTCAAACTTCAGTTTTTTAGGTTGTAAAGATGTATTGTTCAGTTTATTATGATCACTTTTATTTTTTCCTGATTCCTCTGAGTTAGAATTAACAATGTCCCCCACACTTTCGTTTTGTTCTACTTTCTGTTTCTTCTCGGCTGAACTTTTACTCTCCCCCTCCATTCTGTGTTTGGATGCCCCCCGCTTTGTCTTTTCGGGCTTGCTCTCCTCCTTAACCTCCACCTCACTTTCTTCGGTCGTGTTGTTGTTAGTATCTCCCTTCAGCATTTCAAGGAAATTGATTTTCTTGTGCCGAGTCCTTGATTGAGGTTGCTGTGGTACGACACGGGGAGGGGGAATGGCCGGTAATGGGTTTATTTCTCTCACTTCCTCCTTAAACTCTATTACTGCTGCCTTTGAATGATTTTTCTTGCTGCTGCAATAGAAAGAAAAAAATTGAAAATCTTAATTTCTGAATTCTTGTTCAGTTACAAAAACTTTGTATTCTAATATTCTTTATTCATCATTCACTGGCATGACATGGTCTCCTTAACAATCTTCATTTCTTATTTCTTGTATTGTTGCAGAAATTGTACATGTTTACTTGACAGTTACCTGGTATTTTTATTCTTTATCACTCATTGTTATGGCATGAAGTGAGAAATAAAACAGAAATTCGAAGCTAAACAACATTCATCATGTTTCCCTTGTGACAAACAATACACCATATAATGATGTGCAGTTAATAATGCTGATTAAACTGACCTATTGTTTTGTACAGGAACCCTGGTTTTGTCTCCCATGGTACGACACCTCACCCTGGGGGGATGGGATCCTGGATTCACATAATAACCTATCAACGACTTGGCATCATCTTTACTGATGATCAGGGTGCTCTTTGAGTTGAAAGCCTTGCCATACTGGACCAAAAAATAACGCTGCATTTCAGTACAGTTCAATACTTCAATTCCCAACAACTGACATCGTTTTTTCAGTATGCCTGTGTCTTTAGCTGGTAGTATTTGTTTATGAATGTCCACCAGTCTCACAAAAGGGGCATTGTCAATCATGATGGCTGGCAAGTCATTCCAGTACATGCTGACGGTGACAATCCAGGGAGCGGATGTATCTGCTGATCCAGCTGTTGTCGGCTGTGCTGCCTTTTGTAGCACTGCTGGATTGTTTTCTACAGGGGGCTCTGGGAAAAGTTTCAACTCGGACCCGAACAAGTCTAGAGAAGATTTCTCTGCTGGGATGGTGGACAGCTCAGAGAAGGTGTTTTCTGTGGTCACTGTGGTACTACTGGTGGTTGCAGTTGGAGTAGCGACTGATCCAGCAACTGTAAAATTATAGAATAAATCTTTAAAGAGTGATGATCCATGGCTATACATGAAAATATTACCTACACTAGACAGAAATAAAATTTTCCTCATGCATAAATTAGAATCTGGGTGTTCTTTTTAGATTTGTTTGGCTATTCTACACTATTTAACACAAACTACTATCTCATCTTAACGCACTTTAGTGTTTTGCAAGCAGTTCAAGGTCAGTCATCAACCACTTCCACCACTTGTTAAATCAAAATGAATTCTTGACTCCAGAACTATAGAAATAATAAGATGATTTCCTGTGTACTCACAACCCCAACCATTATGCTCTTGATTAGCTTTTTTATGAGCTCTATGCAGCTCTGTGGTTAGCAGTGGTTAGATACCTGGGAGAACTATATCTGAGCATGATGAGATGATTAGGGAGCAGATGCAATAAACCTTCTGGAAGAGGGGCTTTAATTTCTTATGCTCTAAATAAATCATTTCAAACTTTATCCAATGTGGTGGCTAAGTTTTCTTTTATATTTCCAATTAAAACAATTTTTCAGCTACATGTTCGTGTGTTGGGTAATTTTGTTACACAAGTCATTGAAGTGCAAGACAGTTGACCTAACTAATAATAATTTAAAATATCAAAAAATTTCTCAGGTGTGAAAACTTAAGCAATGAAGGAAAGAACTACCTATTAACTCATCTGTATGACCTTGATTATGAAGATCAACGACTTTGAAAGGACAAAATAGCATTAGTGATGTGTTAATATTGTCACGTTTATGCATTAGAGGATTATGCTTTTTAAATCTTGTTTTTAAAGCAAATAGTCATAAAAGCAGGTTGTTAAAATGCTTTAAATTTCAAATTACTTTTAAAATTTATTCAATTTCTTGGTTTCAATTTTAGATAGAATCTTTAATATAGGAAATTATAGCATAACATTATTCAAGACCCTTCTCTATTTGATTAAAAAATTGAGTTGTTTTTTTTTAACGATAGGAAATATTGTTGTTCAAAATAATATTCAATGGTGATACGATCAGTGCAAATATTGATTTTTATTATTTTACCCTGACAATTAATGTTAATATATCCAGTTATGTAATCTATTGTTGGCCTTTTAAATTTTATTTTTAAATACCAATATTACATTCATTTAGTCCACCTGTAAATATTGTACATAATAAAATAGCATGAATGTTTTTATTGAACATAACAATTATTTTCTGAAGTGTTTGTATTTTGCTTATGGGGATATGTTACACAACTCTGTGACTGACTGTACTCTGTTGTCAATCTGATAACAGATGATAAATAAATCATACTGGGTAATGGTATACACATAAATTAATGTGTCTCACGCTTCATTTCCTTTAAAACATAAATTATTCATCTACCCCCACAAATATCATGTCATGGCCAGATTACACTGCCATGAATAAAGAGCTTACCACTAGAGGGCGGAAGCATCTGCTGGCCAGGAACTTCGCTCACTCCCACAGGAAAGTTGCTGGTTGAAGTTGAGGAGGTCGGAACCTCCAAGTTGAATTTGTTTTCAGCGCTAGAGATGTCTGGAGACTCACTCTGCACCTCATCCATGGCATTGTATAGTATCTCCATCTGCTCGGGGGTCAGATTTAGAATGTCGTCATTGGTTCCTCCAAACAGGGCGGGGGGCTCCCCAAAGTTAGGGATCTCATTTACGGGAACTGGCGGGTTCTGGTCCCCCGTTTCCATGCTGAGAATAGTGTTAATGAGTTTGCTCTCTTCATCCGAGATGCTTGAGTTTGTCCCTGTTGCTTGTGGTGGCACTGTGGATTTTAGGGCTTGAAGATTGTCAGTATTAGAACACATTTGCTGTGGTATTTTATCACTATTACCAGATTTAATCAACTCTAAATCTGCATCTGTTAAATGGGGAACCACAATATCCCCAGGCTTGGGTAGAGGGACCATAATTTTATTGAGTGGTACAGATTTTTCATCCACACTTGTGGTTCTTCGTCGGCTTCTCAATTTAGTGTTAAGAAAGTAAATATAATCATCCTGGTATTTGCCTGTTATTTTTAACTTTGAATCTGATGTTCCACCCTTGATGTAATCGGCCACTTTCTCTGATTTTGCACTCCTCTGTCGAGTGGTAGGGGCGGGTAGAGGGGAGCTGGGCAGACTGTCCTCATCTTGAATGAACTCGTCATTAGATTCTGTGTCTGTACTGTCTGTCTGCACAACTTTCTTCACTCTTTTGTCCTCTGCCTTCTTAATCTTAGTCGAGGGGATTGGACCCTGTAACCGTGGGAGACAATAATCATGATCGTGGTCCGTGACACTGACCCACTTCCTTTCTAAGACTTGTTGAAGAGTCAAGTCTGAGAACTGGGAGGTTCTAGCTCCCTGGGTGACTACTAAGGGAACATTGTTTGTGTACACTGTGTTAGTAAGAAGAGAAGTGGCCTTGACTGGACCCCTCTTTTTTGTTGGAGATTCCAAACCCATGGCAGTGTTGCTCACAGACGCAAAAGTTCCAATACGGTACTTCCCAAATTTGGGGGACACTTCTTTTGGGGCAGTGGTTTGCACAGTTTTTGCCACCTGAGGTTCAGAAACCATGGTGGACACAATAGAATCACTCGTTTGATTGATGTCACTTGGGAGTCCTTTGTCCACAGGGCCATTTATGGTGTTTTTGTGATTGCGGAGAAGGTCTTTTAGATTTATCCCATTTTTGGGTCCATCCTCTGGTGGAGAACTAACTGCGTTTTCTTCATTTTTCTCTTCTGGCTGTGGGACAAACGTGGGCCCAGCATAGCAATGGTCAATGTTACTTATCAAAGCAGCACTAGAACACTTTGGACCTTCTGTTGACTCGGAATTGTCTTCATCTGTGTTTGGACTTGACATTGAATCCAAAGATGTGTCTATTGTTTTTGTTCTCCCCATTTCTGATGCAGGTGAAGGATTCTCTGTCCTTTCACTCTTGGGCGAATCTAAATCCAAGCTGAGTCTTATATCGCCCCTATTTCCCTCATATCGCCAGCTTTCTGAGTCACTCACATCTTCACACAATTTAAAACAACAGCCTTCAGGTGATCCAATGAATTCCTTCTTCCCTGACAATTCACTATGAAGTCTGTTTTCACTATCAGATATATCGCTAGGTCTGTTGTCACTATGTATTGCACAATTTTCAGTTTCCCCCACAGAACTGCCTTCAATGCAAGGCCCTGGTGACGAAATAGTCATTTTCAAGTTATTCAATTCCAGTGAATTGGCTACAACTCCTGTGCAGTCGTTTTCTTTGTTCTGATCCGAATTTCCATCTTTTGTTATTAAGGGCCGAGTCTCACTGATATCATCTTGGCTGGGGCTATGATCGTCTGTTTCCTGGGACTGTTTACATGTTGAACTCTCTTCCACACTTTGATGACTTGATGGACAGGTAACACTGCTGCTCTCACCTTGCTGTTCCTCCGGGCTATTAGTATTCACATGGGTCACCTGTGTTGAATTCACCTGTTCTTTGTTCAGTGGATGACTAGAGTTGCTCCCCGTCTTCTCTGCTATTGACGTATTGGGTTCTGTCTCATTTTCGCAGGTATTTTGCACTGCTTGATGAAGCTCTATTGATTTTGAATTCACACTAACTGGTGAGGCTCCATTTTCCTGGGATATAACATCTGTTGTAGGCTCCTTGTTCTGTTTACTCTTCTCAGACAAGGAGATGGTAACAGGTTCTGGTGTCTTTGCAGCAACTGAGTTCTCTTGTTTCTCTCCTTCCTCTTCACCCTGCTTGTCTACACAGACATCAGTCTTGAGGATGTTTTTGACAGATTTTACACTACTGAAAGTCTTTACCACTCGTTGGTCTCCCGACCTGTTAACAACTGTCACAATCACTCTCCTATTGGTGTCTTTTAACTTGACTCCGTCTTTTCCTTGAGGCACAAAATCAGACGAGAAACTCGAGTGACTGATTTTATTAACAACTACTTTTTTTGCATTGCCATAATTGTGTTCATCAAACATCTTCTCCAAGTCCTCAGTGGTTGAGACATTGTCGTTGGTGGGGGGTGGATCAGCGGGAGTGGTGTCTTGCTGGGGGGTCATTGTTTTGGGGATGAGACTGGCTGCGTTGGCAAGGATGTCCAGTGGATTGAATATCCTGGTAGAGGTGGAGTGACCAGGCATCATCACCAGTCATGGTATCCAGTTTAAATCATTTCCCTCACCTGTAACAAAACAAGCAAGGAAATATTAAAGCTACACTTAATCTCATCAAATATTTTCTTGTTTGAAATTCTTATCTAAAAATATCTGGATCTGAAGAGCAAGCCAAAGGATATGGAGTTTCAGATTGTAAAAACAGGTCAATTTATATTGTATTGACTAGATATTACTGGGTTCAAGTACACTGATTCTAAACAAAGCAGTTGTTGGTAGAGATTACACCTATTTCCTGTATTAAAGGTGGTGAATATAATTTCCAGTATTTTCACATTTATGCAAAACAAAATCACAGCCATGCATACATAAATTAACATGGTTTTGAATTTACCTTTAAAATCTTACACCCTTTGAAAATAATTTGAAAACTCTAAACAATACACCTTTATCATTTAAATAAATCATGCAAATACACCAAAAAATAATCATAATTCTCCCCTGGGTGCTCATTTTCTTCTCCTTTCTTTCTTTTAAAGCCTAAGGTTCAACGTTAAACCAGTCTTAATATCCTAAGCTTAACTAAGAAATCACTGAACCATAGTCTACTGTAAACTACCTTTTAAGAAATTTCAGGTTATTCAATACAAGCCAGCTCATAGGGATAGCATTTTTAAACTACACCCCACCTATAATCACACTCACAAAGTACACACTGTGTCGACACACCTGCCGGTGCTTCAGATAACACAGGTAAAAGTAAATAGACTCTTAAACACATTTCACACAAGCTCTGCAAATCCACACAAAAAACTGAAGGAGCAGAAAATGACTACAATTACACAACAGGCCCAACTGTAACAAATATTAAATATTTAATTAAACATTTACTACCTTTTATTAATTAATAATCAAACTAGCAATTCATATTAGCTTCAAAGAAATATTCAGTTTCAATACACCCTCTGTATTATATCAATTCATCAGAGCAAACAATTAGAATTCTATGAATTTTCTACACGAATTAGTGCATTCAGTTGCAGCCAAAATCTAATAACCTACATTCTTTATGTTGTACTACAAGCGAACGCTCCGCAAGTATTTGAAGCTTGTTATTTTAGACGTGATCAGTGCCCGGGCTGTATTGATCAATATGCTGGGTTATTGATCACACATCAAAGAATCAATACTAGGCTGTATGTCTCTACTTGTACACTGATCACTATTCTCTATGCTTTCTTAGTATTCAAAATACAAATTGACAGAAAATATCACTCAATGGTTCAAAGTTCTAACAACCGCTAACAGTTGTCCCTATGTCTACAAATTTTGGTCACAGTATGTAACCTAGACTTTGCCTCAGGTGATCTTACAAACTGGCAAAAACTCCAGAAACGTGAAAATATCATTATCAAACTGCAAACAATGAGAGACAACCCACATAATTATTAATTCATCCCCTGCCATTATATACTCTCTGGCACACATTGATCAGCCATTTCCTCTCTCAATTCTGTAGCTTTGGAACTTGATCGTCTAATGAATGCCTTGTTCAACCAGTCAGCACTAATAAACCAAGTTGGGCAACTTTACAGGTCATTTACCAATGCTAAGCTATTTGTCTAACTTCACGTGTGAGGGTCACGTTTAATTTGTGTCGGCTCATTGAAACTGATATCTGCTAATTGCTTGTTTTGGATTTTTAAATTATATCATGGCTTGGATCTTCCTGTAATAGCTTATTACCGACTGCTTAGCATATTTTTTTTTTAAATCCTTTCAACGTACATAGTAAATCCAACATGCCAAAAGCACTAGATAGGATGAACGCAGTATATGTGAATGGTTGTACTGATAGTGACTAGATACAATGTTCAGCCGTCTAATCACTAGGATACTACATGACACAAAGCATGTTATTAAACAAAACAACAAAAAATCAGCATCAAAACTACCAAAGAAATAATTACAATCATCATTAGATCTTAAAACAAAAGGGCAAGATAAAATAATTAGCAAAATCTTTATCAAGAGAAACCAAGACAGACTAAAAGAAAATTTGAAGAGTCTACCAAAACAATGGAGTAGAATTCGACAAAGCAACTCCTGTAGATCTTTGTGTGCAGACAAAACCCAGCAGGTCCCCTGTAGACAAAATAATGAACCAATGAACAAATTGTTAACGGCCGATCAGTCAGTGGGGAGGACACCTGGACAGTAGATCAGTCCTTATAGTCCTATCAGTCAGTGGGGGGGACACCTGGACAGTAGATCAGTCCTTATAGTCACCATCTGCTTTTATTATCCTCTTATAAAAGAAATCTACCTGTGAAGTACTATATACTGAGTTTCATTTTCACATCTGTGTCACACACACATTTTAACAAGGTGAAAATTGGTTTTCTCTATGATGATAATCATACAACTATGAAATACAAATAATTGGGTTTTCCCCAATTATTGTACCACTTTGAAATCTACTGCAGAGAAACATACAGCAGGCCAAGTTGAGAGATATCGTGTAGGTAAAGCTGATTAGGTTCAATACAAATGGATCAAAAGCCCCACACATCCTGTTAACTCAATTACTAAAGTACTTGCATTATACACCCAAGAGGAATTGGGTTTCCTGTCCTTCAGTGATAAGAACATTTCTTTACTATTAAAGGGAGACAACTTGGAGATGTGTGCCACCACATGCATTGATTTTTTTCCTAAAGTTCTGAGATCGCCTGATCAGATGTCCTCTAGTGAGTCACAAGATTAAATATTCCTTGTATGCAGTAT
Source organism: Magallana hongkongensis (assembly GCA_016163765.1). Lineage (NCBI taxonomy): Eukaryota > Metazoa > Mollusca > Bivalvia > Ostreida > Ostreidae > Magallana > Magallana hongkongensis. The sequence goes on from WFKH01010211.1 coordinate 32,138,711, forward strand.
TGCAGGTCTTCTTTTGATTATCTTCTTCTGATTATTTGGGTTGTTATTCAAGAGCATAGCTCATTATGGTGCAGACTAAGAGTCAGACTTAAGGACACAAACAGCACTAAAACAATATAAAATCCAAATACAATGTATCTATTTATCTGTAAATAGGTGTATACTAAATAATCCTTATATCATCCATAAGTTTAGGTTTTCTATGCTCTAAAGCCTCTGGTGTTAAAATTTCAGATCTCAAAGCTGCTATAAAATCACAAGTGTCTCACAAATTGAATTTTCCTCCAAACATTTCAAAACTTGGAACATTTTAGTTATCAATTTAAAACATGTGATTATTTCCCAACAACTACAGAGTATCCAGTAAAATAACCAGCCCTTGTTAATTTCAAATTTTTTTTATCAAGAATTATGTCATTCAAAACTTCAAATGGTGGTTGATAATTCAACAACTCTTATCCATCACCTCCACAACATGGTATACAGGGCATGTTCATGAGAACAAGTCAACGATACAGTATCTGTATAACTGTCACTCCCAACTTCTGATGCCTGAGAAATACTACTCCATGAGAAAGTTCTTCTTCCTTGTTGTACTTCAATAATTTTATATCAACGTGATCCAATTCAGATTTCTTTAAAAGTTATTTCATAACATTCTACACTGAATTAACTAAACATGTAGTACATTAAAAATAACCTACTTTACTTCCACTCTATGGGTATTTAAACATTATAAATAAATTTGTATTTCAGTGAAAGATTTGACCCCACACGTGTTGCAAAATGGCTGTTATCTATGCATACATCGGACTAAACAGGATGTTCCTCGGCGATAGCAGAGTCCTTTATTTACCCTCATAAATTAATACAGTACATGTACCAACAATTCTAGGCTCAATTTAGGAAATTAATTACTTGATCAAATTTTTGTAAAACAAGAACAAATAAAAATGAGCACAGCAAATTCAATTAACAGAGTCCAAGGTTTAATTTGATATATTCCACAAACCATCCTTTTTCTTTGAAGCGTGTGTCATCAATTGACAGGAAGTTCTATCTAGTAGTGTCAAGAATTCAGAAAAAACAAATAGGATCCAAGCACATCAAATACTCAATCAATTACCTAGCTGGAAAGATATACCTGGAGGAAAGGTAAACAAGTGATCTACAGAAGGAAAAGCCAGCTTAATACGTTTTACAAACATGATCTAACAACAATTATTCAATAAAAGAGAGACACTAAGTGAGGCCAGAGGGTTGATCTGCTTAAAACAAAATCAAGTCATGCAACAACTCCAAGATTTAAATTAGTTTGCAACTCTAATTATTTGATACAGTAAGTTATATAATATCATAGACAATAATTCAATCAGGATGAACAGGGATGTACATGTAAATACTAATAATACATGTTATTTATAGTCTCTGAGATTAGGCATCATTCTTTACCAAATCTCCCTGATTTGTGGCCTGCAGATGCCACTAAAATTGACGATAAAGAAGTAATGGAGACCAATTTATATCCATCTATTTGACTTTATTTTTTTTCTCATATTTGAAAATGAACTGTATTAAAAAGGGAGTGGTGAATATTCCAAAAGGGGGGGGGGGGGGGGGGGGGTTAGTAATTTATATTGCACGACAGGTCATTTTACAATTAAAAGTGTTGGTAAAGACTGTACACCTTTTTCCTAATAAACAATGCAATTTTTCATATAAATGTGAAACACTTTTGTGTTCTTATATAACACATTGTTTTCCTAAATGAAATAATTTATCCAATTTATCATAAAATAGTCAAAAGAATCAAAACTAAACAAAAATTAAACAAAATTTTCACCACGTTTGGCTCTACAGCATGTACCCATGACAAAAAGCACATGGATTCAGTCGTAGCTATTTATAGCACAATAACAATAAAAAGGCCCACAAAGGGGTAAGCGTTTTACTTTTTGTCAAAACAATGATTAACGACATTTTGTTCTTAATAATTTTATTTAAAATCATGTTTTATGTGTGATCTTAAAACTCCCCATGTCAAGCTATAAATGACATCTTTGTTACAAATGTTTTCTTTATCAAGAACACGAGGGCGCCATTGGCTGATTTTCCCCTTTCTATAGCGTACGCTAGCAAGGCAGACGATTCAAGTGCTTTTTATACAAGGTTTGCATAAAACCAGACGCTCGATTTCAACATTTTCCACCATACTTACACACATAGAAAACTATTTTATAACATCCAATTCGATAGAATGCGAATTGTTTCGACAAATGCTAGTTTAATGTAACGTTTCTGCACTACGACGATCACGCATCAACAGCGTAGTGTGGTTTGGTGGAATGTATGACGGAATGAGATCACGAGACTTTTAGTCACAATCTATTTTTGGGATTTGTATTGGGAAAACGAAAGATAATTTTAATAATAGACTTGCAGAGATTTTTACATTAATAAATTAAATGATAAAATCATAAAGATAAATCTTTATACAATAAAATATTTTGAAAACTGATTAAGCTTTATTTAAGACCTCTACGATTAAACGGCAGAGAAAGCTTGAATCAATTTATTTCAATTTTTATTTCTTTGCTCGTCAAGACTTTTTGGGAATTAAATTCTGGCCTCACCCCACTTTTCGAAATCGATGCAACTTATGTATAATACTGGAAAGTCGTACCCTTAAATAACTGATACTGTAGTTATCAAGAATCTATGTTCCGAATTTTATTTATAAGAAACACAGGCTTTTATATGCGGAGGGGTCGGAGGTGGGTCCAGGAAATATAATCAAAAAATAAGCCTTTGACCCCCCCCCCCTTACAAACTAATTTATCCATCCCCCCCCCCCCCGGACAAATTTTATGGATCCACGCATGGATAATACTTTTAAAGTATTTCTATTTTGGCATGGGAATTAAAAAAAAAACTTCAAAAGCTTAGTGTGGTCAAATGGAAAGTATAGAATCTTTTTTATTAAGTCGTAATTTATTACAAGAAAAAATTCTTCAGATCGATAAATCATGAGATATAAAGTCGTTATGACTTTTTCTTGTTATGTCGGCATTTATGTCGTAATTAGTAAATTTCTATATCGTATAAATGACCTTCTATCTCGTAATAACAACGTTCATAAAATAAATATAAATGTTATC